>CM077158.1:125607552-126099220 GCA_039583875.1 Platanthera guangdongensis | reverse complement strand
TTCTTCACAAAACCTACAACTCAGCTTTCTCACAAAGCATACACTCAGCGACCAAGGCCTACACTCAGCCACAACAGGCCTACACTCAGAGATACAAATCTCCTACACTCAGGCACTCAGGCCCTACACTCAGCCTTTATAATTACAGGCTTACAAACTCAGATCCCTAGGATCCTATAAGATAATAAGAATACAAATTGTAAACTCTACAACTCAGAGACAAGAGAGAAGAGTTGAGAGTTTCTTGATGAGTTCTTGGATGAACTCTGCTGAGATCAATCTGACTTGGCTTTCTTCAAAGCTTCTTGAATATAGAACACAATAAGACTGATCTCTCTGCAGTTGATCCTTGATCTCTGCTACTTAAGAATCAGAACAAAATCTGAACCCTTCTTCTCAGCCTGGTTCCAACGGCTGACTTCTTGGATGGAGCTCTCTCTCTCTCCAACTACTTAGATCTTCAATTGAATCTTCAATGAATAGCTAGATCTTCTTCTTGTTAATGAACAACTTCTTCTGTAGACATTATAAGCCTATTTATAGGCCTTCTTCATGGTAACCGGCTGGTCCGGTTCATAACTGATTTCTGACAACTCTGACAGGTGCACTAGACCGGCTGGAATGGCAGCTGTCAAGTCATCCAGTCAGTTCTTGAAAATTTTGTAACTGTCTAAAAAGTGTCGAGACTGTCTGTCTTTAAGTGTCGACACTTATAGACTAACTGTCGACACAAGTTGTCTAAGTGTCGACACTAGCCTACAAGGTGTGTGAGACAACTCCTTGTGTTGTAGATTTTATATCTCAACACTGCTTCTTCTTCATGTGTCGACACTGATATTAAGTGTCGACACAACACTTTGTTCTTCAGCACTTTGTTGTATTCTTCTAAGTGTCGACACAACTCCTTTGTGTCGACACATCTTCATGTGTTGAACTTGTTAAAGTGTCGACACTTCTTCTTGGTGTCGACACATGTCTTCAGTGTTGATACTTGCTGAGTGTCGACACAGCTCCTTGTGTCGACACATTCTCTTCTGTTGAGACTTTTGCTGAGTGTCGACACATCTCCTTTGTGTCGACACTTGTACTTAGAATATTCTTGAACTTTGCTAAGTGTTGAGTCTTCAGCTGAGTGTCGACACATTCTTTCTTGTGTCGACACTTTCTTCAAGTGTTGAGTCTTCAGCTGAGTGTTGACACATGCTTTCTTGTGTCGACACTTTCTTCAAGTGTTGAGTCTTCAGCTGAGTGTCGACACATGCTTTCTTGTGTCGACACTTTCTTCAAGTGTTGACTCTTCTGCTGTGTGTCGACACATTGTTCTGGGTGTCGACACTTATACTTAGACTCTGCTGACTTTTGCTGAGTGTCGACATAGCCTCCAAGTGTCGACACTTTCTGATGTAGACACAGTTTCACTAGGTGTCGACACAACTGCTAAGTGTCGACACTGCTTCACTGCACACTTCTTCATTGAGTGTCGACACAGCTCCTTGTGTCGACACTTTCTGTGTGGTGTCGACTCTGCATCCCTGGTGTCGACACAAATACTCCAAGTGTCGACACTGCTTGCCTGGGTGTCGACACAAGTTTTATTAAGTGTCGACACTTTCCCTCTGGGTGTCGACACATGGACTTAGAAACTTTTTCATCTTTCCTTCAAAACCTGCACAAGTAAACTCAAAACACATCAAATACATTTTGATGTATATCATTGAGTTGGGTGAGGCTTCTTCAAATCAGGTACATTTAAACCAATGTACCCAACAATCTCCCCCTATTTGGAGAAGTCATAACCCTTAGTCAATGATATACACCATATAGAATAAAATCATAGTATAATGTAAAGCAGGATTATGTAATCAGGAAAGAAACATAACATGTATTAAACAAACATGCATACACAGATATCATCACAGAACAATTATGCAATGGATTTTTCATATAACACATTGTTCCAATATCTTGATATATTCATTTTCCAAAAGTTTACAAAGTGTTTAACAATCAAAATATTACAATTGTAAACTGAGAGAAATTCTATTCTATTTTTGTTCAGCCTCCTTAATCACAATTCCTTTTCCAGATTGTACTTTGGCTTGAACAGGGGCTTCAGCAACTTCAGTTTCAGCAGGCTTTTTCCCTTTCAGCTCCTTCCTCTTTAGCTCTTCTTCTTTAATCTTTTGCCTCTCAAAATAATTATATGGCTTGGGAAAGTACTTGCTAGGCTCCTGAGCAGTAGGAGGTAGCTTTCCCATCTTGGCCTTCCTTCTATATTGTACTATTGCTTCTTGCCTTGTCTCATGTTTCCTCCATTCTAGTTCAGAAAACCATTTATTTCTGTCTTGTATATTATCTTTTGCATTTTTCCATGCAGTTAAGATAATGTTTCTTGAAGTGGGGCTCCACTGCTCAAAGTCTGGTCTTAGTTCAGCTTGCTCCCTGAACCTCTTCTTACACAGTCTGGCTTCTTCTTCTTTCTGCAGAGCTTCTTGCATAGCTTCAGAGACTGGCTGAACAACTTTCTCTATGATGACATTTGGCTGACCCCCATGTGGGCTATACATTAATTGTATATCAGCTTGAACCATATCAAAATCTGGAGGAGGGTAGATGACTTGAGCCACTTCAGGTTGCTCCCCTCCTAGATATGCAGGATGTATTCCAGATTCTGCCACATTATCATCATCACAAAGAGGAGGATATCCAAGAGTAGCTCTGATAGAATTAGAAATCCATTTAACATGATCAGAGCTGGCTTTGACTAACACCTGCTCCCCCTTTATGACTTCTCTAACCATGTGATCCCTCAGATCATCCTTTTATAATCTTATTTGGGCATCCAAATAGTTGACTCCATCTTTAAAGTAAGGTTTCAACCTTTGGAGTTTGTCAGTTATGATCTTCTGAGAGTCTTGTATGGCAGTCTTAACAGCAGTAATTTCCTCTTGGAATGCTTTGTCAAAGTCTGCTTTAGCTGTAGCATTAGCTGGAGTCTACCCTGCAGCTAGATTCTTCATCTCTGTTACTATGGCATTGTGAGAAGCAGTCAAGTTATCATTCATTCTAATTTGATTCTCAAGTACATAGCCTTTCTTGACTTCAAGTTAATCCACTTGAGCTTTTTTCTTCTCCTGATGTGTAGCCAAGTACACCACTGCATTCCCTCCCTTGTGGAAGCAGTCAGTCATCTCCTTCTTATTAAGATTCATTTCAAATCTTATAGACTTAATATCCTAGGCCAAATCAAACTGTAATGATTTTTGCCCTTCATCCACATACTTCTCAATGGCTTGCCTGTGCTCATCCAACTTAATTTGCATAGCAACCATCAGAACACTGTAATCTACAGTTTGAGTTGGCTGTAGTGCTGGTTGTGGTGCTATGGTTTGCAATGCCTTCTTATAACTCTTGCTCCTTCTGTTAAATACTTGAAATTTCCTTTTCTTTTCCCTTGAAGCTTCCTCATCTTCAGATGCTGATGTACTTATTATCTCTACCCTCTCCTTAGGTAGCTCCTCAACAGCTTGGGGCTTCACAGGCTCTTGCCTAGCAGGTTCTTCAACAATTACAACTTGCTCCCCTTCAACTGGAGCATTCTCCCCCTCAGCAGCAGCAGTTTCCTTGTCAAGGTCTGCTTGATCCAGATTTAGGAAGAGATCTTCCATGGTAAATTCTTGTGGAGAATGGGCTGGAGAAACTCTTGTCTCATCTACCACTGGATCAGATACAACTTGAACTTCAACAGTTGTGTCTTCCATGACAACATCTGGGAGTTGGCTATCCAGCTGAGTTTGCTGATTATCATTACT
This sequence comes from Platanthera guangdongensis, assembly GCA_039583875.1. Lineage (NCBI taxonomy): Eukaryota > Viridiplantae > Streptophyta > Magnoliopsida > Asparagales > Orchidaceae > Platanthera > Platanthera guangdongensis. The sequence goes on along the minus strand of CM077158.1, from coordinate 126,095,408 downwards.
TAATGGATCAGATAAAATAGTATCCTCTATAGGGAAATCTAAAGCATTAAGCTCAGTGATTACCTCAAGTATGATGTTGGTTGCTTGCTCACTCTCAAGAGGAGTTGGCTCGTCCACAACTAGTGGCTCCCCCTGGATTTGATCCTGATGTAAGGGGCTAGATTGTGGTAGATCCCCGTGCCTCTCAGCAACTTCTTGTTGAGCTGGAGACTTTCCAGCATCTCTAGTGTCTTCTTCTTCAGGAGTGAAGACAACTTGCTTTTCACTACCAGAGCAGCTAGATGAATCCTGAGCCACTGTGGCAGTCTTCTTCTTCTTCTTTGGGGGTGTTACTTTCTCAGGAGTTATTTTCTCAGGGGTTGGCATCTCCTTTGACAAAACCCTGTCCCATCTAGAGAATATCCTCAAGTCCATCTTTCTCATATGGTTGATCTTACTGCCAGCAGCTTGACCTATAACCTCTGGTATTTTACCAGCTAGGTATAAACTTATTATTCTACCCAAATTGAGTTTCTTCAGACTCTCCTTGATCTTTTCAAAGATAACAATAGACCAATCAGTTTTTAGGCTGAAGATTATCTTGGTCATGAGATTGAACATATGGGCAGATACCCTATCATGCCCTCCAGGCTTAGTTAAGATCACTTTGCCAACAATTTCTGATAGAAATTTACCTTGACTGTTCATGTCTTTCCTATTAAATACAGATCCAATTTTCAGTTTGGAATCTAGACCACACCATATCAATGCTTCTCTGGTCTTGGAAGCAGTAACTTCTTCTTCTTCCTTAGTTCTTGGTAACTGAAGGACTTTCCTCAAACATTTTGGTGAAACCTTCACTTTTTCTCCATGGACCCTGGACTTGATCTTGAATACAGATTCGTCTACTTTAGCTCCATTCAGAAACTCTAGAACTTCCTTCTTCCAGATCTTAGTAGACTCTGAAACAAGAAATTCTAACCCTGAGTTTGTGACTAGGGTTATCACAGTCTTGATCTCCGGGTCTGCATCCTCAAATGCGTCTCGCACCAGTTCGTATCCTTCATTGACGTTCCCTCGAGCTTTGGCGTCATTAGGGTTTGAAGAATTTGACTGGAGAGAACAGAGGTGTCGACACACAAGTTTGGTCTCGAAACTTTTGAAAGCGTGTCGACAGACTAAGGCAAAATCCTATTTATACCTTTCTAGATTTGAAGATGAAAAGGCGGGTTAACTAACTTAAATTCTGTCGACACAGTTGATATGTGTCGACACAGACTTAAAATGTCTCGACACCAATGTGTCGACACAAGTTTAGTCAACAGAATATATGTGTCGACACTTGATTATGTGTCAACGCCACTTAACTCGACACATAGTCGAGACTTTACTTAGATAATTCTGAGTAAACACTAAGTGTCGACACCACCTTGGATGTGTTGACACCTACTTGTCATGTGTCGACACTAACTTTCTGAAGTGTCGACACTAACTTCCTAGATGTGTCGACACTTTTTCCCTGAAGTGTCGACACCACTTTTCTTTGTCGACACAGATATCTCTGTGTGTCGACACCTTTTTACTTAGTCATTTCTATAAACTTATTCTAAGTTTATCATACCTAGTTCAATTTTAAACCTATTAAACTTAGTTTCTTCTAAGGGCTTAGTATACATATCAGCTAGTTGATTATCTGTTCTAACACATTCCAGTAAAATATCTTCTTTCTCTACATGTTCCCTAAGAAAATGATATTTTATTTCAATATGTTTGGTTCTACTATGGGAAACAGGATTATTTGTAATTGATATAGCACTTGTAGAATCACAAAAGAGTGGAGTTCTACTTACCTGAATTCTATAGTCCTCAAGCTGATGTTGTATCCATAGAAGTTGAGCACAGCAACTTCCTGCAGCCACATATTCTGACTCTGCAGTGGAGATAGCCACACTTGTTTGCTTTTTGCTACTCCATGAAATCAGTCTTCCACCCAGGAATTGACAGGTTCCAGTTGTGCTTTTTCTGTCTTCTTTGCATCCTGCAAAGTCTGCATCTGAATAACCTGTTAGTTCAAAATCTCCATTCCTATGGTACCAGAGGCCTAGATAAGGAGTGCCCTTTAGATATCTCAGTATCCTTTTGACTGCTGTCAAATGAGTCTCCTTAGGGCATGTGTGATACCTTGCACAGACACATGTAGCATACATGATATCTGGTCTACTTACAGTCAAATATAATAGGGAGCCAACTATCCCTCTATACAAAGACTCATCCACAGGTTTCCCTGCATCATCCTTGCTAAGAGACATACTTGACCCCATAGGAGTCTTCATGGTACTGGATGAATCTATACCATACTTCCTTATGAGTTCTAGGGTGAACTTGGACTGGCATATGGATAAACCATTTTCAGTCTGTCTAACTTGGAGACCCAAGAAGAACTTAAGTTCCCCCATACTACTCATCTCAAATTGTCCTTGCATTAGTTTTGCAAACTTTTTGTAAAGACTACTTTCAGTAGACCCAAATATTATATCATCTACATATATTTGGACTAGTATTACTTTGCCTCTGGATTCCCTAAGGAATAGAGTCTTGTCTATTTTCCCCATTGTGAACTTATTCTCAATAAGGAAATTAGACAGGGTTTCATACCAAGCCTTAGGGGCTTGCTTTATCCCATACAATGCTTTCCTAAGTCTATAGACATGATTATGTTGAGTTGAATCAACAAAACCTGATGGTTGTTCCACATAGACTTCCTCTTTTAGATTACCATTCAGAAAGGCTGACTTTACATCCATTTGGTAAACATTAAATCCTTGAAAGATTGCATAGGCTAGGAACATCCTTATGGCTTCCAGTCTGGCTACTGGAGCAAAGGTTTGATCAAAGTCAATACCTTCTTCCTGCCTATATCCTTTAGCAACCAATCTTGCTTTGTTCTTAATGATGACTCCATGTTCATCCATCTTGTTCCTATAGATCGACTTGTACCCAATTATGTTGTGGTCTTTAGGTTTAGGAACAAGTTCCCAGACCTTGCACCTCTTGAACTGATTCAGCTCTTCTTGCATTGCCTCAATCCAATGAGGGTCTAGGATGGCTTCTTCAAACTTCTTTGGTTCAACTTGGGATAGAAAACTGGAGTAGATTGCTTATACTACTAGACAACTCATTGTTAATAAGTCTAGTTTCATCAAATACTACATGTACAGACTCTTCTACAACTTGTGTAGACAAGTTGTAGACTCTATAAGCCTTACTGTTGTTGCTGTACCCAACAAAAATTCCCTCTTGGTACTTGGCAGCAAACTTAGTCAAGTAAGACTTTCCATTGTTAAGTATAAAGCAATTACAACCAAAGATCCTGAAGTAGGATAGGTTTGGTTTTCTGCCTTTCACAACCTCATAGGGGGTCCTGTTGTGGCTTTTAGTAATGGTAGCCCTATTAATAACATGGCATGCAGTATTAACTGCTTTAGCCCAGAAATATTCTGGTAGTGATGTATCACTTAATAGGGTCCTACCAGCCTCAATCAAGGTTCTATTCTTCCTCTCAGCAATGCCATTTTGCTGAGGTGTTCTTGGTGAAGAAAACTCTTGAAATATCCCAAATTCTTCACATAGTTTTGCCATACTATCAGACTGAAATTCAGTACCATGGTCACTTCTTATTTTGACCACTATACTATCTAGTTCATTCTGAATTTGTTTGACAAAGCTATAGAAGACACTAGGTGTTTCAGATTTCTGTCTTAGGAAGAACACCCAGGAAAACCTGTAGTAGTCATCTATAACTACAAAGGTATAGACCTTCCTACCTAGGCTGTGAACTGGCATTGGACCAAAGAGATCCATATGCAAGAGGTATAAACACCTCACAGTATCTTTGTTTTCAATGCTTCTAAAGGTTGATCTAGTATGCCTGCTCTTTTGACAAGCTGAGCAAATACCATCTTTAATACACTTAACATGAGGACCATTCCTCACTAACTCTTTGCTAAAGAGTTTGCCAATTGTCTTGTCGTTTAAATGGGCTAGCCTCTTGTGCCATTTGACACAATGAGAGACTGTCTCATCAGCTACTAGACACACTGGAGAACCATTGTTCTCAACCATAATGTCTAAGCAGTAGACATTTCTTTTTCTATAACTAGTCAAAATGATCTCTTGATCATTTGACCTCCTGAAATGACAACCATTTTTGACAAATGAGATGTCATATCCTACATCACTCAATTGACTTATACTAATAAGGTTATGTTTCAAACCTTTAACATAGGCCACTTGAGTAATTGTAATATAGGAGTTAGATATGTTACCAAAACCCTTGATGATCCCTTTTTCAGAACCACCAAAGGTGACTTTTGGGCCATCCTTGATGGGTGTGTAGTCCTTTAGTAAACCCCTTGTTCCAGTCATATGTCTGGAACATCCACTGTCCAAGTACCATATTGGGGCATGGCCACTTGGACTCACCTGCAAAACAGATTAGTGAACCTTAGAACCCAAAGAATTCTTGGGTCCTTGGTACTGGTTAGTTTGCTTCCTAACAAAACTACCTGCAGGTTTTCCAACAGGCAGTTTGCTACTCACTTTGGCACTAGCATTGTGCCAACAGTCCATTGCAAAGTGGCCTACCTTGCCACAGCACCAATGTAACGCCCCCGATTTTTCTGTGCTTCGTTTGATCTTTGGCTGGCGTTACGATGGCGTATTTCCGGCTTTTTGCCGTTATAGAGCGTGGTCTTAGCTCTTAGGGTTCGCTGTGTAGCCTGTTTGTAGCCTGTTAGCAAGATTCCCCAGCTAGCCGGAGTCTTTTGATGACTCGGTTGGGCCTCTTAGGGAATGCTTGTGTTTTGGCTTCGGGAGGTGTTATCCCGGGTTTTGTTCATCGAATGTTAATTTAGACTTCATAGTTGCGTTCGTAGCGTGGGTTTTTAGCTGCGGCATAAATTTCGTCTTTTTCTGAGAAGTTTCGGGTTGTTTTGATATTGGGTGTAAATAGTAACTATTATGTATTGTGGTTTATCATTATTACTCTGATATATAGTCTTGGGTCAGATTAGGGCTGGGTTCCATTTTAGTTCTTTCCTGTTTCTCTATTTGGTAGAAGTCGTCGCCCGTCGTGCGAGAGGAGGAGCGTCGCCGACCTACCCTAGCCTTCGGACGCCGTTTTCCTGGAGTTTCTGCGGTCGGATCTTGGTTTCGAGAGTGGATCTGGGCTGCCCCCGCCGGGATCTGCCTTCTTTCTACTCCTCAGCTTGCTGCCCTGCGGCCAGATCCGCAAGCGGGGGAGGCCGCCGACCGAGTTCCTGGTTTTGAGGCAAGTGATGTACCCTCATCCTTGCCTAGTTGATCTTTGCCTTCTTTTGATTTAATCTTTTATCTCTTTTGTGTAGATCTGAGGTGTAAGCTAGGGCTTGTTCCCGATCATGCCATGGTTAGTGTAGGAAGGTCCAGAAAATCTCAGTTTTCCTGAGGGATTTTGTCTATTAGGGGCAGTTTTGGTTCGGTCTAGGTCGAGTAGGTACCATTGCCGACGGAGGTCGTGCTCGAGAGAGAAGAGGATTTTTCCCCGTTCCCATTTTTGGTCGTTTGCTGGATCTGGCTCCTGTAGCCAATTGGGGTGTCGACACTGTTGTGTCGACACCGGCCAGTCGTTATGTCGACACTGGCCTTTGTAGTGTCGACACTTGGTGTCGACACCAGCTGTGGCAGTGTCGACACCTTGTGTCGACACTGGCCTTTGTAGTGTCGACACTTGGTGTCGACACTAGCCGTGGCAGTGTCGACACCTTGTGTCGACACTGGCCTTTGTAGTATCGACACTTGGTGTCGACACCAGCCGTGGCAGTGTCGACACCTTGTGTCGACACTGGCCTTTGTAGTGTCGACACTTGGTGTCGACACCAGCCGTGGCAGTGTCGACACCTTGTGTCGACACTGGCCTTTGTAGTGTCGACACTTGGTGTCGACACCAGCCGTGGCAGTGTCGACACCTTGTGTCGACACTGGCCTCCGTAGTGTCGACACTCGGTGTCGACACCGGCCGTGGTTGTGTCGACACCTTGTGTCGACACCGGCTTGTCGAGGTGTCGACACATCGTGTCGACACTGGTGCTGCGCTTGTCTTGGGGTCAGGTAGACTCGGGGTTGGTTCAGGTTGGGCGTGCAAGGCCGCGTCGGTTGGACCCGACGTTTTGTCTTGGGTTCGTGAGTTCCTTAGGACTGTTAGCTTGACTTTTTCCCTAGGGGGGGTGCTTTGGGTGTTCGGCTATGTTCTGCATGCCGACTCTTGGGTCGTGACAGGTGGTGGAGTTTTGGTGGCCTCTAGAGGGGTGGTTTTATGTGGAGAGCTGTGGCCACCGCCTTTTGCCCCGGTTTGGGTTGGTGTGTGTGGGACCCTAAAGCTGCCACTGTTTGACCCCTTAGCCCTTTTTGGGTCTGATTCTAGTTATACAATCAGACCCATGTCTGACCACTGCCACTCACCCATGTGTTAGGACTGTTAGTCCGTTTCCTGTTTATGCTTTCCCTTTCTTTTGGCATATGTATATGTCTTGATGCTGTTGCAGGCTTTATTGGTGGGGCATGTTGGTTTTAAATGCTCACCCTTGGTGTGCCCTGCGGTGTCATAGACAGTACTCTTTTCTTGCTGCCTTTCCCTTTTTCTTTTCTTATAGCAGCTTGTTGCCGGGTTGGTAAACCCTTCATCTTATTGCTCATTAACCTATTGCTCTAATTACTTTTGATGTTTCCTTGCTTAGGTGTTCTTTTCTTGAATGCCTCAGGTCCAGGTTGTAGCCAGTTCAGCGGCTAGTTCTTTGGAGGGGCTTGTCGGTGGCCTCTAGGGTAGGTGAGATTGCTGATCCCCGTCTGTTGTGAGGTAGCTCTTTACTCTTCTGTATAGACATACATACTCGCCAGTGGGTTCGTGTCAGGTTGTTGGCGCCCACTGGTGGCCTTTTGTGATGCTGAATATGAATATAAACTGTTGTTTTTGCCTATTTGAGGTTGGTTACTTGCTTCTGGGAAGGATTTATGCTAGGCTGCATGTTAGATATTTTAAAAATCTAAAAGTATTAATATATGTACTTCATGCATAACATGTTTTCTAAAACAAAGACACTATCTTTTTCCTCAACGTAAAACACTATTTTTCATACCTATTATATTCACCTTAGAGTCATGCTCGTGTAAGTCGTCCCCCGGGGACACTTATGCTCACTTAGGGTGTCAGTTTAATTGAACCGAAGTATTTTTTGCTGCGTATAAATATAGTTTTAACTGTGGACTAGCTGATCCACCGGGCCGAGGGATACGGCCATTCTTCGTAACTAATTTTCTTTCATATCGAATCAACAATTTTCCTTAAAATGTAATGTCTGGAGTTTTGTCTGAGCGTGTGCAGTTATCCCCTGCACGACGTGGCATCACGGCATGTGTTTTCTCTTTCTCTGATACGATTTTACCATTGAGAAAATGCGGGTTGTGACAGTTGGTATCAGAGGGAGGTTGCTTGACAAATGGTTGGGCAACCTTTCCCTTGTCTGCATTAGTGTTTAGCATCATACCATCCACACACCGATATGTCATCAGCACGTCTTGGCCGAAGCACAAACACTACACTCAAGAGCATGAAGAAGTATACAGGGCATATTATGTAGTATGGGATGTAAAATATGTGTTTGTATATGGATCCACCATAGGAGGCAACATGTGAGGGTTATGTAGTATGGGATGCATAACCTCACCACATGAATGCGGCTAGCACGTTTTCTTTTCTCGTTACATGGGAATGTTATGTAGTATGGGATGCATAACATTTTCATGTGTACGCCGCCCATGGCATGCACTAAGGTTTTTTTTAGAATGCATAGCACATCATGCATAGCATATCATTTCATAAGCACAACGTGTCAAGCTAAAGATTTGCAAGATGTCATATGTACACACATGGTTTTGATTCAAAAAGAATATAAATACATGCATTCATGGTTTAGGCACCTGAGTTAGTATGATGGTGGTGAACCATCTTAGGATAAGCATAACATCATCATGCTGAAAACGACTCCCAGAGCAAGTTTTGCAGTTGAAGTACATATTCAAGTGTGTTTGTCCGTACCGGGTAGTTTTGTTCTAGTTGATGGGCTAGGATTTGTCTAAAGTTTGTGCGATTTTAGGATGGCGAGACATCCTGCGACGAGATCGACCCCCCAGTCCGAGGGTGAGACGTCAGGAGCGCAGAGCGATGCGTTGGTAGAAAGCTTACGACAGAGTAATGAGGAGTTATCGAGGCAGGTAGTGGCTATGCAGGCTCAGATTCAGTCCCTTGTAGCTGTGGTGGCGTGGCAGCCCCCGAGAGCTCAGGACCCCGCAGAGGGGGTAGCTGTCCCTGCCCCTCCTGCTCCTCCCGTGCCTTTGGTTGTAGTGCCCCCGGAGATGGCATTCATATCCCAGTTTCAGCGGCTGAGACCCCCTACCTATGATGGACATGCCGATTTCATGATTTTGGATGACTGGCTGATTACCATTGAGGAAATGTTCTCGTACTCAGGGATTACGGACGAACAGAGAGTGATGCTCGCTGCCTACCAGCTCAAGGGCTTAGCAAAGAATTGGTGGCTGAGGGAGAAAGAGAGCTTAGTGGCAGGTTGCACTTGGGAGTCATTTAAGGTGCTGTTGTTAAGTAAGTTTCTGCCTTCAGTCGAACGGGACCGGCTAATGAACGACTTTCTTCACTTAAAGCAGAGGAAACTCACGGTTAGTGAGTATGAGATTGAGTTTAGTAAGTTGAGTCGGTTTGCTCCGGGTCTGGTGAGTGTTGAGGCAGACCGAGTTAAGCGATTCCTGGGTGGATTAAGAAGCGACATACAGCAGTTAGCGAATGCTTATGGAGCAGTCAGTTACGCCAGTGCGGTTGAAGCTGCTTTGAGAGTTGAGGCCATTGAGAATGCCAAGAATAGAGGCCAGCAGTTAAGGAAAGATAAGCGGAAGTCCGGTGGAGGGAAGAGCCCTCAGGAACCTGATGTTGTCGCAAGGAAGAAGGTCAAAGAGATTTGTAGCTTTTGTGGCAGGCCAGGCCACCCCTTTGAGAAGTGCTTCAAAAGGTTGGGAGCGCAGAAGAAGGAACAGGTGCACGCGATTCAGGGTACTTCCAGGGGAGACTTGGTGTGTGCCTTGTGTGGAAGGAAGGGGCACGAGGCTGCCCGTTGTTGGTTAAAAGATAAGGTCTATTTTCAGTGCGGCCAGAAGGGTCATCTCAAGACAAGGTGCCCCCAGACCCAGTCTATTCTGCAGCCAGTTCCCCTCCAGGCTCTGCCACCGCCTCAGCAAGTGGATAAAGGAAAAGGAAAGCTGAATGTGCTCTCGGCAGACGAAGCGCAGACCTCGACCCAGGTTATCTCAGGTTCGACTCCTCTCCAGTCATTTCGTTATGTTCCCTTTTTGGTTGTAGTTTCGTTTTGGCGCTTGTTGCCTTAGATGCGTATGCAAATTCGTAGGGCGATTTAAGGTAAAGAACTGCTGGGCGCGCGTTCTCTTCGATTCCGGCGCTACCCACTCGTTTGTGGCTAAAGCCTTTGTGGAGCGGTTCAGTCTGGGCCTAGATCGTGTTGGTGGTGCCTTCTGCGTTAAGTTCCCCTCCGGCGACTCTGTGGTTGTGGACCTGGGTGTCCTAGATTGTCCAATTTTGTTGGGAGATTTCCTTGCCAAGGCAGATTTGATGGTGATTGACCTGGAGGACTTCGACGTTATTTTGGGCATGGACTGGTTGTCAAGGTACGATGCTGTGATCCAGTGCAAGATTAAGCGCTTGGACTTCGTCAAAGACAACGGTCAGCCAGGGAGCGTTTATGGGTATTCTCTTCAGGAGTCTCCAATCATTTCTGCGGTGCGTGCTCGAAAGTTGCTTATTTCTGGCTGTTTTGCCTGTGTGGTATCTCTGGTAGGGTCGATTGTTAGTAAGCCCCGTTTGGAAGAAATTCCTGTGGTGCGTGACTTTTCTGATGTGTTTCCAGACGACCTTCCCGGTCTTCCACCTGATCGAGATGTCGAGTTTGTAATAGATTTGGAGCCAGGTACGCGTCCTATCGTTAAGGCGCCGTACCGGATGGCCCCGCGAGAGCTGGAAGAGTTGCGGATTCAGCTGGATGAGTTGTTGGAAAAGGGCTTTATAAGGCCAAGTTCTTCGCCTTGGGGTGCACCAGTACTGTTCGTTAAGAAGAAGGATGGGTCGATGAGGTTATGCATCGACTATAGAGAGCTGAACAAGGTTACGATTAAGAACAGGTACCCTTTGCCGCGAATCGACGATTTGTTTGACCAACTGCGAGGTAGTGCCGTGTTTTCCAAGATAGATCTTCATTCGGGCTATAACCAGTTGAGGATTCAGGAATCAGATGTTCCGCAGACGGCGTTCCGCTCTCGTCATGGGCATTTTGAGTTTTTAGTTATGTCATTCAGTTTGACTAATGCGCCCTCAGCTTTTATGGATTTGATGAACAGAGTTTTCAAGGATTTTCTAGATAAGTTCGTGATTGTCTTTATAGACGATGTTTTGGTGTATTCTAAGGATGCAGAGGAGCATGATCGACATTTGCGCCTGGTCTTGGCGACTCTGAGGGACCATAAGTTGTACGCCAAGCTGGGCAAATGTGAATGTTGGTTGCCTCAAGTTTCTTTTCTAGGTCACGTGATTAATAAGGAGGGAATATCGGTGGACCCAGAGAAGATCGCTGCTGTCATGGATTGGGCGAGACCTGTTACCCCCAAAGAGATCAGAAGCTTCTCGGGTTTGGCGGGTTATTATAGAAGATTTGTAGAAGGCTTCTCTACCTTGTCCGCGCCGTTGACCAAGTTGACACAGAAGAATGTATCCTTTATATGGGATGATAAGTGTGAGAAGGCTTTTGAGGAGCTAAAAAGGAGGCTATGCTCGGCTCCAGTTTTGTCTTTGCCTGCGGGGGATAGTGAATATGATATTTATGTGGATGCGTCACATGTCGGTCTGGGCTGCGTTTTGATGCAGGGCGGGAAGGTGATTTCGTATGGGTCGAGGCAGTTAAAGACTCACGAGAGGAACTACCCTACGCATGACCTGGAGTTTGCAGCTGTGATCTATGCATTGAAATTGTGGAGGCATCTGCTATATGGCGCGCAGTGCAAGATTTTCACGGATCATAAGAGTCTGAAGTATGTCTTCACTCAGAAAGAATTGAATCTGTGCCAGCGGCGGTGGTTAGAGTACGTGGCCGACTATGATGTTGAAATTCAGTATCATCCAGGCAAAGCAAATGTGGTGGCTGATGCCCTGAGTCGGAAGTCAGGTAAGATCTTTAATCTCTCCGCCGAGCGTCTAGTGGAAGAGTTTCTGTTGATGGACATTACCGTGTGAAGCTGTGACTCGCAGAGTAGTATAGCAATAGCAGAACCTTCGTGGATTTCGCTTACGAGACTGCATCAGAAGGACGATCTCGATCTTCTGCATTTGTATCTTCGAGCTAAGAAGGGTGAATTACCAGATTTCTCTATAGATGATGCGGGTACCTTGAAGTACCGTGGCAGGTTTTGCGTCCCCGCAGTTGGAGATATCCGAGATATGGTGTGCAGAGACGCCCACGGATCTAGTGTTGCCTACCATCCAGGGTCTACCAAGATGTATCATGATTTAAAACAGATTGCCTGGTGGTACGGGATGAAGAAGGACATAGCCAGATTTGTTTCAGAGTGTTTCACTTGCAGGCGCGTGAAAGCCGACCATGGGAGGCCTAGTGGCAAGCTGACTCCCTTGGAGATTCCGATGTGGAAGTGGGAGAGTATCTCGATGGATTTCATTACCGGCTTACCGAGATCGCCTAAGGGGCATGATTCAGTTTGGGTAATTGTAGACAGATTGACGAAGAGTGCTCATTTCGTGCCATTTAAGATCGATTATCCGATAAGGAAGATAGCCGAGCTGTATCTGGAAGAGGTTGTCAGATTGCATGGTGTACCCGTAAGTATCATATCAGATCGAGACTCCAGGTTCACGAATCGTTTTTGGAAGAGCCTTCAAGAAGGGTTGGGTACAGATTTGAGATATTCCACAGCTTATCATCCGCAGACCAATGGTCAAACAGAGCGAGTAAATCAGATTGTGGAAGATATGATCCGATGTTATATTCTGGACCACGGAGGAGCGTGGGACGAGCGCTTGCGGCTTATGGAATTCGCATATAACAACAGTTACCAAGAAAGCTTGCAAATGGCTCCCTTTGAAGCTCTATATGGGAGGCGCTGCAGGACTCCCTTATTTTGGGCTGAGCTTGGCGAGGGACCTTTGTTAGGACCAGAAGCGCTTGAGGAGATGGAAACCGCTGTGAAGCTTATTCGGGAAAAGCTTCGGATAGCCCAGGAGAGGTATGAGAAGAACGCCAATCGGCGTAGATCGGACTTGGAATTTGCGGTGGGGGACTCGGTATTCTTGAAGGTCTCCCCGTTGGTTGGAGTCAAGCGGTTTGGTAAGAATAGGAAGTTGGACCCGAGGTATGTGGGGCCGTTTCCGATTGTTGAGCGGATTGGGGTATCAGCCTACAGGCTGGCTTTGCCCGCAAATTTCCCTGGCGTGTACGATGTCTTTCACGTCAGTCAGCTGCGAAAATGTGTGATGAATGGCAGGCAGGTTTTGGATTCTGTGCCTCAGTTGGAGCCGAATCTTTCTTATGTGGAGGTGCATGTTCGTATTTTGGATTCTCAAGTTCGGGCGTTGCGGAAGAAGACTATTCCGATGGTTAAAGTTTTATGGAGAAATCAAGATGTGGAAAGCGCGACTTGGGAGTTGGAGTCGGCGATGAGGGAGGCTCACCCTCATCTGTTTCCCTGATCTTGCGCTTGGTATGTTCTATTTTGTTGTTTATTTAGCCCTTTCCCGACTTTTTCTCTCTCCTTCTCTATTGGAGTGTTGTGAGTAAAGTTTCGAGGCGAAACTTTCTTTTAGGGGGAGTGGCTGTAACGCCCCCGGTTTTTCTGTGCTTCGTTTGATCTTTGGCTGGCGTTACGATGGCGTATTTCCGGCTTTTTGTCGTTGTAGAGCGTGGTCTTAGCTCTTAGGGTTCCCTGTGTAGCCTATTTGTAGCCTGTTAGCAAGATTCCCCAGCTAGCCGGAGTCTTTTGATGACTCGGTTGGGCCTCTTAGGGAATGCTTGTGTTTTGGCTTCGGGAGGTGTTATCCTGGGTTTTGTTCGTCGCATGTTAATTTCGACTTCGTAGTTGCGTTCGTAGCATGGGTTTTTAGCTGCGGCGTAAATTTCGTCTTTTTCCGAGAGGTTTCGGGTTGTTTTGATATTGGGTGTAAATAGTAACTATTATGTATTGTGGTTTATCATTATTACTGCTGATATATAGTCTTGGGTCAGATTAGGGCTGGGTTCCTTTTTGGTTCTTTCCTGTTTCTCTATTTGGTAGAAGCCGTCGCCCGTCGTGCGAGAGGAGGAGCGTCGCCGGCCTACCCTAGCCTTCGGACGCCATTTTCCTGGAGTTTCTGCGGTCGGATCTTGGTTTCGAGAGTGGATCTGGGCTGCCCCCGCCGGGATCTGCCTTCTTTCTGCTCCTCAGCTTGCTGCCCTGCGGCCAGATCCGCAAGCGGGGGAGGCCGCCGACCGAGTTCCTGGTTTTGAGGCAAGTGATATACCCTCATCCTTGCCTAGTTGATCTTTGCCTTCTTTTGATTTAATCTTTTATCTCTTTTGTGTAGATCTGAGGTGTAAGCTAGGGCTTGTTCCCGATCATGCCATGGTTAGTGTAGGAAGGTCCAGAAAATGTCAGTTTTCCTGAGGGATTTCGTCTAATAGGGGCAGTTTTGGTTCGGTCTAGGTCGAGTAGGTACCATTGCCGAGACGGAGGTCGTGCTCGAGAGAGAAGAGGATTTTTCCCCATTCCCGTTTTTGGTCGTTTGCTGGATCTGGCTCCTGTAGCCAATTGGGGTGTCGACACTGTTGTGTCGACACCGGCCAGTCGTTGTGTCGACACTGGCCTTTGTAGTGTCGACACTTGGTGTCGACACCAGCTGTGGCAGTGTCGACACCTTGTGTCGACACTGGCCTTTGTAGTGTCGACACTTGGTGTCGACACCAGCCGTGGCAGTGTTGACACCTTGTGTCGACACTGGCCTTTGTAGTGTCGACACTTGGTGTCGACACCAGCCGTGGCAGTGTCGACACCTTGTGTCGACACTGGCCTTTGTAGTGTCGACACTTGGTGTCGACACCAGCCGTGGCAGTGTCGACACCTTGTGTCGACACTGGCCTTTGTAGTGTCGACACTTGGTGTCGACACCAGCCGTGGCAGTGTCGACACCTTGTGTCGACACTGGCCTCCGTAGTGTCGACACTCGGTGTCGACACCGGCCGTGGTTGTGTCGACACCTTGTGTCGACACCGGCTTGTCGAGGTGTCGACACATCGTGTCGACACTGGTGCTGTACTTGTCTTGGGGTCAGGTTGACTCGGGGTTGGTTCAGGTTGGGCGTGCAAGGCCGCGTCGGTTGGACCCGACGTTTTGTCTTGGGTTCGTGATTTCCTTAGGATTGTTAGCTTGACTTTTTCCCTAGGGGGGTGCTTTGGATGTTCGGCTATTTTCTGCATGCCGACTCTTGGGTCGTGGCAGGTGGTGGAGTTTTGGTGGCCTCTAGAGGGGTGGTTTTATGTGGAGAGCTGTGGCCACCGCCTTTTGCCCCGGTTTGGGTTGGTGTGTGTGGGACCCTAAAGCTGCCACTGTTTGACCCCTTAGCCCTTTTTGGGTCTGATTCTAGTTATACAATCAGACCCATGTCTGACCACTGCCACTCACCCACGTGTTAGGACTGTTAGTCCCTTTCCTGTTTATGCTTTCCCTTTCTTTTGGCATATGTATATGTCTTGATGCTGTTGCAGGCTTTATTGGTGGGGCATGTTGGTTTTAAATGCTCACCCTTGGTGTGCCCTGCGGTGTCATAGACAGTACTCTTTTCTTGCTGCCTTTCTCTTTTTCTTTTCTTATAGCAGCTTGTTGCCGGGTTGGTAAACCCTTCATCTTATTGCTCATTAACCTATTGCTCTAATTACTTTTGATGTTTCCTTGCTGAGGTGTTCTTTTCTTGAATGCCTCAGGTCCAGGTTGTAGCCAGTTCAGCGGCTAGTTCTTTGGAGGGGCTTGTCGGTGGCCTCTAGGGTAGCTGAGATTGCTGATCCCCGTCTGTTGTGAGGTAGCTCTTTACTATTCTGTATAGACATACATACTCGCCAGTGGGTTTGTGTCAGGTTGTTGGCGCCCACTGGTGGCCTTTTGTGATGCTGAATATGAATATAAACTGCTGTTTTTGCCTATTTGAGGTTGGTTACTTGCTTCTGGGAAGGATTTATGCTAGGCTGCATTTTAGATATTTTAAAAATCTAAAAGTATTAATATATGTACTTCATGCATAACATATTTTCTAAAACAAAGACACTATCTTTTTCCTCAACGTAAAACACTATTTTTCATACCTATTATATTCACCTTAGAGTCATGCTCGTGTAAGTCGTCCCCCGGGGACACTTATGCTCACTTAGGGTGTAAGTTTAATTGAACCGAAGTATTTTCTGCTGCGTATAAATATAGTTTTAACTGTGGACTAGCTGATCCACCGGGCCGAGGGATACGGCCATTCTTCGTAACTGATTTTCTTTCATATCGAATCAACAATTTTCCTTAAAATGTAATGTCTGGAGTTTTTCCTGAGCGTGTGCAGTTATCCCCTGCACGACGTGGCATCACGGCACATGTTTTCTCTTACTCTGATACGATTTTACCATTGAGAAAATGCGGGTTGTGATAACCAACACTCAAACTTATTATACCTTTGCTTAGGTACAGTCTTAGCTGTTTTATTTACAGCTGGCTTGTTGAGAGTTGGGGCTTTGCCCTTGGACTTGGACTTGACAGTCCTAGCTGGTTTAGTAAACCCCAGTCCAGCTTTACCTTTTTGATGAACAAATTCATCAATTAAGGGTAGAACTGACTTTGGTTTAGAAAACCTAGCAACCAAATCTTTCTCCTTCCGAAGACTAATCTCCAGACTCTTAATTTGATCATTCTTAAATGATATAGTCCCCATCTGAATCACAGTTATGTGCTTCAGTCTGGCTATCTCATTTAGCTTTTGATCAAACATCTTCTCATAATCAGTTGCAGCCATTTTGAGACTTGCAATCTCCTTAGCTTGACTCTTGGCCATGGATTTGCATTTCTTAAATGCTTGCAACAGAACTTTATATTCATCTATCAATTGATGAATATCCTCTTCAGACTCAGATGCACTCTTATCATTTGATGATGATGAATCTGTTTCTGAACTTGCACAAGAAATTGAACTTAAAGAACAATGTTGTACCTTACTAGGTCCTGGCTGCTCCAGGATTTTGTCACTTTCTGTCAATGTCATTAGCCCTTGACATTGACTGTCCTCTTGTTCATATATAGAGTTCATGATCTGAATGAACTATTCTTCTTCTTCTTCAGCAAACAGCCCTATATATGCCTCAGCATCTGACTCAGTTTCTGATGAAGAAATGTCTGACAGGCTCTTATCTTTTTTGGCAACAAAAGACTTTTCCTTCTTGCCCTTGTATTGAGTCTTTTTCTTGTCATTGGACTCCTTCCTTTTCTTTGGACAGTCTGCAACAACATGTCCTTGTCTATTACAACAATAGCATACAATTTTTGAAAGAGTTGCTTTGCAAGACTTGGTCTTTTTCCTATCTTTATTTGAAGACTTTTTATTCTGATAATAGTCTTCTTTACCCTGTGAAGTAGATGGCCTTGTCCTCCACTCTTTCTTCTTTAAGAACTTCTGAAAATATCTTGTGAAGGCAGCAAGGTCCTCATCACTTTCACTGCTTTCAGACTTTCTGCTGGCTGACTCATCTAACTCAGTTTCAGCTACTTTTGGTGGTGGAGTTGGTGACTTACTTCTGTACTTTCTGGGGGCTTCTGTTTTAAATGCCACTGTCCTTTCTTTATGTTCACTTCTTGTAGATTTCTCCTCTTCTTTCCTCACCATCAATTGTATTTCATAGGACAACAGTTTGCCAAACAGTGTTGGTGGAGGAATTTCTGCTAACTTTGTCATTTCCCTAATGGCACAGATCTTGGTGTCCCAATCTTTTGTAAGGGACCTTAAGAACTTATCATTAAGCTCATAGTTACTGAAATCTCTTCCGTAGGACATTAGCTCATGCACAATCCTATACAACTTCTTATAGCATTCAATTATGCTATCAGCCCTACCTTGCCTAAAGCTTTCATATTCTTGGTTTAGCAAGGATTTTCTTTCTTGCCTCACTTCTTCAGAACTCTCCATATACACTATCAAGGTATCCCACATCTCCTTAGATGTCATGCAGTGTATCAAATTCTGAAAGGTACCATCATCTATAGCACTCACAATGATGTTTTGAGCCCTTTTGTCCATTGTGGCTAGAACAATCTCATCCTTTGTCATTTCAGAGAAATCCTTAGGTGTTCTCTGATTTGCATCTAAGACTGAAACCTTCATGAGCACATATGGCCCTTCTTTCACTATGATATAAATCCTAGGGTCTGAGGCTTCCATAAACAGTCTCACCATTTCCTTCCAAATGCCAAATATTTCTTTTCTGCAAATGGGTAGCTTCATGGATCCCAATTCCTTATGATTCTCAGTGGAACCCATGGTTCTTGATTTTCTTGATTCTGTAAATTACTTAGACTGAATCTGCCAACAGGATCTACTCAGACAGTTATGTCTCTTTTTGAGTAACCTCCCTTTGATACCACTTGAAAGATATTGTACCTAATCACCTAAAGGGGGGGGGGGCGGTGAATAGGTGACTTAAATCTTTTTAACTTTTTAGGCAGAATTCAGATTATAACACAGAATTATATTTACTTTATCACAGCACACAATCAGCAATCACAGAATTCCATAAGCACACAGTAGACACTCAGATTTATAGTGGTTCCCCAAGGTTTGGGTACATCCACTTTCCCCCTTCGCCTATCTAGTAGTGTACTAGATTCGGCCAAACTCCTCCACTATCTCAGATCCTCAGATCTTACAATCAGAACCTCAACCAGGTTCCTACAGCTCAGGCCCAAGGCCCTACAACTCAGCTTCTTCACAAAGCCTACACTCAGCTTTTTCACAAAGCCTACACTAAGCCACCAAGGCCTACACTCAGCCACAACAGGCCTACACTCAGAGATACAAATCTCCTACACTCAGGCACTCATGGCCTACACTCAGCCTTTATAATTACAGGCTTACAAACTCAAATCCCTAAGGATCCTACAAGATAATATGAATACAAATTGTAAACTCTACAACTTAGAGACAAGAGAGAAGAGTTGAGAGTTTCTTGATGAGTTCTTGGATGAACTCTGCTGAAGTCAATCTGACTTGGCTTTCTTCAAAGCTTCTTGAATGTAAAACACAATAAGACTGATCTCCTCTGTAGTTAATCCTTGATCTCTGCTACTTAAGATTCAGAACAAAATCTGAACCCTTCTTCTCAGCCTGGTTCCAACGACTGACTTCTTGGATGGAGCTCTCTCTCTCCAACTACTTAGATCTTCACTTGAATCTTCAATGAATAGCTAAATCTTCTTCTTTTTAATGAACAACTTCTTCTGTAGACAGTATAAGCCTATTTATAGACCTTCTTCATGGTAACCGGCTGGTCCGGTTCATAACTGATTTCTGACAACTCTGACAGGTGCAGTAGACCGGTTGGAATGGCAGCTGTCAAGTCATCCAGTCAGTTCTTGAAAATTCTGTAACTGTCTAAAAGTGTCGAGACTGTCTGTCTTTAAGTGTCGACACTTATAGACTAAGTGTCGACACAAGTTGTCTAAGTGTCGACACTAGCCTACAAGGTGTCGACACAACTCCTTGTGTTGTAGATTTTATATCTCGACACTACTTCTTCTTCATGTGTCGACACTGATATTAAGTGTCGACACAACACTTTGTTCTTCAGCACTTTGTTGTATTCTTCTAAGTGTCGACACAACTCCTTTGTGTCGACACATCTTCATGTGTTGAACTTGTTAAGTGTCGACACTTCTTCTTGGTGTCGACACATGTCTTCAGTGTTGATACTTGCTGAGTGTCGACACAGCTCCTTGTGTCGACACATTCTTCTTCTATTGAGACTTTTGCTGAGTGTCGACACATCTCCTTTGTGTCGACACTTGTACTTAGAATATTCTTGAACTTTTCTAAGTGTTGAGTCTTCAGCTGAGTGTCGACACATGCTTTCTTGTGTGGACACTTTCTTCAAGTGTTGAGTCTTTAGCTGAGTGTTGACACATGCTTTCTTGTGTCGACACTTTCTTCAAGTGTTGAGTCTTCAGCTGAGTGTCGACACATGCTTTCTTGTGTCGACACTTTCTTCAAGTGTTGACTCTTCTGCTGTGTGTCGACACATTGTTCTGGGTGTCGACACTTATACTTAGACTCTGCTGACTTTTGCTGAGTGTCGACATAGCCTCCAAGTGTCGACACTTTCTGATGTAGACACAGTTTCACTGGGTGTCGACACAACTGCTAAGTGTCGACACTGCTTCACTGCACACTTCTTCATTGAGTGTCGACACAGCTCCTTGTGTCGACACTTTCTGTCTGGTGTCGACTCTGCATCCCTGGTGTCGACATAAATACTCCAAGTGTCGACACTACTTGCCTGGGTGTCGACACAAGTCTTCTTAAGTGTCGACACTTTCCCTCTGGGTGTCGACACATGGACTTAGAAACTTTTTCATCTTTCCTGCAAATACTTAACCTGCACAAGTAAACTCAAAACACATCAAATACATTTTGATGTATATCATTGAGTTGGGTGAGGCTTCTTCAAATCAGGTACATTTAAACCAATGTACCCAACAGCTGACGTCAGGCATATTCTATCACATGTCCATGCTGCATCAATACAATACCCATCCCCTGAAATGACGCATCAGTATACACTAGGAAGCACTCCATCCCGGATATAAGAGCAAGGATAGGGGATGATGTAAGCCAACCTTTCAACTCCTGGAAGGCAGTCTCACTCTGTGGCGTCCAAATGAAAGGAGTGTCCTTCCTCGTCAAGGAAGTGAGCGGAAGGGCTACTGAGGGAATCCTGCACAAACTTCTGTTAGTACCCGGCTAATCCCAGAAAACTTCGGACAACCGTAGTCGTCTTCAATTGAGGCCAGTCTCGCATTGCCTGAATCTTCACGGGATCACATGCCAATCCTGCCCCACTGATGATGTGGCCTAAAAAGGCTACCTCCGTCAGTCAAATTTGGCACTTGCTGAATTTGGCATATAACTGGTGCTCCTTGAGTTTCTCCAAAGTCAAGTCCAGATGTTGTGCATGATCTTCCTTCGTCCTCGAATAAATGAGGATGTCATCTATGAACACAATGACAAACCTGTCGAGGTATGGCTCGAACACTCGATTCATCAAGCTCATGAAAGCTGATGGCGCATTCGTGAGCCCAAAGGACATCACGATAAACTCGGACAGGCCATATCTGCTGCTAAACGCCATCTTCTGGATGTCTTCTTCCTGGATCTGTAACTGATAGTACCCCGACCTCAAATCCAGCTTCGAGAACCAATGTACTCGCACTGACTAGTCAAATAATTCGTCGATCCTTGGCAGTGGATAGGGATTCCAGATTGTCAACCAGTTTAGTGCACAATAATCGATGCACAACCTGAGGGTCCCATCCTTCTTCTTCACAAAAAAGACCAGAGCTCCCCAAGGCGAGGAACTCATCCTAAGGAATCCAGCCTCCACTAGCTCCTTCAACTGACTCCTGAACTCCACCAGCTCCTTTGGAGGCATCTGGTAGGGAGCCCTAGACAACAGCTTAGCTCCAGGAAGCAACTAAATCTGAAAATCCTTCTCCCGATGAGGCGATAATGCTGGTAGTTTCTCTAGAAACACATACACAAAGTCCCGCACCACAGATATATCTGCAACAGCCGTCTCGGCCTCGACCATCTCAAAGAATACCTTATCCCCTCCCTGCATATGGGCCTTGACGGCCTGAATAGAAGATAGCATCTTACGAGATACGAGAGTAATACCTTCAAAGGTCACGAAGGTGCCGTCATAACTCAGTATAACCTTCTTCGTCGGGCAATCTATCTGGGCATGGTTCCAAGTGAGCCATGTCATCCCCAGAACCAGGTCGAAGTCTGGCATCCTCAAGACCGTAGTCGGGGCCTCGAGTGTCAGTCTATTAATAGTCACCTTCAAGAGGCACTTAGCAGTAGCTAAGACCTCCGTCCCATTGGGGAGACGCACCCTCCTAGCGACTCCCGTATAATGCCTGACTCCTTCTACTCCTTTTACAAACTCCTTAGAGACGAAGTTGTGTGACGCCCCCGTATCCACCAAGGTATGGGCAGGCTTGCAGCACACCATATCTATTCCTGTTTATTTAAGTATGTTTAGGTAACCGAACCTTTGTTTTCTTTCCTAGTATGCTACTGTTGTTTGTTGTTTCAAAAATTCCAAAAGTAACTAACAACATAAAATTACTAGTATACCTGCAATCACCCTGCCCGGGTCTCGAGGTGGAGTCAAATCTAGAGCATACACCTACTCCTCCTCTTGCCTCCGATCTCTGCCCTGGAAACCAAGTCCTCTTCCACGGCATCGACCTACAAAATGCTGAGCGGGCAGGGCAGCCTATGGTCTCGGCAAAGGTGCTCCTCTCATAGGATAGTTCCTCTAGATGTGCCCACCTGATGACAGTTGTAGCACTCTGGCGGGGGAGGTGCCACACATCTGGGCCTCTGTATCTCTTGCATCTGAAGAGGTTGAGGGGCCAATACCACCGGCTCCCTCAGCTCTTGTCTCACCTCTTGGCGAGGTTGGTCCTCTGCCCTTTTCTCATCAGCAAAGCGGCCCCTCCGCTGATCATTCCTGCTTCCCCGACCCTGATCCTCAGTTGGCCTCTTCTAGCCTCGAGTCGTGTGCCAATCAGCCTCCATCCTCTTTGCCATCTCCAGGATTTGAGGCATAGGTCCGTCAGTTACAAACAGAAGAGCCTGTCTTAGATCCTCTCGAAGGCCCTTATAGAACATCTTGGTATACCCCACTTCATCCAACTGATAGGAGCTCGCAAACCATGTTATGTGGTTGAACTCATAGTGGTACTCCACCACCATCCTGTTGCCCTGCCTCAGCTGTAGGAACCTGTAAGTGCCCCTTTTTTTCAAACCTCGGGGGTCGTATGCCCAGAACTGCCGTTTTGCGGTAGCCCCGACACTTGGGAAAGCCGCCACTACAAAACGCCGATTCTGTCAACCTTTTTGATCATCACAGAGAGAGTAGTATTCAGGAATGAAAGAGCTGAGTCCACAAATATCATATATAATAAGAGAAATCACAACATGTCCATAAGTAGAAAAGAGAGTACTGCGAAATAACATAACAGAAATATAAATGGGCTCAAGCCCGATACATCAGATCCTCGCTACAATCTCTCGTGGAAGCTATAAAAAGACAATTACTCATAGAGCTAGTCGCTGGTGCTCCGGTACTAGACTGGACCACCTCCATGCGCATCGTACTCCGTTGCTGTTGGTCCCTGGGCTACTGGTCCCTGTCTCCCATCCGGATCCCCTGTAATGTTATGGTCTGAAAACTATTAGTCATAAAGACTAAGCCCTATCATACCCTACCCCTCCCCCCATGGCTCCTAGGCACCGGGCGGGGAGGAGGAAAGGGAAGCTATAAGGTGGAGAGTACAAAGTTGTAGGTGACAGTGGAACTAGTCTAGCATTTCTATAATAGTATGCAGTAAGGTGAGCAAGTAGAGTAAGAAAGTAGAGTAAGCAACATATGTAAGAAAGACAAGGTAAGAAGTAAGTAACCTTAATTTATATGAATGCCCATACAAACATATAAGTTAAGGGGTCTTCCGCAAGGCTCCCACCATATAAAAAGCCCCATACCAATTTATACGTTGGGGTGTTTGTTGTATGCAAGTATGTTATGCCATGATTCATGCAAGCATAACCCACGCAAACGACTCTATGCGGACAGACCTTTAGTTCCCCCGATTTAGGCAGCTAGCTTCACTCCCAGGAACCTCCGTAGTGGAAAATGGAGAAAGTGGGTTGGGCCCTAACTCCTAAGCGGGTTGAAAGTGAAGGTTAGATCTGAAATACTCTAGAGGGGGGGGGGGTGAATAGAGTATTGTGGTCTCTACAAAATCTTTACAACTTTTGTTGTAATCCTAGGCAAACAAGTTAGCAAACAAAGTAATAAGTACAGCAACCTAACAAATCACAGAACACAGCCAAAAACAAAAGAAAAAGGGCAACCAAACGACACAAGAAATTATAGTGGTTCCCCAACCTGGGTACATCCACTCTTCTACCACCTTGGTAGGAATCCACTCAGATTTTTGATCAGGTGCCTGACACCAATGAGCCTTTGTTCAGGTTCTCAAAAACCAAAACCTCAAGTCTTTTGGTAGGAGACTTACAACCAGGAATAATTTTGAAGGGACTTAAAACCCTGTACAGAGGAGGAAAAAGGGTGATGGTGTCTTCTCTTTCTCAATAACAACTGAGAAGACTAGTGGATTGATTTCAGCATATTGCTCCCCGTGAGATCTTGAATGGATCAGGAAATATGGAGCTCTGCTTCAGGGTGATAGGTCTTCAAAAACTTGATTGCCTTGACCAGAGATTGCTTCAGGAACTTCTTTGACAGATATACTTATTGTTGTCCTTCTGAAGTTATCTTGTAGTGTTGAAAGAAGAAGACTCTTGATGGAGATTGCATATTCTTCTTCTTGATGATGATGTTCTCTGGCCTAGGCTGATTGCAGTGTGTAGAACTTTTGATTTCTGTAAGACTTCTTGAATGTAATGTCTGTCAGCAAGATTGGTTGATCTTTTCCTTTCTTGAAACTGACTGAAGAACACACTCGAAATTTGAATCCTCGAGCATTAAATGCAGTCGGCCTGGGAAGGAAGCGACAATGAATGAATTACCTAACTGTTCCATGGAAAAATGGCATGTAATAATCCATGATCAATGCTCATTCTAACGGTAACATTCCGAGAAGATTGAGCATTAATTGCTCAGGAATCATCGCCATGAAAAGGGACAGAAAATTGGAGAAGACCAAGTCTGGAATCGCCGAACGAAAAACAGAAATCGTCGACCTGAATTCACAGTTCGTCGAGCTGAGTTGATGAGTTCATCGACTAGACAATAGCAATTAGTCTTCAAGGGAAACTTGTCAATTCTGCTAAAATATTCGTGGAACTGACAATCATCATTCGTCGAGCAGACAATCATCATTCATCGACCGAAGAATGATTGTGGACTTAGAATCTGAGAAGTCTCTTGATGAGAAGGATTCAGATAGTCAACCAGAATTCATCGACCAAAGAATATGGTTCATTGAGCTGAGATCGACGAACGTCGAGCACATTTCCTTGAGCTGAAAATTTCTCTAAGTCTTGAGTTTCTCTGGCAGTCTGGAGGATGGCTGGTCCACAAGATGATGTTCTAAGGACAAACCCTAGACTCTAGGATACAACCAATGACCCTGACTATACAAGGTGGGTCAAAGACATCCTAACTCAGTGAACCTAGCCCAAATCCAAACTAGGGATCCAACAATCTCCCCCTATTTGGGTGAGGCCACTAAGTGAATACACAGACTGGAATAAAACAAAGCAGTAAAAGCATATATCTGACAGAGAATTTATAACACATGTAGCAGATATATAAAATCTTTGTTCAGAAACATAACCATAGAGTTGTAAAAGAAAGAAAAACTTAGATCATATCTTGCTCTTCTTGGATTGGTCTTTGTCTGTCTATTTGTTGCTGCTGCTGCTAGCTCCAGGCTTTGAGAATTTGATCTCTCTGTTTGGATTAGCTGCCTGAGCTACAGTCATTGTCATATCAGCTATACCAAGCATATTCTGAGGAGAGGCTATGAGAACAACAGCCTCTGGATGGAGCTTCATATAGTCATCAACATTGAAAAGTTTGTTTCCTTTGTCAAACCTTTTAATGATGGCGACGACCACCACGACGGCCAACTGGGTGATGAAGACGACGTTCATGGCGGTGTTGCCGTGGCAGAGATGACGACGTCCATGACGGTGTTGCCGTGGCAGAAGATGACGACGTCCATGGCGGTGTTGCCGTGGCAGAAGATGACGACGATGCTCCCCCAACAAAAGACTTGCAGCGCCCTAGCGGGCATGGCTACAATCTTCGCCCACCTAACAAAATTAAGAGTTAAATTTATTTTACTAGTGGTCTGCATTTATATTTTATATGTGGTATTGGAAACTATGTTGTTTTCTATCATTTCATTTCGGACAATATTTTATTTTGGGCTGCTAATAACCACATGGTTGTAAGCCTTATACAAGGCCAAATTTTCATTTGTTATGGAACTATTATTGAAAACAAGACAAAATTGCTTGCCATAATCTCATTGCCCTCTTCCTTCTCCTCTTAGCCGCCGCCCCCCTCTAGGCTTCCCTCTCTAGGAGTTCGGCCACCCTTCTCCTCCCTTGCTTGGCCGCCCCCTTCTACTCCTCTTTCCCTCTAATCACCACTCGTTCTCCCACCTCTCTACGCTTTTCCACCAACACCGTATTCAACCATTAGTATTTCTCAACCACCTTGGAGGACGGGGATCGTGTGCAAGGAAGAACCAAATTTTTGGGAAAACTCGTCCACGACGAGAAAGCGAAGGAGACGAGCAAGATCTTCATCTGCGGTGTGTTTCCCGTGGGTCCAAAGGAAGAGCGGTCATCTTGGTGGATCCAAACATCTCGGATCTACACTTCCGAGCGGGGTAACGAAAATTCCTACGCAAGAGATTTTCCCTCTTGATTAGTTCTTTTGGTGGACGACTTTCGCGTGATTTCTCGAATCGTTAATTTTCGCGGTGTTTCTAATAGTAGATCTGAATTTTCATTTGGTTTTTTTCCGAAAGATCTAACGAGAGGATTGGCGCTCCTCGCTTTTGTTTTTGTTGGGATAGATCCTACCACTCTTTGATTCGTGATTTATTTTTGGGTGGATCTGTTTTGGTACAACTCCAAGCTCGACCGGAATCAATATTATTCCATTTAGCCGGAAAGGATTTTGCCCTTTAGCCATTCTCCGTTCCACTTGCGGATCGGCTACCCGTATGTTAGCGCGAACAATAAATAAAATTCATTGTGGTCGCTGCGTTTCGTTTGTGTGCAGGTTAGGGAGCGTTAACGTTGTAAAGGTCGTAGTCACACCCTTCGTGTAGGATCCCTAAGGCATAGCCTACATCAATTTTTGGTTTCAGAGGGAGTTTCGTGTTGATTTCTCAATCGACACCGTCCTTACGCTTTCCGGACTTAGGACGTCGACCCACACTTGGTCGTGCACGTTTCGTAGACACAAAATTTGAAAATTTTTTTCCACCACCTGGTCTGCATATTACAAAAGTCAAAAACAATTTTCTGCAAAAAAATTGCCAAAAAAAATTCTGAATTTTCTACTTTTTTTTCTACGCATAAAAGTCAAAAAAAATATTTTCATTCTCCAAGTCATTAAGCGTATAAAAATCATGATTTATAAAATTCTTGCCCAAACAGTCTCTTGTCTAGGTGAGGCACCATGTATCAGTGTTGTTCATGCGCACGAGGCTTGGCACGGAGTATCCTCCATCCACATCATACATGGCCGACCAACATGAAGATGGTGAGCCCGCTCCTGCAACAATTGCGGCGCTTAGGGAAGAGTTTAACACCAGGTTCGATGCACTCACTCAGTTAATACAAGGGTTGGCTGTAAATCAGGCGGCGCCTCGAAATCCCGGCTTTGGGATAAATCTACCGGGGCAGCCACCCTATCCCGCCAACCAACGAGAAGAGCGACAAAATCTCCCTCGTGATCCGGATTATGAAAACACACCCCGAGCCCCTTATGAGTTCGACTTAACTAGGGCCGTTAAAATGGAATCACCATCCTACGATGGCATGGGTGAACCCCAACTCTTTCTAAACTGGATCATGGATATTGAGTGCTATTTTGAGTGGCACAACCTGACGAATGTTGAGAAGGTACGAGTAGCACAAATGAAACTTCTGGGTAGAGCCAAAACATTCTTGTTGAACGAAGAGAGGCGTCTAGGAACCGTGAATGGAGCACCCCCAATTAGGTGGGCAGCCATGAAGGCACTCCTGCATGACCAATATGTCCCGGTGTATCACCGAACCCAAATGTTCGACGAGCTAGCCAACCTTCGTCAAGGGGGCCAATTGGTAGCGGAGTACGTGGGACGACTCAAGGATATGATGGTGCATTGTGATATTAGAGAAATGCCCGAGGTCACACAATTTCGTTTCCGTAATGGACTTATTGCGGACATCCAAGGCTAGCTTTTGCGTTATGGTCACACGGACCATAACACAACATTCAATGCGGCATTGGATATAGAAAAGCGCAATGCCTACAAGTCCAAGGGTCGAGCATTCCAGAAAGGAAAATCCATCTTAGGACCCCCACCTTCGTCATCCATGCGAGACAAAGGAAAGTTCCGATCGACTGATTCAAGTTCCATAGTATTTACCGCTAGGAACAATAAAATTACCAATGGTGAGAGAGTTCCAGTAGGATGAATTAATAAGACTAATGCTACCTGTTATTCGTGCGGAATTCAAGGACACTACTCTAGTCAGTGTTCTACCAAGAGTAAGCCACTGGCACTATTAGAGTCCACGTCTGAGCCTGTCGAGCTCGTCTATAAAGCTGGCGGTGAATCAGATGCCGAGCCGAGTGATATCGAAGATGAGTCTTATATGATGGTTATGAGGTGTATCTTGGCCACACCGCGTGCACCGGATGAGCACAATCAGACGAACATATTTTCTTTGAAGTTTAAATGTGGTGAAAAGTGGTGCAAGTTAATAATAGACAGCGGAAGTTGCATGAATGTCATTTCGGAAAATGCCGTCACTCGTATGCACCTAGTCCCCGAACCACACCCCCAGCCATATAAAATAGCGTGTGTGAACAAAACGTCTATCGCGGTTTCTAAGTGTTGTTTAGTGCCACTTATGTTGAAGAGCTATGTCGATAAACTGTGGTGCGACGTCATCCCCATGGATGTGTGTCATGTACTTCTAGGGCGCCCGTGGCTCTATGATTATGACGTGACCCATTTCGGGCAAGCCAACACTTACGAGTTCAAGTATAATGGTAAGACCATTGTACTGAAACCCACCCCGCCCAAGGATCCTTCGGTTGCCCCCAAAGACACAATTGTGCCTGCAGAAAGAAAAATTATATGTTTGATAAGTAAGAAGGAGTTGGAACGCGAGACCTTCTTGGACGGCGTCCTGTATGCATTAGTATTCCTACAAGGTAAGGAAGACTCGCCCATTTTATAGAATATACCGTTATCTCTGCGCACTATATTGGAAGAGTATAAAGACGTCTATCCGGAGGACTTGCCATCTAAGTTGCCACCCATGAGAGATATTCAGCATGAGATAGATTTCGTCCCGGGCTCTTCATTGCCTAACCATCCACATTATCGGCTCAACCCCTCCGCACATGAGGAGCTACAAGCTTTAATTTTGGATTTGCTAGCAAAGGGTTTTATCCGCCATAGTAAGAGCCCATGCGCCGTACCGGCCCTCTTGGTTCCAAAGAAAGATAAGTCTTGGCGATTGTGTGTAGACTACCGGGCCATAAATAAAATTACGGTCAAATATAGGTTCCCCATTCCACGTCTGGACGACTTATTAGATATGTTATCGGGCGCCGCCATGTTTTCAAAATTGGATCTCAAAAGTGGTTATCATCAAATACAGATACGGTAAGGAGATGAATGGAAGACGGCTTTTAAATCTAAGGATGGGCTCTATGAGTGGTTGGTGCTTGGGGAAGGGCTCACTAATGGACCGAGTACTTTCTCTCTATTGATGACCCAAGTTTTTAAGCCATACAAGGGTAAATTCGTAGTCGTATACTTTGATGATATTTTAGTATTCAGCCGTTCACAAAAGGATCATGACACACATCTAAGGACAATCCTATCAACCTTGCGCCAAGAAAAGCTATATATCAATCTAAAAAAATGCTCCTTTAGTGTGACATCCGTAGAGTTTCTAGGCTACATAGTGAGTTCCGAAGGCATTCATGTTGACCCAAAGAAGTTCCAAGTGATTAAAGAATGGCCTGAACCAACAAATATTCGGGAAGTTAGAAGTTTTCACGGCATGGCCACATTTTATCGAAGGTTCATCCAAAACTTTAGTAGTATCATGGCACCAATCACCGAATGCATGAAGAAAGGAGAATTTCATTGGACTAAAGCGGTCACTCGCGCGTTTCAAATGATTGAGGACCGGATGTCTGAAGCCCCATTATTACGCTTGCCGAATTTTAGTAAAGTGTTTGAATTATCATGCGACGCATCAGGAATAATGATCGGAGGAGTCTTAAGTCAAGATGGACATCCGATAGGATATTTTAGCGAAAAACTTGCCGGTCCAAAGTTAAATTATTCCAATTATGATCGTGAGTTCTATGCCGTGATCTGTTGTCTCCAACATTAGCGACACTATCTTATCTCAAAGGAATTTGTAATCTTGTCCAATCATGAGGCATTAAGATTTGTAAACTCCCAAAGTAAGATCAGCTCTCGGCACGCCAAATGGGTCTCATACCTTCAAGAGTATACATTCATTATCAAGCACCTCAAGGGTACGTTAAATCGTGTGGCGGACACCCTTAGTCGCGTCACTCTATTACTATCTACCATGTAGGTATCGGTCATAGGATTTGAAAGAATCAAAGATGAGTATATACAGTGTCCGGATTTTAAGGAGATATATTTCGCCGCTCAGGACAATTCCCCTTCCACTATTTCGGTGTACTACATCCGTGATGGGTACCTATTTAAGAATACGCAACTATGCATTCCCCGGTCTTCGCTACGCCATTTTATAATATGGGAGTTACATAGTGGAGGACTAGGAGGACACTTCGGTCGCGATAAAACGATCACACTTGTAGAGGATAAATTCTTTTGGCCGGGTCTCAAGCCAATGGTCAATAAAATCTTCGGGAGCTGTCGCATTTGTCAATTAGCCAAGGGTAACAAGACCAATGTCGGTCTTTATACACCCCTTCCGATTCTGTCTGCCCCATGGGTGGATGTTAGCATGGACTTCATTTTGGGCCTTCCACCGACATTTAGGCGTCACGATTCCATCTTCGTCGTAGTGGACCGATTCTCAAAAATGGCTTATTTTATCGCTTGTCATAGCACCAACAATGCTTCACACATCGCTAAGTTGTATTTTATGGAGGTCGTGGCACATCGGGGTGTCCCCAAAACCATCGTGACTGATAGAGATGTTAAGTTTACTAACTACTTTTGGAAGACACTATGGAAGCTGTTGGGCACTCGACTTATGTTTTTGTCGGCCTATCATCCACAAATGGATGGGCAAACAGAAGTGGTTAACCGGAGTTTGGGTTGGTTACTTCGTTGCTTAGTAGGTGATCATAAGGGTACATGGGACCTTATTCTTCCTCACGCTCAACTAGCCTACAATAATTCTAAA
Source organism: Platanthera guangdongensis (assembly GCA_039583875.1). Taxonomy (NCBI): domain Eukaryota; kingdom Viridiplantae; phylum Streptophyta; class Magnoliopsida; order Asparagales; family Orchidaceae; genus Platanthera; species Platanthera guangdongensis. The sequence continues at coordinate 126,064,783 of CM077158.1, read as the reverse complement.
AATAGGTCCACCGGGTTATCGCCAAATGAGATAGTGCATGGATATAAGGCGCCCGTGGCTCTTGACTTGATTCCGTTATCACCATCATTTAAATCAAGTCAATTTGCAGAGGACTTCGCATCGCACGTTCACACTCTCCATGAGCACATAGGCAAGACGTTAGCTAAATAATATGCTATTTATCAATCGAATGCTAACATACATAAGCGAGCAGTCCCCTTAAATATTGGCGATTTGGTAATGGTACGTCTTATCCCTGAACGGATGCCTTTGGGCACCATAAAAAAATTAGCGAATAGGAGAGCCGGTCCTTTTCGGGTTTTGAAGAAGCTAGGTGAAAATGCATATTTATTAAAGTTACCCGCTGATTGGGGAATCTCCCCTATTTTTAACATTTCGGATTTAACGCTCTATATCGCTCCACCACCTGAACTGTCAGTCTCTCCGTTTCATATTTCCACTATACCGTCTAAAGGGGTGGCGGTGAGAATATTTCTGGACCGCTCTCCTTTCGGATCCTTCGGGTGGTACATTGCCTATTGATGATGCAACTTGATTTTCTTCTGCGCCAAACGCTTTTCCAAGATTCCCCCGGACCGATTTCTTGCCTGACAAGATTTTGCAGGATGCGGTGTTTTCTACCCCCGACGGCGACGTTCACAGGTTTTTGGTCAGATGGCGAGGTCGTCCAGCTTCGGAAGACTCTTGGGTTTCTTCGGCAGAGCTGGCTCTTCTTGATGCAGATCTCCTCCACTGTTACCATCCAGCCCACTCATCGGCGATGAGTCCTTTTGAGAGCGGGAGGATTGATGGCGACGGCCACCACAATGGCCAACTGGGTGATGAAGACGACATCCATGGCGTTGTTGTCGTGGTAGAAGATGACGACGTCCATGGCGGTGTTGCCGTGGCAGAAGATGACGACGTCCATGGCGGTGTTGCCGTGGCAGAAGATGACGACGATGCTCCTCCAACAAAAGACTTGCGGTGCCGTAGCGGGCATGGCTACAATCTTCGCACACGCAACAAAATTAAGAGTTAAATTTATTTTACTAGTGGTCTGCATTAATATTTTATATGTGGTATTTGAAACTATGTTGTTTTCTATCATTTTATTTCGGACAATATTTTATTTTGGGCTGCTAATAGCCACATGGTTGTAAGCCTTATATAAGGCCAAATTTTCATTTGTTATGGAACTATTATTGAAATCAAGACAAAATTGCTTGCCCTAATCTCATTCTCCTCTTCCTTCTCCTCTTAGCCGCCGCCCCCCTCTAGGCTTCCCTCTCTAGGAGTTCGGCCACCTTCTCCTCCCATGCTTGGCCGCCCCCTTCTACTCCTCTTTCACTCTAATCACCTCTCGTTCTCCCACCTCTCTACCCTTTCTCCACCAACACCGTATTCAACCATTGGTATTTCTCAACCACCTTGGAGGACGGGGATTGTGTGCAAGGAAGAACCAAAGTTTTGGGGAAAACTCGTCCATGACGAGAAAGCGAAGGAGACGAGCAAGATCTTCATCCGCGGTTTGTTTCCCGTGGGTCCAAAGGAAGAGCGGTCATCTTGGTGGATCCAAACATCTCGGATCTACACTTCCGAGCGGGGTAACGAAAATTCCTACACAAGAGATTTTCCCTCTTGATTAGTTCTTTTGGTGGACGACTTTCGCGTGATTTCTCGAATCGTTAATTTTCGCAGTGTTTCTAATAGTAGATCTGGATTTTCATTTGGTTTTTTTCCGAAAGATCTAACGAGATGATTGTCGCTCCTCGCTTTTGTTTTTGTTGGGATAGATCCTACCACTCTTTGAATCGTGATTTATTTTTGGGTGGATCTGTTTTGGTACAACTCCAAGCTCGACCGGAATCAATATTTTTCCATTTAGCTGGAAAGGATTTTGCCCTATAGCCATTCTCCGTTCCACTTGCGGATTTGCTACCCGTATGTTAGCGCGAACGATAAATAAAATTCATTGTGGTCGCTGCGTTTTGTTTGTGTGCGGGTTAGGGAGCGTTAACGTTGTAAAGGTCGTAGTCATGCCCTTCGTGTAGGATCCTTAAGGCATAGCCTACATCATTTAAGTTCTTATTTTCTATATTTAGACATAGTTAAGTAACCTGAAATGTCCTTTCCTTCAGCTTTTGCTTTATTAATCAATGAGAGGCCAATCTGTTCCTGGAATCTGGCCATTCTAGCAGTGTTAGTTGTTTCAGGATCCTCAACAGGAACAGGAGGTAAATATGGTTTTCAGGACTGTTTGCCTTCTGTTCTACAGATACATTTTGTTGTTGCTGCTGAGGTTGTTGCTATTGAAGTTGTTGTCTGCCTGAAGATTGTTGCTTCTGCTGGTATCCTCCTGAAGACTTGCTCTGATGCCTTTGGTAGGTTTGTATAGGAGCAGGCTTTGAAATTGAGGAACTGGAAGTACCAGCAGCTGGAGGAGGAGGAGGATCTCTCCTGTATCTCTGAACTAGTGGTGGACAATATCTCCTACTTATTTTCCTCTCCTTTTGCTGATTCTTTGACAGCCACATCCAAGCAGGCATTCCCTTATAAGGAGTAACATTATGCAAGATGTAGTAGGGAGTGTCAGCTGTTGGATTGGGCTTAGGAGCAGGAGGAGGAGGAGCCTTCCTTTTCTTTGACAACATTTGCTTCTTCTTCTTGGCAACTTCTTCATCTGAATCATCTTCATCATCATCTTCATCATCTTCACTGCCAGAACCCTGAGGGTTATCATATAGAGCATCCAATGCTTTCAGGGTAACTGTAGAGATCTGGGGCTTGGCAGGTAGAACTGGAACTGGAGCTGAAACTGGAACTGGTGAACTGATTAAGACTGAGCGCTCTTCTAAAGCTTTACTCTCTTCCTCAATGTCTGCCAGAATCAATGCATCCAGGTCAGGCATTGGGGATTCATCTATAACAAAAATAGGGGCAGAAATCTCTTCTGGGGGGGGGGAGATATGGCTTGCTCTGGAACAGCAAAACTGTCACTAAGTTGCTTAGCAACTGTAGGACTTATTGGAGAGGTGACGGGAATAATAGCCAAGGAGGGCTTAGTAGAAGGGAACTATACATTAATTATATCAAACTTTCTCAATAAAACATCCAAATCAACTGTGGGATTTAAATGGAAATCACCAACAGTTTTTATCTGCTCTGGAACTGACTCATCTAATTCAATGTCAGTATCCATGAAATGAATCAAGTCAATCAAATTCGAATTAAATTCTGTCAAAATTGATACTTCTGCATCTGAGACTGCTGTAGGAGGAACTGCTGCTGCAGCTGAAACTGTTGTTATATCTACTGCTGCTTCATCTGAAACTGCTGCTGCTTCATCATAGAGCATCTCCCCCGGCCTAGTTTTAGGAGAACCTAGAGCCAGGACCATGAATGAAGAGGGGGTAGCAGAAAGAAGAGATACTTGGGCAGATAAATAATTGATAGAATGTACAAGAGGTGTAATGGCCTCTGTGATTAGGGATTTGAGGAGGGGAGTGAGCAGGGTTATGATGGTAGATACAGAGGTGGGTCCAAAGATGGAGAGATAGTTGGTGATGGTAGAGAAGTAGATGAAGTGAGGGGAACAGATGGAGGTGGAATGGCATCTGTTATGGTGGAGTCTGGTGGAGGTGGAAAAGGGGATGGTATATCAAAATGTGGAATGTTAGACAGATAGGGTGGAGGAGGTGATGCTGGAGGATACATAGTAGGGGATACATGAGTTGATGGAGAAACATGAATGGGGGAAGTTGGAGGAATTGGAAGATTGGTTGAAGATGGAAGATGGGTTGCTGGAAGAGGTTGTTGAGATGGGATTACCTCTTCTGCAGGGTGGGGAGTGGCCTGCACAGACCTTGTGCTCTCAGAAGCTGGGATGGAGGAGGAGAAAGCCTTGGATGTCTTAGAGATCATCCTCTCCCATCTGCCAAACAAAGCGCATGTGAGGCGCTTGCTGGCATTGATGAAGATGGTCGGGGAGACCATGAATTCACCAGCTTTTGCTTGAAGGAAAATCCCCAGGATTCTTCCAAAGCATACCTCTTTCTTACTATTTTTCTTCTTTATCAAATCAAAGAAGATCTTGCCCCAATCAACGTGACGCTTGTTGACCACCGCGCACATGACAAGGAATTGGTATCTTGTTATGTAGTCGTGCGCGGAGTACTTGCCCATCAACACTTTTCCTACAACATCCGCCAAGAACTGGTAGACGACAGAAAGCTGTTTCTTTAACAGCTTGTTAGAGTTACTCCCAGTAAACCCCATCAGATTCAACATCGAACTATACTCATCAGAATCTATATCCAAATCTTCTTCGCCATTTCCTAACTCAAAAATTTCAGAAAAAACGGCGGGGGATAAAGAAACAACATTACCCCCGATTGTCCCTGTCAATGTGTTGTCCTCAGAAGCAGAAGAAGTATATACCCATTATTTAATCTCTATTGCATGAAGTTTGATTCTCCTGGTCATAAAATCCTTGAGACCCAGCTCTTCTAGAATTTCCAGAATGTAAAGAAATATAGGATCAGAATGCTGAAATGAATCAAAGTCCATATCAAAGCCTGCATCGAATTTCATTGCAGCCAGGGTGCTCGCTGTAATCACCATTGATTACCTGCAAGAGAAACAAACAACGATCAAGTGCAACAGGAACTGAAAGCGCGGGACGGAGGTCGAAGAAAACTTAGATATAGGGTTTTCCTGAATATGAATCGATAAACTCCGTTCCACGAAAAAGAAAACAGTTCTCCGAACTGAGGTCGATGAAATAAATTATTGATAAATAATTCGTCGATCTCATCCAGAAGAAACGAAATCAGTTCGTCGAACTTCGTTTGACGAAATAACTTCTGAAGAAAAGTTCTTCGATCTCAGGTCGACGAAAATTGTTTCCACACAGAGAATTCGTCGATCTCCATTCGACGAGTATCTCTTAAACTCTCCCTAATTTGTCGAACTCCGTTCGACGAACTCTGGAGAATTCGTCGAATGTAGACAGAAACTAATTTAACTCATCTCCATTGATCATTCCCAGCTGATTTATAAAAAAACAGATGATTTTTCTCATCCAAGGGTTTGGTGAAAATGTCTGCTCTCTATAAATCAGTAGGAATATGGATTAGGTTAATTTTCTTTTTGTCTACATTATCTCTAATGAAATGATGTCTTATATCAATATGTTTAGTCCTACTATGGTGAAGTAGATTCTGTGCTATAGCAATAACACTAGTGTTATCACAAAATAATGTTGAATTATTTAAGTTGACACCATAGTCTAGGAGTTGGTTTTGTATCCATAACATTTGTGAATAGTAGCTGCCAGCAGCCATATATTCTGCTTCTGCAGTTAATGTAGACACAGATGTTTGCTTTTTACAAAACCAAGAGACAAGTCTCATACCCTGGAATTGGCAAGTTCCAGAGGTACTTTTCCTGTCCACTATACATCCAGTATAGTCAGCATCTGAGTATCCAGTTAACTCAAACTCTGACTCTACAGGATACCAGAGTCCTAGATTTGGGCAACTCTTTATATATCTCAAAATTCTTTTTAGGAAAATAAGGTGAGATTCTTTGGAATTCACTTGGAACCTAGCACAATGGCATGTGGCAAACGTGATATCAGGCCTGCTAGCTGTTAGGTATAATAGGGATCCAATAATTCCCCTATAAAGCTTCTAATCTACTGGTTTCCCTGCTGCATCAGAATCCACAACAACATTGGTAGCCATAGGTGTTTTCATTCCTGAAGCATCACCCATCCCAAACTTCTTAATAAGCTCTTTAGCATACTTAGCTTGGGAGAGGAAGATACCATCAGGGAGCTGCTTCACTTGGAGACCAAGTAAGTAGGAAAGCTCACCCATGCTACTCATCTCAAATTTGGAATGCATGAGGTCATCAAACCTCTTGCATAATTTGAGATCAGTGGACCCCAAAGATGATGTCATCCACATATATTTGTACTAATAAGATTTGATCCTTATGATGTCTAGTGAAAAGAGTTTTATCTATGGTTCCTCTTATAAATTTATGCTCTAAAAGAAAGCTTGCTAAGGTCTCATACCAAGCTCTTGGAGCTTGCTTTAAACCATAGAGAGCTTTATGCAATTAAAACACAAAAGAGGGTTGAGTTAGAGACATAAAACCTAGAGGTTGTTCCACATAAACCTCTTCTTGAAGCACTCCATTCAAAAATGCACTCTTGACATCCATTTGGAAAACTTTGAATCTCCTGTGAGCTGCATAGGCAAGGAATATTCTTATGGCCTCTAACCTTGCAACAGGGGCAAAGGTTTGGTCATAGTCAATTCCTTCCTCTTGCCTGTAGCCCTGAGCAACAAGCCTAGCCTTGTTTCTCACAATGTTTCCTTGAGCATCCAGCTTGCTTCTGTAGACCCATTTGGTTCCAATAACTGGGTAGTTATGAGGTCTTGGAACCAAATCTCAAACTCTACATCTCTCAAACTGATTCAGTTCCTCTTACATTGTAATGATCCATTGGGGATCTTGCTCAACTTCATGGATGGAGAGAGGTTCAATCTGAGAGAGAAAACAGGCATGCATCAAGTCTTGGTTGAGTTGATGTCTTGTCTGTACACCTGCTGAAATGTCTCCAATCACTTGAGATCTGGGGTGATCTCTAAGTGTGACAAGATTAGTGGGTGGAGTTTATTCAGCACCAGCTTCTATAATTAATTCCTCTTAAGGAATGTTATTAGCTGTTGAGGGAAGTTCAGCCACTTCCACTTGATTTTCTTCTTCACTGTCTTCAGCAACCTGTGGAGAAGGATGGGTTGACACCTCTTGGGTAAGGTTTAGTCCATCCATAGACTCACAAAGTTGTGGAACCTGCAAAAATCTTTTGGTAGAAATCTCTTTCTCCTTATAAGACATGTTAGCTTCATCAAAAGCTACGTGGACTGACTCTTCAATTTTAAGAGAGGATTTATTAAAACCCTATAGACATTGCTTACTTGGGAGTATCCTAGAAAAATCCCTTACTCTGCCTTAGCCTCAAACTTTCTAATGTATCTTTTGTTGTTTGTGTGAATATAACAAATACAACCAAAAACTTTAAAATATGTGATTTTAGGTTTCTTTCCTTTAAGCAATTCATAGGGGGTCTTATTTTTCAGCTTATGTATGAGGCTTCTATTCAGGGCATAGTTAGCAGTGTTTACAGCTTCTGCCCAAAAGGATAGAGGCATGTAAGCATCTGCCAATAATGTACCTGCAGCTTCAATGAGTGTCCTATTTTTCCTTTCAGCTACCCCATTTTGTTGGGGAGTTCTAGGAGCTGAGAAGCACTGCCTGATACCTTCCTTCTCACAGAACTCATGCATAAGAAGAGACTCAAACTCTGTGCCATGATCACTTCTGAGCAATGCAACATGAGTAAAGAACTCAATCTGTATGGTCCTGAGAAAATCTATAAGAACCTTGAATGTATCTGACTTAGTTCTCAGAAAGGCCACCCGACTGAATTTGCAGAAGTCATCAACAATTACTAAAGTGTAAGACTTCCCTCCTAGGCATTGTACTGCAATGGGCCCAAATAGGTCCACATGAAGCAAATACAAAATCCTAGGTGAATCACTTTTATTAATAGATTTGAAACTAGTTTTAGTTTGCTTGCCAAATTGACAAGCCCTGCATAGGTTTTACTTCTTGTAGGGACCAGAAGGTAAGCCTCTAACAAGGTTGTCTTTAGATAACCTAGCTATATTTTTAAGGTTTACATGACCTAATATTTTATGCCACAACTCATTTTGGTTACTAGTGATATTGAGTAAACAAACATCAGTTTTGACTGAAATAAAATCTACTAGATATATATTACCTTGTCTAGTTCCAATTAAAACAGTTTTATTTTCATTTTTAACAATAGAACATGAGGTAGAGTTGAAGTGTACCTGATAACCTTCATCACATAATTGGTGTTGGGTACATTGGTCAAATGTACCTGATTTGAAGAAGCCTGACCCAACTCAATGATATACATCATAATGTATTAAATGTGTGTTTGAGTTACTTGTGCAGGTTAGGTATTCACTGGACTGAAGCTAAAAGTTTCTAAGTCCATGTGTCGACACCCAGAGGGAAAGTGTCGACACTTGAGAAAGCTTGTGTCGACACCCAGACAAGCAGTGTCGACACTTGGAATCATTGTGTCGACACCTGGGATGAAGAGTCGACACCAGACAGAAAGTGTCGACACTTGGAGCTGTGTCGACACTCAGTGAAGAAGTATGCAGAAAAGCTGTGTCGACACTTAGCAGAAGTGTCAACACCTAGAAGAGCTGAGTCTACATCAGAAAGTGTCGACACTTGGAGTTGTGTCGACACTCAGCAAAATTCTGCAGAGACAAAGGACAAGTGTCGACACTCAACACAATATGTCGACACTCAATCAGCAGAGTCAACATATGAAGAATGTGTCGACACTCAGCACAATGTGTCGACACACAACCAGAAGAGTCAACACTTGAAGTAAGTGTCGACACTCAACACAATGTGTCGACACTTAGCTAAAGACTCTACACTTGAAGAAAGTGTCGACACAAGGAGCTGTGTCGACACTTAACAAAGAACAGAAAAGTTTACAAAATATTCTAAGTACAAGTGTCGACACTAATGGAATGTGTCGACACTCAGCTGAAGAAATAAAATTGAAGACTTGTGTCGACACCAAGAAGCAGTGTCGACACTTGACAGTTTCAACACATGAAGATGTGTCGACACAAAGGAGATGTGTCGACACTTAGAAGAATACAGTTAAAGAATGAAGAACAAGTACTTGTGTCGACACTCAATTTCAGTGTCGACACATGCAGAAGAATCTGTGTCGAGACATACAAGGATATGTGTCGACACCTTGTAGACTTGTGTCGACACTTACACAACATGTGTCGACACTTAGTCTATAAGTGTCGACACTTAAGAACAGAAAGTCTCGACACTATCTGACAGTTAGAGAATTTCAAGAAGTGACTGGTTGACATGACAGCTGCCGATCCAGCCGGTCTACAGCAACTGTCAGAGAAGTCAGAAGTCTGTTATGAACCGGACCAGCCGGTTACCATGAAGGAAGCCTATAAATAGGCACCCATAGTTTACAGAAACTGATTGATTGTTGTTATTACAAGTAGTGAGAATAATTGAAGTGTTTGATCAGATTAAATCAGAAAAGTGATACACAGAGGATCAACACAAGAAGATCTGACAGTCCAACTGCAGATCTAAGAAGTTGGAGAGAGAGAGCTCCAATCAAGAATTCAGTCTTTGGAACTAAGGCTGAGAAGAAGGATTCAGAATCATCTGGATCTCAAGAAGCAGAGGTCAAGGATTAACTGCAGAGGATTCAGACTAATTCAGTTCTACTCAAGAAGCTTTGAAGGAAGCTAAGTCAGTTTGGATCTAGCTGAGTTCTTCCAAGAACTCTTCAAGAAACTCTCTACTCCTCTCTTATTTTTTGAGTTGTAGAGTTAATTATTGTATTTCAATTTTAACTTGTAGGATCCATTGGATATGAGAGATTTGTAAGCCTATATTATAAAGGCTGAGGGTAGGGCTTGGTTGCCTGAGTGTAGGAGTTGAAGAACTCTGAGTGTAGGCCTTAATTGGCTGAGTGTAGGCCTGGGTGGCTGAGTGTAGGCCCTTGTGGCTGAGTGTAAGGCTTTGGGCCTGAGGTGTAGGAACCTAGTTGGGTTCTGAGATAGTGGAGAAGATTGGCTGAATCTAGTACACTGCTAGATAGGCGAAGGGGGAAAGTGGATGTACCCAAAGATTGGGGAACCACTATAAATTTGTGTGTCTGCTGTGCTGTGCTATGCTGTGAATTAACTGTTTATATTCTGTTATTGCTGTTAGCTGTAGAAATCTGTGAGATAACTGTTTTGCTGCCAACAAAGTTTTAAAAAGGTTTAGGTCACCTATTCACCCCCCCCCCCTCTAGGTGTTTAGGTACCATAACTTTCAAGTGGTATCAGAGGGAGGTTCCTCAAAAAGGACTAACTGTCTGAGGAGATCCAGTTTGGCAGATTCAGTGTAAGTCAGAACACAGTTTCAAGAAAATCAAGAAACATGGGTTCTTCAGAGAATCACAAGGAATTGGGTTCAATGAAACTGCCCATATGCAGAAAAGAGATTTTTGGAATCTGGAAAGAGAGGGTAAGGCTGTTCATGGAAGCCTCTGACCCTAGAATCTACATCACAGTCAAAGAGGGGCCATATGTGCCCATGAAGATCTCAGTATTGGATGCAAATCAGAGGACTCCAAAGGATTTCTCTGAGATGACCAAGGATGAAATTGTCCTAGCCACTATGGACAAAAGGGCACAAAATATAATAGTAAGTGCCATTGATGATGCAACTTTTCAGAACCTAATTCACTGTAAAACAGCAAAAGAAATGTGGGATACCCTCATTGTCTATATGGAAGGTTCTGAAGAAGTTAGGCAAGATAGAAAGTCCTTGCTTAATCAAGAGTATGAGAGCTTTAGGCAAGGAAGAGGAGATAGCATCACTGAATGCTACAAGAAGTTCTATAGAATTGTTAATGAACTCATGTCCTATGGAAGAGAGTTCACTAACTATGAATTGAATGATAAGTTCTTGAGGTCCCTAACCAAAGATTGGGACACTAAGATCTGTGCCATCAGAGAAATGGCAAAGTTGGGAGAAATTCCTCCTCCCACACTGTTTGGCAAGTTGCTGTCTTATGAGATGCAGCTGTCTGTGAGAAAAGAGGAGGAAAAATCAACAAGGACTGAGCACAGGGAAAGGACTGTTGCCTTCAAGTCAGAAGTACCTAGAAAGGGCAGGACTAAGTCATCAACTCCTCCTCCAGAGGTAGTTGAATCAGAATCTGATGAGTCTGTTAGCACAAAGTCTACAAGCAGTGAAAGTGATGAAGACTTTGCTGCATTCACCAGACATTTTCAGAAATTCCTGAAGAAGAAACAGTGGAGGTCCAGACCTTCATTTTCCAAAGGGAAAGAAGTTCAGTATCAGGAGAAGAAGCCTTCAAAGAAGGACAAGAAAAAGACAAAGACTAGCAAGGCAACTGGGTCTAGGATAGTGTGTTACTGCTGCAATAGACAGGGTCATGTTATTGCAGATTGTCCTGAGAGAAGGAAAGAATCCAGTGACAAAAAGAAGACTCACTTCAAAGGAAAGAAGGAGAAGTCCTTTGTTGCAAAGAATGAGAAGACTCTTTCAGACATTTCTTCTTCAGACACTGAGACAGATGCTGAAGCCTACATAGGGCTATTTGCTGAAGAAGAAGAGGAGTTTATGCAGATCATGGAATCAATCTATGAACAAGAAGAGTGTCAGTGCCAAGGACTGATGGCATTGACTGAAAGTACCAAAATCCTGGAGCAGCCAGGACCTAGTCAGGTACAAAGTCCAACTCAAAGTTCAGATTTCAGTTCTAGTTCAGAGTCAGATTCATCTTCATCAAGTGATGGAAGTGTTTCTGAATCTGAGGGAGATATTCATCAGCTCTTAGATGAATATAAAGTACTGTTGCAAGCCTATAAGAAAAGCAAGTCCCTTGCCAAAAGTCAGGCAAAGGAAATTGCTGATCTAAAGGCAGCTGCAACAGACTTTGAGAAGGAATTTGATCAAAAGCTCAATGAGGTAGCCAGGCTGAAACACATTACTGTGATTCAGATGGGAACTATCACTTATAAAAATGATCAAATTAAGTTACTGGAGATCAATCTCCAGAAGGAAAGAGAGCTAGTTGCTAGGTTTTCAAAACCTAAATCAGTGCTACCCTTGATTGATGAATTTGTTCATCATAAAGGAAAGGCTGGATTGGGTTTTATTAAACCAGCTAGGACTGTTCAGGATCAGTCCAAGTCCAAGGGCAAAGCCCCAACATTCAACAAGCCTGCTGTAGTCAAGACAGCAAAGGTTGTACCTAAGCAAAGGTACAACAAGTTTGAATGCTGGTGCTGTGGCAAGATTGGCCATTTTGCAATGGACTGTTGGCACAATGCCAGTGCCAAGGTGAGTAGCAAGTTACCTGGTGGAAAGCCAACAGGTAGCTTTGTCAAGTTGCAAACTAACAATCACCAAGGACCCAAGTTTACTTTGGGTTCTAAGGTTCATTAATTTGTTTTGCAGGTGAATCCAAGTGGCCATACCCCAACATGGTACTTGGATAGTGGATGTTCCAGACATATGACTGGAACAAGGGGACTACTGAAGGACTACATTCCAATCAAAAATGGTCCTAAAGTGACCTTTGGTGGTTCTGAAAAAGGAATCATCAAAGGGTTTGGTAACATCTCTTCAAACCTTGTTACCATTACTCAAGTGGCTTATGTTAAAGGGTTGAAACACAACCTCATTAGTATAAGTCAGTTAAGTGATGTAGGGTATGACATCTCATTTGTTAAAAATGGTTGTCATATCAAGAGGTCAAGTGATCAAGAGATCATTTTGACAGGATATAGAAAGAGGAATGTCTACTGTTTAGACATTATGATTGAGAACAATAGTTCTCCTGTCTGTCTTGTAGCTGATGAGACAATCTCTCATTGTGTCAAGTGGCACAAGAGGCTAGCTCATCTTAACTACAAGACTATTAGCAAACTCTTTAGCAAAGAGTTAGTGAGGAATGGTCCTCAAGTTAAGTGTGTCAAAGATGGCATTTGCTCAGCTTGTCAAAAGGGCAAGCAGACTAAATCCACCTTTAGAAGCTTAGACAACAAAGATGCTGTGAGGTGTTTATACCTCTTGCATATGGATCTATTTGGTCCAATGCCAGTTCACAGCTTAGGTAGGAAGGTCTATACCTTTGTAGTTGTTGATGACTACTCAAGGTTTTCCTGGGTGTTCTTCTTAAAGCAGAAATCTGAAACACCTAGTGTCTTCCATAGCTTTGTTAAGCAAATTCAGAATGAATTGAACTGTACAGTGGTCAAAATTAGAAGTGACCATGGTACTGAGTTTCAGTCTGAAAGCATGACAAAACTGTGTGAAGATTTTGGGATATTTCAAGAATTCTCTTCACCTAGAACACCTCAGCAAAATGGCATTGCTGAAAGGAAGAATAGGACCTTGATAGAGGCTGGTAGGACCCTATTAAGTGATTCATCACTGCCAGAGTATTTCTGGGCTGAAGCAGTTAACACTGCATGCCATGTGATAAATAGGGCTACCATCACTAAAAGGTTAAACAAGACCCCCTATGAAGTTGTGAAAGGCAGGAAACCAAATCTATCCTATTTCAGGATTTTTGGTTGCAAATGCTTCATACTTAACAATGGAAAGTCTTACCTAACTAAGTTTGCTGCCAAGTCCCAAGAGGGAGTGTTTGTTGGGTACAGCAATAATAGTAAGGCTTATAGAGTCTACAACTTGACTACACAAGTTGTAGAGGAGTCTGTGCATGTAGTTTTTGATGAGACACAACTAATTAACAATGAGTTGTCTAGCAATGTATGCAGCCCCACAGGTCTTACTAAGAAGATGGACAAGCTAACCATAGAAGATGTACCTGCTGCAAGACAGCAAGTAGAAGAAGATGGCTTATGTCCAGGGGAGAACTACATGTACCAGGAGCTGAAGAAGTACAAGGAACTCAGCTTGATGAAGATGCTGAAGAAGTTCAACCAGAAGTAAGGATGCCTCCAGCCAACAGGCATCTAAGAGATCATCCAGTAGAGCTGATTATTGGAGATCCAAGACAAGGTGTTCAGACAAGGAGCAGAAATCAGAATGCTGTAGTATATTCAAGTTTTCTGTCTCAAATAGAACCAAAGAAATTTGAAGAAGCTATACAAGATCCACAGTGGACTGAAGCAATGCAGGAAGAACTTAATCAGTTCAAAAGGTGCAAGGTTTGGGACTTGGTTCCTAAACCTAAAGATCACAATGTGATAGGAACAAAGTGGATCTATAGGAATAAGTTAGATGAACAAGGAGTCATCATTAAGAATAAAGCAAGACTGGTTGCAAAAGGATATAGGCAAGAAGAAGGTATTGATTTTGATCAAACCTTTGCTCCAGTAGCCAGACTGGAAGCCATAAGGATGTTCTTGGCCTATGCAACCTATCAAGGATTCAAGGTATACCAAATGGATGTGAAGTCAGCATTCCTAAATGGTAATTTGAAAGAAGAAGTCTATGTGGAGCAGCCTGCAGGTTTTGTTGATCCAACTCTACCTCATTATGTCTATAGACTTAGGAAAGCATTATATGGGTTAAAACAAGCACCTAGAGCTTGGTATGAAACCCTATCTAGTTTCCTCATTGAGAACAAGTTCTCAAGGGGGAAAATAGATAAGACTCTATTCCTTAGGGAATCTAGAGGCAAAGTCATACTTGTCCAAATATATGTAGATGACATTATATTTGGGTCTACTGAAAGTAGCCTTTGCAAAAAGTTTGCAAAGCTTATGCAAAGTCAATTTGAGATGAGTAGTATGGGAGAACTAAAGTTTTTCTTGGGTCTCCAAGTTAAACAGACTGGAAGTGGTCTATCCATATGTCAGTCCAAGTTCACCCTAGAACTCATAAGGAAGTATGGTATGGATTCATCCAGTACCATGAAGACTCCTATGGGGTCAAGTATGTCTCTTAGCAAGGATGATGCAGGGAAACCTGTAGATGAAACCTTGTATAGAGGGATAGTTGGCTCCCTACTATACTTGACTGCAAGTAGGCCTGACATTATGTATGCTACATGTGTTTGTGCCAGGTATCAAGCCTGCCCTAAAGAGTCTCACTTGACTGCAGTCAAGAGAATCTTGAGATATCTAAAGGGCACACCTTATCTAGGCCTCTGGTACCCTAGGAATGGAGATTTTGATCTAACAGGCTATTCAGATGCAGACTTTGCAGGATGCAAAGAAGATAGAAAGAGCACTACTGGATCCTGTCAATTCCTAGGTGGAAGACTCATTTCATGGAGTAGCAAGAAGCAAACCAGTGTGGCTATCTCCACAGCTGAGTCAGAATATGTAGCTGCAGGAAGTTGCTGTGCTCAACTTCTGTGGATTCAACATCAGCTAGAAGACTATGGATTTCAGGTAAGTAGAACTCCACTTTACTGTGATTCTACAAGTGCTATTTCAGTAGCTAACAACCCTGTATCTCATAGTAGAACTAAACATATTGAGATTAAATATCACTTTCTTAGGGAGCATGTAGAAAGAAATGATATTGCACTTGAATATGTTAAAACTGATAATCAGATAGTTGATATGTTTACTAAGCCCTTAGAAGAAGCTAAGTTTAATAGGTTCAAAATTGAACTAGGTATGATAAACTTAGACTAAGTTTACAGAACTAAAAATTGGCTAAGTAAAAAGGTGTCGACACATAGACAAGTCTATGTCGACACAGAATAGTAAGTGTCGACACTTCAGGAAAATGGTGTCGACACATCTAGGAAGATGGTGTCGACACTTCAGAATGTTAGTGTCGACACATGTCGAGTAGGTGTCGACACTTCATAATGTTAGTGTCGACACATGTCGCGTTGGTGTCGACACATTTAGTGAGGTGTCGACACTTAAGTTTTACTCAGAATTTTCTAAGTAAAGTCTCGACTACATGTCGAGTAGTGTGGTGTCGACACTTAACCAAGTGTCGACACATAAAATCTGATTGACTTAAACTTGTGTCGACACATGTGTGTCGAGACATTATAAGTCAGTGTCGACACTTATTGCCAGTGTCGACACATCTTTAGTAATCCATCCCGCCTGTTCGTCTTCAAACCAGAAAGGTATAAATAGGATTCTGTCTTTGTTTGTCGACACGCTTTCAGAGTTTCGAGACCAAAACTGCTGTGTCGACATTTCTCTTTTCTCAAGACTAAATCTCTAAACCCTAATGGCTCCCAAGCTCGAGGAGAATGTCAATGAAGGCTATGAGCTGGTTCGTGGCGCATTCGACGATGGCGATCAAGAAATCAAATCGGTGATAACCCTAGTCACCGATTCTGGATTGGAGTATCTGGTTTCAGAACCAACAAAAATATGGAAGAAGGAAGTTCTCGAATTCCTTACTGGAGCTTCTGTAAATGACTCAGGTTACAAGATCAAATCAAGAGTTCATGGCACCAAGGTCAAAATTTCACCCAAATCTCTGAGAAAGGTACTCCAGCTACCTAAAATTCAAGAAGAAGAGGAAGTGACTACATCCAAGACCAGAGAAGCACTTACCTGGTGTGGTCTAGATCCTAAGCTGAAGATAGGATCTGTATTCAACAGGAGAGGAATGAACACTCAAGGAAAGTTTCTGTCAGAGATAGTGGGAAAGGTTATACTCAGCAAGACTGGAGGACATGACAGGGTGTCAGCCTCCATGTTCAGTGTTATGACCAGAATTATCTTCAACCTCAAAACAGACTGGTCAATGGTTATCTTTGAAAAGATACAGGAAAGTTTGAAGAAGCCCAATCTGGGCAGGATACTTAGTCTCTACCTGGCTGGTACAATCCCAGAGGTAATGAGCACTGTTGCAGGTAGCAAAATCAACCACATGAGAAAGATGGACATGAGGATCTTCTCAAGGTGGGAAAGGGTGCTGTCAAAGGAACTGTCCACCCCTGAGAAACAAGTTTCTAAGAAAGAATCACCTCCTAAGAAGAAGAGGAAGATAGCTCCTGTGACACAGGAGTCCTCCAGCAGTTCAGGTAGTGAAGAACTAGTTGTTTTCACTCCTGATAGTCATGAGGAAGTGGCTGCAGAGAAGTCTCCTGCTCCTCAAGAGCCAGCTGAAATCCAGGGGGAGCTGCCTCCAGCTAGCCCCATGCATAAGGATCCAAGCCAGGGGGAGCCACCAGCTGTAGAATAACCCTCTACACTGGAGAGTGAGCAAGCTACACTCATTATCCAAGAGGTACTTTCTGACCTCAATACTTTAGATTTTTCTGTAATAGATTCTGATTTGTCTGATGTCCATCAGCAAACTCAGCAAGTAAATCAAGAACCAGATGTTGTTCCTGATAAAGTAGTTGAAGAACCAAGTACATCTCCTGCACAGTCACCTCCTGAATACACCATGGAAGATCTATTTCTAAATCTAGAACAGGAGGACTTTGACATGGATAAAGTTGATGCTGCTGAAGAGAAGGGTGCTGCTGCTGAGGGGGAGACACTGCAAGTTCAGGAAGAGCCTATAAGGCAGGACAGTGAGAAAACACTTGATGTGCAAGCTGACAAACCATCAAACCCTAAGGATAGGGTGAATATAGCCAGTACTTCAGAGTCTGAGGAAGATGAGACTGAACAAGCCAAGAAGAAGCAATTCTTTGTATTCAAAAGAAGGAGTCAGAGCTACAAGAAGGCTCTACAAACTGTTGCTCAACACTCCCTAGTCCAACAAGCTCCATCAACTGATTACAGTGGCTTAATGGCAGCAATGCAAGTTAAGCTGGATGAGCACAGGAGGGCCATAGAGACGTATATTGATGAAGGCCACAAGTCTTTACAATTTGACTTAGCTCAAGACATCAAGTCAATAAGATTTGAGATGAACCTGAATAAAAAGGAAATGAATGACTGCTTCCACAAGGGTGGAAATGCAGTGGTGTACCTGGCTAAACATCAAGAACAGATAAAAGAAAAGGTAGATGATATAGCACTGAAGCAAGGCTATGTGCTGGAAAATCAGTTGAGAATGAATGATAATTTGACTGCATCCCACAATGCTATAGTCACTGAACTGAAGAATAAGCCAGCTGAATCTTCCACATCTGCTGCTGCCAAGGCTGAATTTGATAAAGCATTTCAAGATGAAATTGCTGCTGTCAAGACTGCAATTAAGGATTCACAGAAGGTCATTTCTGAACAGCTTACAAAGCTTAGACCTTATTTTAAGGATGGCATCAGGTACTTGGACAGCCAAATCAGGTTCCAGAAAGATGATGTAAGAGATCATGTTGAACAAGAAGTCATAAAGGGGGAGAGGGTGTTAGTCAAAGCTAGCTCTGACCATGCCAAATGGATTTCTAACTCCATCAGAGCTACACTGGGCTATCCTCCCCTGTGTGATGATGATAATGTAGCTGAATCAGGTATTCAAAGTGCATATCTTGGAGGTGAGCAACAGGAAGTCGCTCAGGTGATCTATCCACCTCCAGATTTTGACATGGTTCATGCAGAAGTAAGCACAATGTATAGTCCAACTACTGGAAAGCCTAATGTTGTTCTGGAAAAGGTTGTTCAACCTGTTACAGCAGCTATGCAAGAGGCTATGGACAAAGAAGAAGAGACAAGGCTGTCAAAGAAGAAGTTCAGGGAACTAGTTGAGCAAAAACCTGATTTTGAACAGTGGAGCCCTACTTCTAGGAACATCATTCTCACAGCCTGGAAAGCAGCCAAGGACAATGCACATGAGAGGAATAAATGGTTCTCAGAAGCAGAATGGAGGAAGCATGAGATTAGGCAGGAAGCCATTGTCCAGTATAGAAGGAAGGCTAAGTTAGGAAAGCTACCTCCTACAGCTGTGGAGCCTAGCAAGTACTTTCCTAAGCCCTATCATTACTTTGAGAGACAGAAAATCAAGGCTGAAGAACTAAAGAAGAAGGACTCCAAAGGAAAGAAGATTGCTGATACTGTGCCTGCTGCTGCTGCTACTGTAAAAGCCAAAGTGCAAGCTGGAAAAGGAATAGTCATAAAAGAACCTGATCAGAATTAGACTAAGATTAGACTGAAGAATGTTGTAATCTATTACATCTAAATATTTTTGTAAATCATTGAAAATGTATTAAAAACAATGTTTGAACAGTTTTTGATAAATCTATTTTTCATGATTGTTCAGAGGAATGTGTCTAATTCTTGTTTGTTATGTAATGCTGAATGAGTATACATGTGTGCTTTATTACATGTTTAAGTTTACCCTGTTGATATATACCTACTTTACATCATTCTCTAATTTTTAATTATGAGTGGTGTATATCATTGACTAAGGGTTATGACTTCTCCAAATAGGGGGAGATTGTTTGGTACATTGGTCAAATGTACCTGATTTGAAGAAGCCTGACCCAACTCAATGATATACATCATAATGTATTTGATGTGTGTTTGAGTTTCTTGTGCAGGTTAGGTATTCACTGGACTGAAGCTAAAAGTTTCTAAGTCCATGTGTCGACACCCAGAGGGAAAGTGTCGACACTTGAGAAAGCTTGTGTCGACACCCAGACAAGCAGTGTAGACACTTGGAATCATTGTGTCGACACCTGGGATGAAGAGTCGACACCAGACAGAAAGTGTCGACACTTGGAGCTGTGTCGACACTCAGTGAAGAAGTATGCAGAAAAGCTGTGTCGACACTTAGCAGAAGTGTCAACACCTACAAGAGCTGAGTCTACATCAGAAAGTGTCGACACTTGGAGTTGTGTCGACACTCAGCAAAATTCTGCAGAGACAAAGGACAAGTGTCGACACTCAACACAATGTGTCGACACTCAATCAGTAGAGTCAACATATGAAGAATGTGTCGACACTCAGCACAATGTGTCGACACACAACCAGAAGAGTCAACACTTGAAGTAAGTGTCGACACTCAGCACAATGTGTCGACACTTAGCTAAAGACTCTACACTTGAAGAAAGTGTCGACACAAGGAGCTGTGTCGACACTTAACAAAGAACAGAAAAGTTTACAAAATATTCTAAGTACAAGTGTCGACACTAAGGGAATGTGTCGACACTCAGCTGAAGAAATAAAATTGAAGACTTGTGTCGACACCAAGAAGCAGTGTCGACACTTGACAGTTTCAACACATGAAGATGTGTCGACACAAAGGAGATGTGTCGACACTTAGGAGAATACAGTTAAAGAATGAAGAACAAGTACTTGTGTCGACACTCAATTTCAGTGTCGACACATGCAGAAGAATCAGTGTCGAGACATACAAGGATATGTGTCGACACCTTGTAGACTTGTGTCGACACTTACACAACATGTGTCGACACTTAGTCTATAAGTGTCGACACTTAAGAACAGAAAGTCTCGACACTATCTGACAGTTAGAGAATTTCAATAAGTGACTGGTTGACATGACAGCTGCCGATCCAGCCGGTCTATAGCAACTGTCAGAGAAGTCAGAAGTCTGTTATGAACCGGACCAGCCATTTACCATGAAGGAAGCCTATAAATAGGCACCCATAGTTTACAGAAACTGATTGATTGTTGTTATTACAAGTAGTGAGAATAATTGAAGTGTTTGATCAGATTAAATCAGAAAAGGGATACACAGAGGATCAACACAAGAAGATCTGACAGTCCAACTGCAGATCTAAGAAGTTGGAGAGAGAGAGCTCCAATCAAGAATTCAGTCTTTGGAACTAAGGCTGAGAAGAAGGATTCAGAATCATCTGGATCTCAAGAAGCAGAGGTCAAGGATTAACTGCAGAGGATTCAGACTAATTCAGTTCTACTCAAGAAGCTTTGAAGGAAGCTAAGTCAGTTTGGATCTAGCTGAGTTCTTCTAAGAACTCTTCAAGAAACTCTCAACTCCTCTCTTATTTTCTGAGTTGTAGAGTTAATTATTGTATTTCAATTTTAACTTGTAGGATCCATTGGATCTGAGAGATTTGTAAGCCTATATTATAAAGGCTGAGGGTAGGGCTTGGTTGCCTGAGTGTAGGAGTTGAAGAACTCTAAGTGTAGGCCTTAATTGGCTGAGTGTAGGCCTGGGTGGCTGAGTGTAGGCCCTTGTGGCTGAGTGTAAGGCTTTGGGCCTGAGGTGTAGGAACCTAGTTGGGTTCTGAGATAGTGGAGAAGATTGGCTGAATCTAGTACACTGCTAGATAGGCGAAGGGGGAAAGTGGATGTACCCAAAGATTGGGGAACCACTATAAATTTGTGTGTCTGCTGTGCTGTGCTATGCTGTGAATTAACTGTTTATATTCTGTTATTGCTGTTAGCTGTAGAAATCTGTGAGATAACTGTTTTGCTGCCAACAAAGTTTTAAAAAGGTTTAGGTCACCTATTCACCCCCCCTCTAGGTGTTTAGGTACCATAACTTTCAATTGGCTTATGTATATTAGGTTATGTTTGAGTCCTCTTACATATGTTACTCTCTTGAAGGTAACTGTTCCAATCTTTACTGCTCTATATCCTTCAGACTGGACACTATTTGAATCACCAAAGATCACCTTTGGTCCTAGCTTGGACTTGTAATTAGATAGATTGTCCTTGCTGCCTGTCATATGCTTGGAGCAACCACTGTCCAAGTACCAGGTCTGACTCACCCTTGGACAGCTCTTCACCTGTAATGAAAAAACAAAAATTAATTGTTCTTGACCCAGGTTACCTTGGGTCCTTTATTTTGTTGAAATGAAAAGCTGGATAAAACTGATAAAGTAGGTTGAGATTTATAACCTAAGGGGTGATATCTCCTAGGTGGAATAACCCAATCAGCTACTGGAGTGAATGGTTTATTAGCTGGCTTAGAATTTCTGTAAGAGAAATGATTTATGTTTGGTCCTTCTGGGTTCGATGAGTTTCTGTAAGTTCGTCAACCAGAGTTTGACGAATAGGGCTGAGATCGTCGATCTCTGCTCAGAGAATGACAATAGTCATTTTCTGCGCTCCATGTTCGTCGACCTATACTGGATGAACCATACAAAGTTCGTCGATCACAGTTAGACGAATTGTTATTACTGAAGTTTGCGTTCAACGTTCATCGATCTAGGTTCGACGAACGGGCCACATTTGGTCGATCTGAGTTCGACGAATGCTGCTGAATCTTGTTTTTATTAGCTGTTTTCTGATTTTTATTGCTCTTGTTTATGGGTTTTGGATTGTTTTCAGACATTGGTTTATCTATTATCTTCTCTTTTCCCTTGGCAGAAATAAATTTAATGGGTGTTGTAAGGATATTTTTCTTAATTATGGGGGGGGGGGGCAAACCAGATGATGTACCCAAGCCCAGCTTGCCATTTAATCTGGCATTTACTGTGCTTGTTATGTCCATCAGCTTGAGACTTCTTCCATTGAGAGATTGCTCAAGTTGTTTAGCCTCACATAAGTCAGATTTTAATTTAATTATCTGCTCATTTGCTAAAGTTAGTTGATCTTTTAGTTTAAGATTTTCTGAGTTAACAGATTCAAGGTTTCCTAGTTTTTCTTTAAGGGTTTTTATTTCTTTCTCTGAACTAATTAAATCTAAACACATAGTCTTGAATTCAATTTTAAATGAATCATAGTTATAATCAAAACTTGAAAGAACCTGATCTGCCTCTAACTCTGAGGCTGCCTTATCTTCAGATTCATCTTCTGATCCTGAACTGCTCCTGGAGGCATCAATTTCCATAAGGCAAACCTCCTTGGATCTTGCTTCTTCCTCTTCTTCAGTTGAGCGGGAGGAGGATGATTCTTCTTCAGTATCACTCAATGTTTCAGCAACAAAGCCTTTGTCTCTCTTTTTGTACTTGCTGGAGGAGGGTCTGCTGCTGTGTTTTCTCCTGCAGTCTTTTTCTCTGCTTTTCTCCTTCTTCTGGCTTTCTGGACATTCAGAGATGTAATGTCCACGTTTTCTACATCCAAAGCACACAACCTCCTTGGTTGGTGTCTTGTTATATTTGGGCTTATCATCTAGCCTGGATGATTTTCTTCTGAAGTCCTTTCTAGCCATCTTATAAAATCTTTTTGCAAAGAGGCTCATTAGTTCTTCATTGGATGTTGAGGTCTCACCTTCCTCTGATGCCTTGAAGGCTATACTGTGATCTTTTCTCACTGGAGTTGTTGATTTTTGTTCATCTACTTCTCTTGATTTAATCAACTGCTCATAAGATTTTAGTTTGCCTAGCAGAGATTCAGTTGATATTTCATTTAGGCTTCTGGCTTCTTTGATTGGCCAGATTCTTGAATCCCAAGAGCTAGGGAAGCACATCAAGATTTTGTCATTCACCTCTATAAGGGTGATATATTTATCCAAGGTTTTAAGCTCATTGATGATTGAGCTCAACCTATTGTACATTTCAGCAACTGATTCAGCCTCATCTTTCTTAAAATTCTCATACAGGGATATGAGATTTGATCTCCTGTCTTTCCTTTCATCAGCTGAACCAGCTACCATTTGGTTGAGGGAGTCTCAAATTGACTTGGCTGAGGTGCACTCAGCCACCTTTTGAAATATATCATCTGACATAGTCTGAGCCAAGATGTTCATTGCTTTTGCATCTGCAATTTTGGCTTTCCTCTGAGCTTCAGTAATATCTGGAGGAGGTACTGCAGTCATATTTGTAGAAGTACTTGGAGAAGCTGTAGGTGCTGGAGGTACTTCTGTTAAGATGGAAGCAAAGATATCTTCATCAATAGAATTCATATACAGTTTGATTCTTGCCTTCCAGATGGCAAATCTGTTAAGATTGCATACTGGAGGTCTGATGCTTGCATAATCTTTGTTTTGATCCATTCTGTGAAGAAATAAATCTAATAAAGGAAACAAAAACAATCAGATCTAACAAGAGGGATCTTTATGGTTCAGGTGTTAGCCTGTGCAACCAACAATAACCAACCTGCTAAGGTGTGGTAGTTTAACCAACCTCGCTCTGATACCAATTGAAAGTGATGGTTAGATCTAAAATACTCAAGAGGGGGGTGAATAGAGTATTTCAGATCTAACCTTCACTTTCACGGGTATCCACACTACCAGGCCTAGCCCTCCCGTACGCCCCTAGAAGAACACAACCTAGAGTATCCGTGTACTAATGCTGGCCATATCCACTAGACTTTCATTGGCTAAGTGTCCCACACCGCCGAGTCAACGTATCGACGTCGGTGTGAACGACCGTCCAATACCGATGACACACCACCTTATTTTTTTATCCAAAACCTTTTGAGCCACTGGCTCCCCAGACTGTCCGTCTGTGCATCTACCTTCCGAACGAACCGCCCGGATGGAAATCAAAACAACCTAATCAACCTCCCGAGCTACCGGTGTGTGTGAATGTGCAACCCTAGTTATACTAGTTGCTCTTGTAATATCTTATTCTTACTATTTAGGTTACCCAGGACTGCCCAAGGTATTCCCCGTGAAGGGCTCTCGAAGGCACTAGGAACTACGATGTGATTACGCCCAAAGCTCCCTTTTAAAAGGAACTTACTATTATTGGTTGCTATCAAATTTCTCAAACTCTTACTTGTTGTACTGGATCTAACCCTAGAGTATTTGACACTTCCTCCCCACGGGAAAGATGATCTTTCGTCGATCCCAAGCACCACTTAACACTAGCCAAACCAACACTCTGCTCATCCTACCTTCCAGTGATGAACTCATTTTTTTATTCATCCAAACCATCAAACATCTCACCCCAACTCATGGGCCCAAATTCACATTCCAACATAATTTCTGCAGTTTTACTAAAAGCAGACCATCCTAAGCTATATGATGAGTAAAACGAGAGGTACTCAATATATTCATCCAGTATCCCTATAATAATTAGTGGAGGGCTATAATGACCTTTTTACCTGAAATACAGAAGTTCATAATTTTCCTAATTTATCTCGTATTTATTTAATTATTCTAGTAATCCAAAAACCCCAAGTTTGAACATGAAGTACAAATATCAGACAAGCAAATGCTCCACAAAATTTATGATAGATATAATATGACTATTTAACATAAAATCCAAAGTGTCCCAATTTTTCAGCAAGGTTTAAGACCCTAATTCTAATTTTGAGTATATCCTACAATAAATCATTTTAAGAGACAAGTATAACAAACCAACTTCCAAAAATTCTGAGAAAATTCAAGGGTGATTATAAGGGCTTATAAATACTCCAAGCCAAGTTTCATAAGTTATAAATAAATAAAGATCTCTAAACTTAATTTTGATCAAATGTTCATATTGGCGATTTTATGCACTAAGTATAGAAATTATTCATTTAAAAATTGTAACAAAAATCTTCACCAGATCATATTGACCTAGAATCATTACTGACTGAGTTTCACAATTTCTCAACATAGGATGAGCTCTATATAAAATATTGAACAAGTTTCCAAGCTAATAAGTTTGTCACGTAGGTACTGTAATTAAATATTCAAAAATTCTAATAAAATTCATACATGAGCATAAAGGTCTAAAACCCTAAACCCTAAACCCTAAAACCTAAACCCTAAACCCTAAACCCTAAACCCTAAACCCTAAAACCAACCCTAAACCCTAAACCCTAAACCCTAAACCCTAAACCCTAAACCCTAAACCCTAAACCCTAAACCCTAAACCCTAAACCCTAAAACCCTAAAAACCCTAAACCCTAAACCCTAAACCCTAAACCCTAAACCCTAAACCCTAAACCCTAAACCCTAAACCTAACACCCTAAACCCTAAAAACCCTAAACCCTAAACCCTAAACCCTAAACCCTAAACCCTAAACCCTAAAACCTAAACCCTAAACCCTAAACCCTAAACCCTAAACCCTAAACCCTAAACCCTAAACCCTAAACCCTAAACCCTAAAAAAACCCTAAAACCCTAAAAACCCAAAACCCTAAACCCTAAACCCTAAAAACCCTAAAAACAACTTACTGAAAGTAGAAAAGAATGAAAGCTAGGGTTTGAAGGGAGGCAGAGGAGGAAGACGGTTGGGTAAGGATCACTTTGGGTTTAGGGTTTAGGGTTTTAGGGTTTAGGGTTTAGGGTTTAGGGTTTAGGGTTTAGGGTTTAGGGTTAAAACAAGGTTGGTTTAGGGTTTTTAGGGTTTAGGGTTTAGGGGTTTTAGGGTTTAGGGTTTAGGGTATTAGGGTTTAGGGTTTAGGGTTTAGGGTTTAGGGTTTAGGGTTTAGGGTTTAGGGAACAAAGGTTTAGGGTTTAGGGTTTAGGGTTTAGGGTTTAGGGTTTAGGGTTTAGGGTTTAGGGTTTAGGGTTTAGGGTTTAGCGTTTAGGGTTTAGTGTTTAGGGTTTAGGGTTTAGGGTTTAGGGTTTAGGGTTTAGGGTTTAGGGTTTAGGGTTTAGTGTTTAGGGTTTTTATATAAATAGTGTCCTCACCCAAATAGGGGGAGATTGTTGGAACCCCAGTTATGATTTGGGTAAGGATCACTATTAGGTTTTCTTAGATTGACCCAAAATGTATAGTCATGTGTCATAGGTTTATTTCCAGATTTGCCTTAGAAGAATTCCTAGAAATGCAGTTCAGTCAGAAAATCAGTTCGACGAACGTCGAACTCAGGTCGAAGAATTATGAGTTCCTTCTCTGAACTTAGGTCGACGAACTCTGGTCTTAAGCAAGAAGTTCAGCTCAAAAAATTCCAGCAGAGCTAACTCATGGGTCTGACGTTTTTATATAAATAGTGTCCTCACCCAAATAGGGGGAGATTGTTGGAACCCCAGTTATGATTTGGGTAAGGATCACTATTAGGTTTTCTTAGATTGACCCAAAATGTATAGTCATGTGTCATAGTTTTATTTCCAGATTTGCCTTAGAAGAATTCCAAGAAATGTAGTTCAGTCAGAAAATCAGTTCGACGAACGTCGAACTCAGGTCGAAGAATTATGAGTTCCTTCTCTGAACTTAGGTCGACGAACTCTGGTCTTAAGCAAGAAGTTCAGCTCAACAAATTCCAGCAGAGCTAACTCATGGGTCTGAACTTAGGGTTTGGGTTGGTGTGTGTGGGACCCTAAAGCTGCCACCGTTTGACCCCTTAGCCCTTTTTTTGGGTCTGACTTTAGTTATGTATTCAGACCCATGTTTTGACCACCGCCACTTACCCACGTGTTAGGACTATTATCCAATGAACAGTGAGTTCAAAATAACAAAATGATTAAGTAGGGCTAACTCATGAAATACAAAGGAAGTACTAAGACTATTGATCCACAGTTCTCAATTAAATTTTCAGAGATTCATACTAACACTAGGACTACACTACCCAAGTTTCATTTCTATTCAATGAGTTTTAGTCACCTATTCTATCACTACAAATTTTGTTCCCTAAACTAGGTTAGGGTTTTGTGGGGCCTACCTATTTCAAAATCCCATAAGAGTTTTACCTGAGGGTTTTAGCTACCCTAGTACCCTCCCTACCAAGTTCAAAGTGCATACAAGGTCTTTTGACCACATACCCTTCACAAGGCACCAAAGACCATCCTTAGGGTTTGGTCTTGGATCCTAGTGCAAACTCACCCTAATCCACCCCATCTTCGATGGGAAGGTGTTACAAGCCATGCCAAGTCAATGGCCCCAATTTCAACCTCTGTTGAGGTGATTTGGCCACTCAAAACCCAAAGTGCACTATTTGACCTAAATAGCCTTATTATGGCAAGGCCAGGGTTTGCATGATTTCAACTCAAACCATCTCCAAATGAGATGAAATTTTAATCAGAGCCTTATGACGATTCCAGGGACCATTCACCAAAATTTGGGAGGGTTTAGAGGTAATTAGACCTTTTAAATAATTCTTACATTATTTATTAAATTTATACAAAACCTTAAGGAAGATTTTTTCCCAAATTCCCAATTTTGGATATGTTCTAGGTATATGTACGAATGACCCCCATCCAAAATTTCAAGTCATTTGGATTGATGGATTGATGGGGGTACTCAAAATAGTCTCGGGTCTAGCCTAGGTAGAGTCCTCACCAAAATGGGTGTTGTGGTCCAAACACTTATCCAAGTTGGTTCCAATCTATTTTAAATTACAATAGACTTCAAGGGCTACAATTTTCATGTTGGTCATTTTTCCTGTAGGGGGACCTAAGTATTTTTAATATTTAATTTAAAACAGCTCAGTAAATAGGATAGAAAATAAAAAAAATCAAAATAATCTATAAGATCCAGCATGAAACTTGAAGCAGATCCAACGCCTCCTGCTCATATTCTTCCTCCAGCCAAGGGCTTGAATTGACCAAACCTGGAGCAACTTGCAAGCCTTTTTCACTGCCATACAACCACCTCCCTGGCCGGCCACCGCCGCCACCACCTTCATTGAGGTGGGGGCTATCGTCGGGCGGCGGCACGGCCGCCGGAGGGGCGGATTCTAGCGAACCCAAGTGGTTGAAAAACCATGAAATTTCTAAAATTTCTCTCACCCAATCCGGCTCAATTGAGCCCGTTTTCTCTCCTAAAGGATTTAAAGATCCTACCCACAAAGAGAGGAGTAGAGGATGAACTTTAACCGGGCTTGCCGGTCAGTGTGGTGGTGGTAAGCCATGGCCGGTGGTGGAGCTTGTGGGTGTTCTGCAACAACACTACCAAGGTGCACGACTCCTTCAGGTAAAGTGTGGAAATGCCTCCTTTGAGTCCATGGATGCTTTTAAGAGGGCTAAATGGGGGGAGAGGAAGGTTGTAGCACTAATGGCCATTATTGGCCATGAAGGTGAAAATTTTGGCCACCCATAGGTTTGCTGAACTCGGCCATTTAGGGCTGATTATGGTTGTTAGTCTCCTCTTAATTATCTAGGGAAAATGAATCCAGCAAATGGAGGTGAGGGGAGCTGTAACGCCCCCGATTGTTCTGAGATTATTTAATTCTCATTTGGCGTTATGTTGACGCGTTTCCGCCTTGTGCTGTTTGTTAGAGCGTGGTCTTAGCTCTTTAGGTTCCTTGTGTGGTTGTTGGTAGCCTATTTGGCAAGATTCCCTATCAAGTCGGGTATGTTTTGGTGACCCGTGAGGCCTCTCGAGGGATGCTTGTGTTTTGGTTTCGGGTGGCGATAACCCCAGTTTTGTTCGTCAAAAGTTGATTTCGACTTCGCCGTTGCATTCGTAGCGTGGGTATTTAGCTACGGTGCAAATTTCGTCGAATTCCGAGGATGTTCGGGTTTCGCGTCGTTTTGTATTTTATTTATAATTATGTGATATTATATATTATGTATAGATATTGTTTTTTTAGAAAGTAGCAGTTATGGTGAAAAGGTGGCAGACAGCTTTTGGGTTGGCTAAGAATAGAAAGTATTTGGGACTTAGCCGCTGTCTATAAATAGTCTTAAATTAGAATAAAGACTATTCATTGTCTTTTCGGATTTAGCATAACCGCCGTCCCTGTTCAAGAGAGGAAAACCGGCGGGCTGCAATTGCCTTCCACCACCGATTCCGGAGTTCTAGCGGTCGGATTTTCATTCCGAGGGTAGATCTGGACTGCTCTCCCCGAGATCTTCATTTCGACGTCTTGCTCGGTTAGGTGTTTGCTGCCAGGTCCATGGGGAAGCAGAAAAGTCGGTCGAGGCCTTCCGGAAATCAAGGCAAGTGGTGCTCCTGCCCTTGCCAAATAACTTGTTTTAGTTCCTTTTATACCTTTCCACTCATAGATCACCTTGTTGCTTGGATATTAATGTTCAGTTTCTATTAATCTTAGTCACGTAAATTCTTAAGCCTATTTGATCACTCTCTGTACAAGTTTACTCAAGAATCAGCCTTATTGTTAATTTTTTTCCTCTTTCTTGAACTTCCTGATGTTAATTTGACTTGCTCTCGGGATGGGAATAGAGAGATGAGAGTGGAGATGTTTTTCCTTTTCTGCACAGTAACTATAGCCGGATAGTTATGTTGTGGCCTTAATATTGGTTTTGTACAAAGTAATCTGTTTTGGTTAGGCACGAATTGGGGGAAAATTAGGCTTTCCTGTGTTATGGTTGTATCAAACCCCCCCCCCTCTTTTCCTTAGACAAGTTGATTAGAGCATTTTTGGGCTAAATGAAGTGGTCTGGAGAGATGAGGAGGGTACAGGAATTAGGTTGTAGCGTTTTTGGCTTGGGGCGTTGATTAGTTTAGGTTTGAGTTTCTCTGATTTTGCCTAGTGTAAAATCGTTGAGTGAGGGAAGCTCACTCAACGTCGGGCTTGGTTTTTATGCTAAGTATAAAAGCATTGACAGTGTTGATTGCACTCAATGTTGCCAGGCCGACGACGTTCGTCTTTCTCAGCTCGACGTTGTTCGTCGAACTGAGATCGATTATCTCCGGTTTCCTAAGATCGACGTAGATTGTCAATCTGAGTTCGACGAAAATCGTCGGGCTGAGGTCGACGTTTTCCTGTGATCTGAGTTCGACAAAAATCGTGGAACTGAGCTCGACGTTTTCCTGTGATCTGAGTTCGACGAAAATCGTCGAACTGAGATCGACGTTTTCCTGTGATTTGAGTTCGACGAAAATCGTCGAACTGAGCTCGACGTTTTAATGTGATCTGAGTTCGACGAAAATCGTCGAACTGAGGTCGATGTTTTCCTTTGATCTGAGTTCAACAAAAATCGTCTAACTGAGATCGACATTTTCCTGTGATCTGAGTTTGACGAAAATCATCGAACTGAGATCAGCGTTTTCCTGTAAGCTGAGATCGACGTTTATTTTGCCTTAACCAAAATTTTTTTTCATTTTCTTTTCTTCCCGAGTGATTACCTCCTAGGTGGGTATGTCTTGTTGGCCATTCGTTTCTTCCTTTATTTTTTAGGGCCGAATCATGGGTTATGGCAGGTAGTGGTATTTTGATGCTCTAAAGGAATGGGATGTTTTGTGTGCGAGCCGTGGCCGCCACCTTTTAGTCCCAGGTACGGGCTGGGTATAGCCGTGGCCGCCACCTTTTAATCTCAGGTACGGGTTAGGAATGTGGTGGCCTTGTGCTGAAGTAGTGAATTTTATTTGGAACTGTTTGTTTGGGGGACTGTTTTTGATCACCAACGCAGGTCCATGTTGTTTTTACTACTGCCATTATTCACAATCTAGGACTGTTAGATGCTTCTTCTTTTGTAGATTGAAACATTTCTTTTTTTGGGGCACATGTTTGCCTTGTAGACTCAGCAGGTTTTATGACAGAGTTGTTGCTATTTTCACTCACTTTGTGCAAGTGCGTCTTGTCTTGGACAGTGTTTGTCTGTTACTGTCTTACTTTCTTCTCTTGCATACCATTTTATTTAACACTTCCTTGAAGCTTATTTGTTTTACTTGCTGAGGTATTCTTTTCTTCTCCGAATACCTCAGGTTCTGATTAGTTGCCGAGTAGGCGGCTAGTTTTGATGTGCTGTTGCTGGTGATCTATTGTACTGTAAAGATCAGTTTCTTGGTCTTGTGAGGTAGTTTTCTATTTTTCTTACAGACATACATGCACGCCAGTGGGTTCGTGTCAGGGTTTTGACGCCCGCTGGTGGTTTTTACTTATGATACTAGATATGTTTCTTTCACTGCTATCTTTCTGGAGATAGTCTATTTGCTCTTGGAAAGATTTATGCTAGGTTGCTAGTTACTTTTAAACCTAAATACTATTATAAGTATATCTCATGATCAACATGTTTATAAAACTCATACACTACTTTCCAAGATACGTAAAAAGATCGTTTTCTTACTTATAATATAAAATAAATCTTGAGTCTTGCATAGTATAAGTTGACCTCGGGGGACACTTATGCACTCTCATAGGATGTCAAATATAAATAAAGTATTTTTCACTGCGTATAAGTATAGTTTTTAAACTGTGGACTAGATGATCTACTAAGCCAAGGGATACGGCCTTTAAAATATAATTGATTTTCTATTCATTAAACTTATGAATTTTCATAGTATAGTTAGATGATGTTCTCCTGAGCGTCGACAGTTATCCCCTGCACGATGTGGCATCACGACGCATGTTTTCTCATACTCTGATTCTTCTAAAATTCGGAGAAAATGCGGGTTGTGACAGTTGGTATCAGAGGGAGGTTGCTTGACAATTTGTTGGGCAACATTTCCTTGTAGGTATTAGATGTTTAGCATCATATCATACACACACTGATATGTCATCAGCACGTCTTGGCTGAAGCACGAACACTACACTCATAGCATAACATGAAGTATACGGGCCATATTATGTAGTATGGGATGTATAATATATGTCTGTATATGGATCCACCATAGGGGCAACATGTGAGGATTATGTAGTATGGGATGCATAACCTCACCACATGAATGCGACTAGCACGTTTCTTTTTTGTTGCATGAGAATGTTATGTAGAATGAGATGCATAACATTTTCATGCGTAAGCCACTCATAACATGCACTAGGTCCTTTTTAGAATGCATAACAGAATCATGCATAGCATAACATTGCATAAGAACAACGTGCCAAACTAAAGATTTGCAGGATGACATATGTACACACATGGTTTTAAATAAAAAAAAGAATATAAATTCAAGCATTCCCAATCTAGGCACAAGAGTTAGTTGATGGTGGTAAACCATCCTAGGTTAAGCATAACATCAATTTTGTAAAAATAAAATAAAATCCCAGAGCAAGTATAGCAGATAAAAGTTCATATTTAGGTATGTATTGTATGTATTGGTAGTTTGTTTTAATTGTTGTACTAGGTTTCGACCTCAGTTTTTATGGTTTTAGGATGGAGAGACGTCCTTCGACTAGGTCGACTCCCCTGTCTGAGGGTGAGTCTTTAGGAGCGCATAGTGATGCGGTGATCGAGAGCCTGCAATAGAGCAACGATTCCTTGACCAGGCAGTTGGAGGAGATGCAGGACCAGATCCAGTCTCTGGTGGTAGTAGTGGCAGGACAGACTCAGGGAGTATAAGACCCTACAGGGGGGTTAGTTGCTCCCCCCCCCTCCTACTCCCCTGAAACCTCCAGTGGTGGTGCCAGTAGAGATGGCCTTTATCTCATAGTTTCAGAGACTTAACCCTCCTACATATGATGGGAAGGCAGATTTCATGGTCATAGATGATTGGCTGATCTCCATGGAGGAGATGTTCACGTACTCCGGTATTGCAGATGATCAGAGAGTGATGATAGCCTCCTATCATCTTAAGGGTTTGGCTAAGAGTTGGTGGCTTATAGAAAAGGAGAGCTTGGTGGCCGGTTGCTCTTGGGGATTATTCAAGGAGATGCTGTTGAGGAAGTTCTTTCCTTCGGTCGAGCGTACCCGACTAATGAATGACTTCCTCCACCTGAAGCAGAGGAAACTCACGGTCAGTGAGTATGAGATAGAGTTCAGCAAGTTGAGCCGGTTTGCCCCTGGGTTGGTGAGTATTGAAGCTAATCGAGTCAAGCAGTTCCTTGCTGGCTTGAGGAGCGAGGTTCAGCAGTTGGCCAGTGCATATGGATCAGAGACTTATGCAGGGGTAGTGGAGGCTGCTCTGAAAGTCAAGGCAATTGAGACCGCAAAAAAACAGTAGCTAGCAAATGAGGAAGGATAAGAGGAAGTCTGCTGAAGAGAAGAACCCCCAAGTACCCGGTGCTGCTTCGGGAAAGAAGAGCAAGGTAGTGTGTAGCTTCTGTGGCCGGCCAGGCCACCCTGTTGAGAGGTGTTTCAAGAAGGAGGGAGCTCTGAAGAAGGAGCATGATCATGCTATGCAAGGTGATCCTAGGAAGGATGTTTCCTGTTCCGTTTGCAAGCGACCCGGGCATGATGCTGCCCAGTGCTGGTCCAAGGATAAAGTCTGCTTTTAGTGTGGACAGAAGGGCCATATCAAGACAATGTGTCCTCAGGTCCAGCCTATTCCTCAAGAAGTTCCACTTCAGGCATTACCTCCGCCTCAGCGTGTGGACAAGGGCAAAGGAAAGCTGAACATGATTTCTTTCGAGGAGGCTCATACTTCGACTCAGGGCATCTCATGTTAGTTGTTTTCTTAGCCTAAAAGTTTTATTTACTAGAATGGTTATAGTTTTTGTTTTAGTAGTTCCTTAGTTGCTTATATACTCCTATCGGGAAATTTAAGGTGAAGAACCGCTAGGCGCGTGTTCTGTTCGACTCCGGCGCTAACCACTCGTTTGTGGCTAGAGCTTTTGTGGAGCGATATCGGTTGATTCTAGATCACATTCGTGATACCTTCCACATCAAGTTCCATTCTGGTGAATCCGTGTTATCAGATTTGGGAATTCTGGATTGCCCTGTTTTGTTGGGGGACTTTCTTGCGAAGGTAGACTTGAAGATGATTGATCTAGAAGACTTCGATGTTATTATGGGCATGTACTGGTTGTCTAAGTATGATGCGGTTATTCAGTGCAAAGGGAAGCGCTTGGAAAATATCAAGGACAACGGTCAGCCTGGAGGTGTGTATGCTGATCCTTGCCAGGATTTTCCTGTCATTTCTGCAGTATGTACTCAGAAGCTGTTTCATTCTGATTGTTTTTCTTGTTTAGTCTCGGTGGTTGGGACTGCTGTTAGTGTACCGCGCTTGGAAGAGATTCCTATTGTATGTGGTTTCTCTGATGTTTTTCCTGATGACCTTCCTGGTCTTCCACCCGATCGGGATGTTCCGTTTGTGATTGATTTGGAACCGGGTACGCGTCCTATTGCTAAGGCGCCATACCGGATGGCCCCTCGTGAGTTGGAGGAGTTGCAAGTTCAGTTGGACGAGTTGTTGGCAAAAGGATTTATCAGGCAGAGTTCGTCACCTTGGGGTGCTCCTATTCTATTTGTGAAGAAGAAGGATGGGTCGATGAGGCTGTGCAACAATTATATGGAGCTGAACAAAGTCACCATTAAGAACAGGTACCCTCTGCCGAGGATCGATGACTTATTTGATCAGTTGCGTGGTAGCACGGTGTTTTCCAAGATCGATCTTCATTTTAGCTATCACCAGCTCAGGATCCGTGAGGCAGATATTCCACGGACTGCGTTTAGATCGAGGCATGGACACTTCGAGTTCCTAGTGATGTCATTTGGTTTGACCAACTCACCATCAGCTTTAATGGATATGATGAACCGGGTGTTCAAGGATTTTCTAGAAAACTTCGTTTTGGTATTCATCTATGATGTGTTGATCTACTCTCGCAGTGCTGAGGAGTATGAGCAGCATCTGCGCTTGGTTCTATCGGAGTTGAGGGACCACAAGTTATTTGCCAAGTTGAGCAAGCGTGAATTTTGGTTTCCTCAGGTCTCGTTTCTGGGCCACGTGGTGAATAAGGATGGGATCTCGATCGACCCAGAAAAACTCGTAGCAGTGATGGATTGGAGCAGGCCGGGCATGCCCAAGGAGTTTAGAAGCTTCCTAGGGTTGGCCGGCTACTATAGGAGGTTCGTGGAGGGTTTCTCCAGCCTGGCTGCACCTTTGACCAGGTTGACTCAGAAGAGCACGACCTTTGTTTGGAGTGAGAAGTGCAAAGAAGCCTTCCTGGAACTAAAGAACAGATTGTGCACTGCTCCCGTTCTGACCCTACCTACTGAGGGTGCGGAGTATGATGTGTAAGTGGATGCTCTGCATGTGGGTCTGGGTTGCGTGTTGATGCAGGCTGGAAATGTGATTGCGTATGGGTTAAGGCAATTAAAGACTCATGAGAGAAATTACCCTACGCATGACCTTGAGTTTGCAGCGGTGATTTATGCGCTAGGATACAAAAACAGGCAAGCATAATTTGCAAGAGGAAATCAATATTTTTGAAGAATTACTAGGACAGGAAGAACCTGGAGAAAAAACTCAACAGCATGATCAAGAAGATCGAGGAGAAGAAGTGATACTACCAGTAGCTATCAGGCACCTAAAGGATCATCCAATATAATTGATCATATGTGATGATGCTCAAGGAGTCACCACAAGAAGCAGACATCATAATACAGTGATGTATTCAAGTTTTCTGTCACAAACAGAACCTAAGAAGTTTGAAGAAGCAAATATGGATACATTTTGGATTGGTGCAATACAAGAAGAATTGGACAAATTCAAGAGGTGTAAGGTCTGGAAGTTGGTTCCAAGACCTGATGATTACAATATCATTGGAACAAAATGGATTTACAGAAACAAACTAGATGAAAATGGAGTGGTAATAAGAAATAAGGCTAGACTAGTTGCAAAGGGTAATAGACAAGAAGAGGGAATAGACTTTGATCAGGCCTTTGCACCAGTGGCTAGGTTGGAAGCTATAACACTCTTCCTAGCCTATACAGCTTATAAAGGTTTCAAAGTATACCAAATGGATGTTAAGTCAGCTTTTCTGAATGGCAACCTCAAGGAAAGAGTATATGTAGAACAACCCTTAGTTTTTGTTGATCCAACTAAACATTCTCATGTCTACTTACTTTCAAGAGCTCTCTATGGGTTAAAGTAAGCTCCAAGGCCTTGGTATGAGACTCTGTCAGAATTCCTTTTAAAGAATAAATTCTCTAGAGGAAAGATTGACAAGACACTATTCCTAAGAAAAGTCAAAGGTAGGACAATCTTAGTACAGATATATGTTGATGACATAATATTTGGTTCAATTGATGATTCACTTTGCACAAAATTTGCTAAGCTAATGCAAAGTAAATTTGAGATGAGTAGCATGGGTGAACTTAAGTTTTTCCTGGGTCTCCAAGTTAAACAATCCCAAGATGGACTTTTCATAAGTCAATCAAAGTTCACTAAGGAGTTAATCAAAAAGTATGGCATGTAAACAATCACTACTATGAGAACTCCTATGGGATCAACCATATCTTTGGACAAGGATATTATTGGAATGCCAATTGATATTTCCATATACAAAGGGATTGTTGGATAACTACTCTACCTAACTGTCAGCAGAAAAAATATAATGCATGCTACTTGTATCTTTGCTTGATATCAAGCCTTCCCTAAAGAATCTCATTACAAAGCAGTCAAAAGAATACTGAGATATCTAAAAGGCACACCAAATCTTAGCCTTTAGTATTGTAGGAGTAGTGATTTTGAACTGATATGATTTTTAGATGCAGATTATGCAAGTTGTAAAGAAAACAGGAAAAGAACCTCAGGATCATGTCAATTTCTGGGTAGAAGGCAAGTGTAGCCATATCAACAGCTGAATCTGAGTATATCTCAGCTGGGAATTGTTGTGCTCAACTTCGGTGGATTCAGCATCATCTACAAGATTATCAGTTAAAGATAAGTAAATCTACTTTGTTTTGTGACTCTACTAGTGCTATTTCAATTGCAAATAACCCTGTATCTCATAGTAGAACTAAACACATTAAAATCAGATATCATTTCATTAGGTAACATGTAGAAAAACAAGACATCAGCTTAGAATATGTTCCTTCTAATAAGAAAATAGCTGACATATTTACAAAACCACTAGAAGAAAAGTTTAATTTCTTCAAATTTGAGCTAGGCATGTTAAGTCTTGAATGAGCCTAAACATAGACTAATTCAACAAAAATACAAGAATGCAATCCTACTGTCACATCAAGATATAGACATCATCAGGATCAGGAGTCAAAATTTCATGAGTAAAAAATCTTGCTAAGTATGGTTTGTGTCGAGACAAATCAAGTGTGTGTCGACACAAACTAGGGTTATCGACAAATTCTACACAGTTCTGCGTTGACACAAGTAAGTGTGTCAACACTATTTGTCTAGATGGCTGGAGATGTGTCGACACAAGTCGACACATTTTCTCTTTCGACATATTCCGTGTGTTTACCTAAGGAATTTCTCCAAACTTATGAAGATGTCTTTAGGCGACGCGCCCTTTCACCTTCTCAGTAGAATGGACTATAAAAAGGATATAAACTATAGAAACTATCCATCAGATCCTTCTCTCTTGGTTAGTGTTGAAACCTAGACTTTCTGCTGTCGACTCTCATCAAATTCTTGATTCAACTTTTTCGTAACCAACAACAATGGCTCCAAATACGGCTGATAATATAAATGAGGGATACAAACTGGTGTGCCATGGATTCAACTCGGCTTACGAAGAGATTACAAATGTCATTGGACTAATCCAAGAAGCTGGACTTGAGTACCTATTATCTGAGCCGACAATCATTTGGAAAAGGGAAGTAATATAACTTCCGACAAATGCCTCGATTGATTCTCGCACCGCAAAGATCAAATCAACCATAAATGGACAAAAGGTCAAGATCACAAGAAAAGGGTTGACTCAAGTATTTCAATTACCTAGAGTTAAACTAGAAGATATAGTCGATTCCACCAAAACTACTGTTCAACTTCAATGGTGTGGTTTGGAATTAGTTTCAAAGATTGGGAGTTCACTGAATAGGAAAGGAATGAACACCCAAGGAAAATTTCTATCTGAAATTGTTGGGAAGGTTATGCTATGCAAGGCTGGTGCACATGACAGAATCTCGGTTCACATGTTTGAAATAATGACTAGGATCATTTTCAAACTTCAGATAGACTGGAGCAGACTATTATTTGATTTAATTGCTGAATGTCTCGAGAAACCAAACATGGGTAGAATACTGAGTTTGTATCTTAGTAAAGTGATTCCTACTGAACTTAATCCAAAATATGGTTCAAAAATAAATCACATGCGACGGATGGACATAAGGACATTGTCCAGATGGGATAGAGTCTTGGCCAAAGAAACACCAGAACCATAGAAGCCTAAAGATATCAAGAAAAAGAAACCATTACACGCAGAAAGTGAATCCTCCAGTGATTCAGAAGAGCGGATCAATTTCAGTTTAGATGAAGCTGAAGAAAGAATCCATAGGAACACTCCTGGTATTACAACTGGAACTGGTGATCAGGTCCATGGGGAGTTAGAATCCTCTGCAGCAGTCATTCCAGAGAAACCCATGGATGAAACAACTGTGTTAAATAGTGATATTGTCACTAACATAGTACAGGAGGTTCTCAAAGATCTGACTACACAACAAGATGATACTATGCCTGTTATTATGAATGATAAATCTCCTGACAAAGATCCTACTGACTCACCTGAATTGGATGCTCACATCCAGGGGGAGATACCAGATCCACCTAGGGAACATGTAGCTCCTATAAAAGGTCAACAATTTGAATCAAGTTTAGTAGCAATACACCTTGATCAACAGGGTACAACAATTGAGGGGGAGAAATCAGCCAAGTCTCCTACAACTATGACTGAAGAACCAGCTGGTGTAGACACTGCTGTTAAAATACCCAGTTCATCTGACTCTGATAAGGAAGCGGACACAAGGCAATAATTGACTACAATTTATGAAAGGAAGAAAGAAAAGTCAGTGCTATAAGAAAGCTTTACAGTCACTTCAATCCACTCCATCTGCTTCAATAGATGAGAGTCTCTCATGGTTCAACTGCAGATAATGCTAGACAAAAAAAGAACAGATCTAGAAAAGTATGTGGATGAGAATAGGAAGGATATGGAGTTCCACCTAACTCAAGACATAAAGTCGATCAGATTTTAAGTGAATCTGATGA
The DNA here is from genome assembly GCA_039583875.1 of Platanthera guangdongensis. Classification (NCBI taxonomy): domain Eukaryota; kingdom Viridiplantae; phylum Streptophyta; class Magnoliopsida; order Asparagales; family Orchidaceae; genus Platanthera; species Platanthera guangdongensis. The sequence goes on along the minus strand of CM077158.1, from coordinate 126,025,758 downwards.
AGTAAGAAATGACTGATTGTTTTCACAAAAAAGGCAATGTAGTGGTTTATCTTTACAAGAAACAACAAGAATTACAAGTTGAGATAGCTGATATAGTGCAAAAACAAGGCTTTATTCTGGAGAATCAGAAGAGACTGAATGACAATTTTACCACGACTCATACAATCACTTTACAGACGATGGCTGATCAATCCACTTCCTTAGAAACTATAGTGGATGCTTAACGAACTGCGTTACAAACCAAGCTTATAGTGGATTCAGCTGCAATGCTGCAAGCTATAAAGGATTCATCAAAGGTTCTCTTTGATCAAATGACATAGTTCAAGAATTACTACACAACCGGGAACCATCATGTGGTGGATCAAGTAAGATTTCAAAATAATGCTATGAGACATCATATTGAGAGCGAAGTCATAAAGGGGGAGAGAGTGATCGTCAAGGCTAGCTCAGAACATGCCAAATGGACTTCTAATAGCATAAGAGCAACACTAGGATACCCTCCTCTGTGTGATGATGATCAAGTTGCAGAGTTCGGTTGCCAACCAGCTCTAAATGAAGGAGTTGCTCAGGAGTCACACAACTTCATTATATACCCTCCTCCCTAATTTGAAGACGTTCATGATCAAGTTCAACTTATGTATGGTCCACCTCCGCATAAACATAGAGTTAATTCTGAAGAGGTGGAAATGTCTGAAGCTGCTCTATAAAGGGAGAGGAAAGTCCAATTGTCAAAGAAAATATTTAGACAACAGGCTGAGGAGAGGCCTGACTTTCAACAATGGAGCCCAAAATCAAGGAATATCATTCTTACTGCATGGAAATCAGTCATGGCCAACAAATATGACAGGGGTAGGTGGTATTCAGAGTAGGAATGGAGGAAGCATGTAGAGCGACAAGAGGCTATTTATAAGTTCAGAAGGGAGCAGAAGGCAGGCTTAATTTCTGCGATTACTATTGAATCATGAAAATACTTTTCTAATCCCTTTCATTACTTTGAAAGACAAAGACTTAAGGCTGAACAGCTTTCCAGCATCAAAGACAAGAAGGGCAAGTAGGTTGCTGATGAAAGTATTCCATCTGTTCATTCCAAAGTTCAGTCAGGGAAAGGCATTGTGATTACAAAAGCTGATCAATCTTAGGATGCATTTACTTCACTTAGAATTAATGTAATTCTATATAGGATCGTTGTAATTTTAATATTGATAAAATTTTGAAATATGGATATGTCATGGCTATTTTTGTTTCTGCTGTAAAAGTTCATCTGATTGTATGTTAAATCTTTTATGTTATAATCATCAAGATTATTATGTTGGTGTATATCATTGTTTTGGGGTTATGACTTCTCCATATAGGGGGAGATTGTTGGGTACATTGGGAATAGTGTACCTGATCTGAAGAAGTCCCCTGATGAATTGTAAATATACGTATTTTTGTGCACATTAATTTAGTCCTTTTCATTTATTTTCGTCCTTTTTACTTATTTTTGTTCAATAAAATACTCCTCTTCTTGAAAATTTACTACTAACTTATTTCCTTTTATTTTGCAGAAAAATTTCAAAATCTGCCAAAAATTGGGCAGTACAAGCCCGTGTCATTTTGGTCACGCCGGTGACCAGGCCGTGACATTGCATTTCCCGTGGAATCGGATGATTTCTGAAGTAAAAAGCTTGACACGCCTAGCGACACGCCCGTGTCACCCGACACGGGGCGTGACCCAAGCCCGTGTCCTCTCCTCTCGACACTTTCTGCTCGACGATTGTCGAGTGTCGACAACAACAGTCACGCCCAGCATCACGCCCGTGACCTGGGGCGTGACTCAATCTCAGCTCGACGATTTCAACTCGACACTTTCCGCTCGACGATTGTCGAGTGTCGACACCAACCTACACTCCCAGAGTCACGCCCGTGACCTAGGGCGTGACCTTTCCGACAAGATGCTGTCGAAGACTTTTGACGCAACCCGCACTGGTTCTACCTCCCCGACACGCCCAGAGTCACGCCCGTGACCGGGGGCGTGAAATCCTCGAACTCAGCCCGAAGTCAACTTTCCTGTCCAATCGTCGGCCGCCTTCATGAATAGTACTGACACGCCCCCCCTACACGCCCGTGACGGAGGGCGTGTACTTAGAATTTTTTGCCTATAAATTGCCCATTTCTGTAAGGTCCAAGGGTTCAGATTTTTGGGCCATTTTAGTGTCTTTTTGTGGGCTGCATCCATGGATTCTAGTGCTATGTAAGGAGATTTCTTCCCCCTTTTTCTTTCATGTTTGTTTTTGTTTTAGCCTTGTCTTTGTAATAGCTTGTAATAGTTTCCTTTAATCAATAAAAATGTTAGATTTTCTCTTCTTATTTGGCTTTGGAATGAACTCTTGTGCCCACTTTTCTTCTCATTTTATTCTTAGTTTCACCTTTGTTCTTCTCTTTATGAAAAGTGTGTGTGTGTGTGTGTGTGTGTAACATGTTTAATAGTAATGTTTTTCATTTGTCTTCATGATAGGTTTTGTAGTAGGTTTGATTTCCAAGCATTGTATGATATATTTATCTCATCTTCAACATGTTCTTCCTTATTGTTTTTTTTGTTTATTATTTCATACTTATGAATTTGTAAAAGAGATTTGAAAGTGAATTTTATTTTCTTTTCTTAGGTTTTTGTAGGATTGTAAAACCTCTTTTTGTTCTTTTCATTTTCTTTTTCACCTTTTTATCACTTTTATGAAAACATAAGAATGAAAATCTTGTAATTTTAATTTTCCAAAAACTCTGGTTTTTAATTTGTTTTGAAAAAAACTTTTGTCTTCTATAAATTTTAATTTCTTCTTTTTATTTGTTTTTGGCAAAACCTAAGCATGAAAAAGTAAAAGTTTTAATTTTTAGGTAACTTTCATTTTGCTTTCAATTTGTGTGTGTGAGTGTATGTGTATAACTTTTTATTGCTTTCCCCATTTATGAAGAGTGTGTGAGTGTAGGTGTTAAATTTTAATGCTTTCTTTTAATGCTTTGTTCAAATTATGTAGAGTGTGTGAGTGTAGGTGTTAAATTTTAATGCTTTCTTTTAATGATTTGTTCAAATTATGCAGAGTGTGTGTGTAGGTGTTAATTTTAATGCTTTCTTGAAATTCATATGGAGTGTGTGTGTTTGTGTGCATTTATTTCCGCCTACTCGTTAAGAGTTAAATGTCGCATCGTTTTCATTTTCAGTCCTACTCTTTTGAGTAGGACTTGTAATTTTCTTTCTTTATTTTTCCGCCTACTCACTTGAGTTAAATGGACGGACTTTATTTCCCGCCTACTCGTTTATGTAGGACTTGTACCTGCATTTATTTTCGCCTACTCGTTTGAGTTAAATGGCGTGTCTTTATCTCCCTGTAAATATTTGAGAAAGCCCTGTAATCGCATTTATTTTCTCCTACTCGTTCGAGTAGGACTCGCTTTCATTTTAGTCATACTCGTTTGAGTAGGACTTGCAATTTTAAGCTTTTATTTCCCGCCCCCACTCGTTTGAGTGGGACTCGCAATTTCAATTATGCAAATTTATTTTATGTGTAACTTAGTTTCTGTTTAATTTATAATTTGGAGTGTGCGTGAGTTCTTGTTTTAGCTAACTTTTCAGCTTTCTAAATGTTTGTTATTTGTTTTTATGTCCTCTTCTTATAATCATTTAGCGTTTAATTCCGAACTTGCGCCTCATTAAATTATAAAGCCGTCCCCATACCGATGTGTGGCTAATCGCTATTAGCCTCGGTATCGAAGAGCATTGGGCATTTAAAATGATTTCTAATAATTGAAGCTCTTTATTTTCATTTTAATTTAAGGACTTAAGGTTTACCCCGGGTTAACGACGCGTAGGACCACATATCGATGTATGGGCCCTATTTCCGTAGTCCATATGCTAGCTAGCCGAGAGGCGCGTGCATATGGACCGATACCCCTGGGTAAATAGAGTTGTGTGCATACCCTCAAAAGAGGACAAGCGTAATTCTACTGGATTGGGTTCCCCACCCAATAGCGGGGTTCTTAGCGTAAAGCGGGCGTTAAGAGGAATCCTTCGTCGAACTAACGTTCGGTCGAATAGTCTTATCGTTTAGGTGAGCGATATCCCTATAGCTAGGTGAGCTCACATTTGTGGAACCTCCACGTCCAAGTTGCCTTATTATTAATTTGAGAACTAAGTCCTATAATTATTAAAAATTGTTTTAGTCTTAATCCGATTCGATGCCGAGCGTTAACCCTTCATCGAATATTTTCTAAATCATTTTTTCGCACCTTTGCTTTTCTGTCTTTAGTTAATTAAAAAAATCCACCTTACTTTCAGTAAAATAATAGTCCTCCCGGAGGAGTAAGAATAGTCAACACGACCCCGAGAACAATATGACCTCGGTATTCCCCCGAATATCGAGTACTACTTGCGATAGGTGCACTTGCCCACTGTAGCACGCCTGCGGCGATCGACTCACCGAACCAACCACAGTAAGAGTCTGTTCGCGGGCGCATCAAGTTTTTGGCGCTGTTGCCGGGGAATCTCTTTTCGAGTTGCTATTTCGAATTCCGGAGTCTATTACTTTTACTTATTTTCTATAAACTAAAAAAAAACTAAAAACTTTATTTTAAAACAAAAAAAAAGTTTATTTTGTTTTATTTTTGTTTGGGTGTATGACCCGTGGACAACCCTCCGAGTCTGAAGATTTTGACTTCGACACTGAGATCGAATGCTCTCTTGCACGTATTCGATCTCAACGCCGAAATCCTTCTTTAGATCCCGAGGAATCTATCGGAGAACCTACTGTTGTACTTATGGTCGCGCCTAACCCTACCCCGGCGGTCGAGCGTACTATGACTTATTACGCCCGGCCTAACCTGGATGATTCTGGGTCGAGTATTGTTCGCCCTGCGGTGGCGAATAATAATTTCGAAATAAAGTCGAGTGTCATTTAAATGGTCCAAAACGCCGTGCAGTTCGATGGAATGCCGGATGAGGACCCGAATGTCCACTTGTCCAATTTCTTGGAGATATGCGACACCTTCAAGATTAATGGCGTCACTGATGACGCCATTCGCTTGCGTTTATTTCCTTTTTCCCTTAAGTCCAAAGCCAAGGCGTGGTTGAATGCCCTTCCGCGAGGATGTATCACCACGTGAGCTGTGTTGACGGAACGGTTCCTAACGAAGTACTTTCCGCCCGCAAAAACTGCAAAGTTGCGGGCGGACATTTCTTCGTTTGTGCAAAACGATCCTGAGTCTCTATACGAGACTTGGGAACGGTTTAAGGAATTCCTCCGCTGGTGCCCGCACCACACACTGCCAACGTGGTTGCAAGTTCAAATTTTTTATAATGGGCTGAATTTTCAGACGCGTCAAATTATTGACGCGGCTGCCGGGGGTACTCTAAACAACAAAACCCCTGAGGCCGCCCAGGCTTTATTCGAAGAGATGGCTATGAACACCTATCAATGGAACGTCTCGCGGGGACACCCAAATCCGGCGGCTGGTCTTTTTGAAGTGGATGCCACTGCTCTCTTGACCCTTCAAGTTGAAAGGTTAACAAAGCAGGTGGCGGAGATGTCTGCTGCTTCCTCCACTCCGCCTTGTTTTTTCCCCCTAACGTCTGCGTAACTGAAGAGTTCGTGGACTTCATGGGAAATTAGGGTCGTCCTCCCTTCAACCCCAACAACAACCCTTATAGTAATAACTATAATCCGTGTTGGAGGAATCACCCCAACTTCTCTTGGAGCAACCCGAAAATGCTCAGCGTCCCCCTATTTCTTATGCGCCCGGATTTCTGCCTCCTCCTCCTCTTCCGAAACCCTCCCCGATGGAGGAAAATTTTTCGAAGTATATTGCGTCCAACGAGTCAAATATCCGGAACAACACCGGATCGCTAAAAACTCTCGAACAACAGGTTGGACAGCTGGCGAGGATGATGTCCGAGCGCGCGCTCGGGGCACTGCCGGGAAACACAGAGCCCAATTCGCGAGAGAACGCCAACGCTATAACCCTCCGTAGCGGAAAGGAGGTGGTCGATCCAAAACGGACCGACCCTCAGGTACATATTTCACCTCCGACCCCTCTTCCCCTTTCTTCGCTTACGCCGCCTTTACCAATTATAAAAGAAAAAATTATTTTAAACAAGGCCCTTCCATATCCGCATAAGTTAGATAACGAGCGTCAGGACGCGCAATATGCAAAATTTATTTTATTATTAAAACAAATTCACATTAATGTTCCTTTTTGCGAGGCTATCTCGCAAATGCCCAAATATGCGAAATTTTTAAAAGGACTACTTTCTAATAAACGTAAATTAGAGGATATTTCGCATGTATCTCTCAACGCTGTCTGCTCGGCGGCCCTTACTAATAAATTGCCCACAAAACAAAACGACCCGGGACGGTTTTCCATCCCGTGCCTTTTTGGCAATATATTAGTAAAGTACGCCTTAGCTGATTTAGGGGCTAGCATTAATCTGATGTCGTTCTCGCTCTTTTCGCGTTTAGGTTTGGGTACTGCTAGTTGTTGAAATTTGTGAAGTGGAAGTGGGTGACGGGACAGGCCGCGCGGCCTGTGCGGACAGCTTTGGCGGACTGGGCGGACTGGGCGGACTGAGGTTGCGGCCTGGTGAAAAGTCTGGTGGAAGCCGGCTGTGTTCTGAGCGGGTTGTTGCATGGTGTCCGCGGTTTGGTGCGGCCTGGTATCTGTGGATAGAGAGGCTTGCGGACTGGTGCTTTGCTCAGTGGTCGCGGGTGCAAGCTTGTGCTGTTGGCGGGTTGGTTCGAGTTCGCGGGAAGCCTTGCGGACTGGTGTGTCCGCGGTTGGGGCTGTTGCGGATTGGGCCTTGAGCTTGGCTGAGGCCTTGTCGAGCTCAGGTGTTACAGCAGGTCTTGCTGTGGAGACCGGTTGGCGGACTGATGTTTGGAGTCCGGCTTGGTGCTACTGCGTTGGACAAGTGCGAGGAGCTCGCGGACTGGTTGCGGTCTGTGCTAGGGTGTTTGGCGGACGGGACTTTGTGTCCGCCATGCTCGCACTGGCCCTTGATGGTTTTGGACTTGGTCACACTTGGTGTCAAGTTCATGATGTCCGTCGTATCCGCCAAGTCCGCTGTGACCGGGCGGACTGTTGCTGTTTGCCTTTGGTCGTGGACTTGTGGCGGATTGGGGTGTGAGTCTTGCGGACTGCCTCGGGTTGGTGCGGACTGCCATTGAAGAGGGTGCTGTCCTGAAGCAGTTGGAGCTTTGCGGGCTGGTGCCTTGTCCGCTTAGCTTGGGCGGACTGGAGAGGGTTCGTCATTGGTTGCCTTGCTCCTGGCGGTTTCCCTTGGTGACTGGCTAAGTCCTCGCGGACTGAGCGGACGGTCGTTTGTATTCGCGCGGGCTGGGGCGGTGTCGCTATCTCATGGGCGGTGACCACACTCCTCACCTGGCCTATAAATAGGACCCCCCTGGCACATCTACAGTAACCGAAGTAACGTGAGTGAACAGTAATTTGGGTTGGGCGAGTGCTGCGGTCTGTGTTTTTCAGTCCGTGCGGATTGTTTCAGGCTGACGGTTTGCTGTGTGCAGGTCGCGCGGATAACTTCAAGGAGCCAGGAGTTTGGCTGTGACTTCGGTCAGTGCTTGGAAGTGTGCGGTCTCTGCGGACTCAGCAGGAGGTCGCTCTGCGGCTTGTCAGTTCTGTTTCATCTTTCCCAGCTTCAATAACCTGTCCGCCGGCTTCAGGCGGGTAGGGGAGTTCCTCAGTTCGGGTTCAGCAGGAGGCGAATAACGGTCTGTCCGCGCGGCCTCGCGGTCTCGGCGGACTCCGTGGTATTCGGCGGTTTGCAGCATAGCTTGGGCGAGCTCAGCGGTCTCGGCGGTCTCGGCGACCTCGCGGTCTCGGCGGACTGGTGTGCTGTCCGCCCGGCTTGTGTTTTGTTCCTTTCTGTTTACAGCTGTAATACTAGCGAAATCATGTCTCGCTATGTATGCCTCGGATTGTAATGAAGTGAATGCATTATAAGATCTTCTTGTGCTTCCATTGTTTTTGTTGGGTGCAACCTCTAGTCCTTTGGTTTCCGCAGGTTCAGCGTGCGAACTGGGTAGTTCCGAAGATATTAATTTGGCGTTTGGGCTATCTTGCTGACCACGTTGAGAAAATTTTAACATGGTATCAGAGCCAGGTTTCTGAGGTTGCGGAGGTTCAGTTGCGTGAGCGGAGGTCAGCCAGTGTTGTTACTCAGTGATTGAGTGGTGATCAACCTGTGTTGTTGCTCGGAGCTGCTGAAGGGTACCAACAGGTGATTGCAATGGAAGGAAGCTTAGCAAGAGGTCTTGGCATTGAACTCTTAACGCCGACTAACTATAAAAAGTGGAAGTCGTGCATGAAGAGTTATCTTCTGGGCGAGGAGCTGTGGGAAGTTGTCGGTGGAGACGACAGACAGGAAGTTACTGCTGCTTTCGGTACTGCTGAACAGGTGAGGCTCTGGAGAAGAACTAATGCTAAGGCAGAGTTCGTTCTGAAGAGAGCTGTCTCTCCGGAACTGTTTGATCACATCATTGGGTGTGAGTCGGCTGCTGATATTTGGACAACCATTGATGAGTTGTTCAATAGGAAGAATGTGGCGCGGCTTCAGTTCCTGGAGAATGAGTTGGCCAGGGCAACTCAGGGAGACCTTTCCATCTCCAGGTACTTCTTAAAGATGAAGAGCTTGTGTGCTGAGCTGTCGGCACTGGATCCTGATGAGCCTATCTCTGAGGCAAAGATGAAGAGGCACATTTTCCGCGGCTTGCGGAAGGAGTATGTGGCCTTTGTTACGTCTGTTCAAGGGTGGGCTACTCAGCCGTCGTTGCTGGAGCTGGAGAATCTGCTTGCCTCGCAGGAGAGCTTAGCAAGGCAGATGGCTGGAGTGAATCTGAATCAGGAAGGCAGCGAGGCTCTCTTCTCAGGCAAGAAGAAGGGATGGGAAGGGAAGAAGAAGAAGAAGGTGCAGGCCGCTGTTGAAAAGGAGACTTCAACTTCATATCCGCCGGAGAGGAGCAATGCTCCTAAGGACTGGAAGAAGAATCTGAAGTGCTACCGGTGTCATCAGCGAGGGCACTTCAAGCGGGACTGCAAGGTCAAACTGCAGCCTGGGCATGCTGCGGGAAAGGAGGAAGCTTGCTCACGAAGTGAAGAAGCAGAATGGGGAGGAGCTTTCATGACGGGCACTTGTGTCCGGGCCTTATCTGCTGAGGACTTCAACAGCGAGTGGATCGTCGACTCCGGGTGTGGTCATCACCTCACCGGAGACAAGTCGAAGTTCACCTCCATGCAGGCTTACTCAGGTAATGAAGCTATTATCACTGCTGATAATACTGTTTATGCAGTAGAGAAGGAGGGGGTCGTGTCTTTGGGTAGTGATCAGGGGCCACTCACGTTAAGGAGTGTGTATCACGTGCCGGGCATGAAGAAGAACCTCTTCTCGGTGACCAACGCGGTGGACGCTGGGTATCACGTTCTGTTTGGGCCAACAGACGTGAGGTTCCTTCGCAACGTATCAGCGGTAAAGGCTGATGTTGCTCATGTTGGGAGGAGAGTGAAGAACTTGTTTGTTCTTTCCACCAGTGCCTATGTTGATAGGATGAGGGCCAATGATAGTGCGGCTATCTGGCATGAGAGGCTGGGGCATGTTGGCATGGACAAGCTGAAGGCAATGGCGAGTAGAAGTCTGGTGAGGGGGTTGCCGATGTTGTCCTCCTTTGGTGATGGGCATGTTTGTGCGGGCTGTCAATACGGTAAGGCACATCGCCTTCCGTTTGATAAATCTCAAACAAGGAGCAAGAAACCATTGGAGTGTATTCATGGCGACCTGATGGGACCAACTGTTACTGCCAGCCTTGGTGGAAGCAAATACATGCTTGTCTTGGTTGATGACTACTCAAGGTATACTTGGGTGTACTTCTTAAAGGAGAAGTCGGATGCCTTCCGTTTGTTCGTGGAGTTCAAGGAGTTGGTAGAAGGCCGGCTTGGCTTGCGGATTAAGAAGTTTCGAACTGATAACGGGGGAGAGTTTGTCTCTTCCGAGTTTTCTAACTTCTGCAGGAAGCACGGGATCCAACGGGAGCTTACATGTGCTCACACTCCACAACAAAATGGGGTAGCGGAGCGGAAGATCCGTCATTTGACGGAAACCTGCAAATGCTGGCTGCATGCGAAAGATATCCCGAGGTCCTTTTGGGCGGAGGGAATGTCTTGTGCTGCATATGTTATCAACCGGATGCCACTCAGCCCTATCAACATGAAGACTCCTATTGAGCTGTTGCTGAAGGAGAAGCCGAGTGTTGGACACCTTCGGGTGTTCGGTTCAACTTGCTACGTGCATGTCCCGGATGCTTCACGGACAAAGCTGGATGCGAAGGCAAAGAAACTTGTCTTTGTTGGCTATGATGAGCGGAAGAAGGGATGGAAGTGCATGGACCCTGTGACGAAGAAGTTCGTGGTGTCAAGAGACGTTGTCTTTGACGAGCTGACGTCATATGGAGGTGGCTCGGTGGAGCCTACCGGAAGTAGCAAGGTTGAGGAAGCACCGGTGGAGGCTGCTGAAGGCTTGGAAGAGGAGCTTGTTGTTTCACCTGCAGCTCCTGTTGCTTCGAACTCCGAGGCTGAGCCTTCTGGCTCAGGAAGCAGGGGGAGCACTGCTCAATGCTTGCCCCAGGTAGGAGTGGAGCCTGAAGAAGCAACGGAAGCCGTGAGCAAGGAGCCGTGTCTTCGGAGATCGAAGAGGGTGGTTAAGCCACCGGCTCGGTACTGTGATGGGAATGCAGTGAGCTTTGTCTCCTGTTTCTTTGCTGGTCCTCTGGATGAGCGAGAGCCTGCAAACTTCAACGAGGCCACTGGAGTGAAGGAGTGGGAAGGTGCCATGAAGGAAGAGATTGATGCTCTGAAGAAAAATGAAACCTGGGACCTTGTGCCCAAGGTTGATGGCATTACTCCGGTTACTTGCAAGTGGGTGTATAAGTTGAAGAAGAAGGCTGATGGGAGCATTGATCGGTTCAAGGCTCGCCTGGTCGCTAGAGGATTCTCACAGCAGTATGGAGAAGACTATGAGGAGACATTCAGTCCAGTTGCGAAGATGACGTCTGTAAGAGTGGTGATCGCCTTGGCTGCTTGCAAGGGATGGAGGTTGTGGCAACTCGATGTGAAGAATGCCTTTCTTTACGGAGAGATTGACAAGGACATCTTCATGGATCAGCCGCTTGGTTTCGTCTCTGAGAAGCATCCGGACTATGTCTGCAAACTCAGGAAGGCTCTCTATGGGTTGAAGCAAGCTCCTCGAGCGTGGTATGGGAAGATTGCAGAGTACCTGCAGTTCTGTGGATACCTGGCTTCTAACTCGGATTCTAGCTTGTTCGTCAAGAAGAAGGGAGAGCTAAGAGTCTTGGTCCTACTGTATGTGGATGATATGATCATCACAGGGAACTCGGAGGAGGAAGTAGCAAGGCTCAGGGGAGAGCTTGCTATACGCTTCGAGATGAAAGACTTGGGAGAGTTGCATCACTTTCTTGGTCTGGAAGTGGAGAGGAAGGAGTGCGGGATTCTCATTAGCCAAAAAGGGTATGCTGATCGCATTGTGAAGCGGTTTGGCATGGGCGAAGGGAAGAAGTGCTCTACTCCACTGGAACTTGGGCTAAAGCTTCGACGAGATGAGGGAAGGGTGCTTAATGATCCCTTGGTGTTCAGGGCTCTTGTTGGGAGCTTGATTTATCTGACGATTACAAGGCCGGATATAGCTTATGCTGTTGGCCGAGTAAGTCGGTATATGGCTGAACCAAGGCAATCTCATCTAGTGGCGGCGAAGGGAATTCTGAAGTATGTCAAGGTGACTTCTGAGATGGGACTCCTCTATGGAAGGGATGCGGAGTTTGCATTGCTCGGGTACACGGATGCTGACTATGGCGGTGATTCGGATGATCGAAGGTCTACTTCAGGTTATGTGTTCACTTGCGGTTCAGCTAGCATCTCGTGGTGTAGCAAGAAGCAGGACTCGGTGTCGGTTTCAACCACGGAGGCGGAGTATAAGGCTTCGGCCTTGGCTGCTCGGGAAGCCGTTTGGTTGAGGAGACTCATAGAGGATGTTCATGAAGAAGTGCAAGGGCCTACTTTACTCCGGGGTGACAATGAGAGTGCTCTCAAACTGGTAAACAATCCAGTGTGTCACGCCAGGACCAAGCATATAGAGATTGATCACCACTTCATCAGGGAGAAGGTGTTGGAGGGGTCTCTGCTGGTCGGGCATGTTCGGAGTGAAGATAATCTTGCTGACATCTTCACGAAGCCGCTGTCGAAGGGGCCCTTTGAACGCTTGCGCAGCTTGCTGGGCTTGGTCACCACTTCTCACTTCAAGGGGGAGTGTTGAAATTTGTGAAGTGGAAGTGGGTGACGGGACAGGCCGCGCGGCCTGTGCGGACAGCTTTGGCGGACTGGGCGGACTGGGCGGACTGAGGTTGCGGCCTGGTGAAAAGTCTGGTGGAAGCCGGCTGTGTTCTGAGCGGGTTGTTGCATGGTGTCCGCGGTTTGGTGCGGCCTGGTATCTGCGGATAGAGAGGCTTGCGGACTGGTGCTTTGCTCAGTGGTCGCGGGTGCAAGCTTGTGCTGTTGGCGGGTTGGTTCGAGTTCGCGGGAAGCCTTGCGGACTGGTGTGTCCGCGGTTGGGGCTGTTGCGGATTGGGCCTTGAGCTTGGCTGAGGCCTTGTCGAGCTCAGGTGTTACAGCAGGTCTTGCTGTGGAGACCGGTTGGCGGACTGATGTTTGGAGTCCGGCTTGGTGCTACTGCGTTGGACAAGTGCGAGGAGCTCGCGGACTGGTTGCGGTCTGTGCTAGGGTGTTTGGCGGACGGGACTTTGTGTCCGCCATGCTCGCACTGGCCCTTGATGGTTTTGGACTTGGTCACACTTGGTGTCAAGTTCATGATGTCCGCCGTATCCGCCAAGTCCGCTGTGACCGGGCGGACTGTTGCTGTTTGCCTTTGGTCGTGGACTTGTGGCGGATTGGGGTGTGAGTCTTGCGGACTGCCTCGGGTTGGTGCGGACTGCCATTGAAGAGGGTGCTGTCCTGAAGCAGTTGGAGCTTTGCGGGCTGGTGCCTTGTCCGCTTAGCTTGGGCGGACTGGAGAGGGTTCGTCATTGGTTGCCTTGCTCCTGGCGGTTTCCCTTGGTGACTGGCTAAGTCCTCGCGGACTGAGCGGACGGTCGTTTGTATTCGCGCGGGCTGGGGCGGTGTCGCTATCTCATGGGCGGTGACCACACTCCTCACCTGGCCTATAAATAGGACCCCCTGGCACATCTACAGTAACCGAAGTAACGTGAGTGAACAGTAATTTGGGTTAGGCGAGTGCTGCGGTCTGTGTTTTTCAGTCCGTGCGGATTGTTTCAGGCTGACGGTTTGCTGTGTGCAGGTCGCGCAGATAACTTCAAGGAGCCAGGAGTTTGGCTGTGACTTCGGTCAGTGCTTGGAAGTGTGCGGTCTCTGCGGACTCAGCAGGAGGTCGCTCTGCGGCTTGTCAGTTCTGTTTCATCTTTCCCAGCTTCAATAACCTGTCCGCCGGCTTCAGGCGGGTAGGGGAGTTCCTCAGTTCGGGTTCAGCAGGAGGCGAATAACGGTCTGTCCGCGCGGCCTCGCGGTCTCGGCGGACTCCGTGGTATTCGGCGGTTTGCAGCATAGCTTGGGCGAGCTCAGCGGTCTCGGCGGTCTCGGCGACCTCGCGGTCTCGGCGGACTGGTGTGCTGTCCGCCCGGCTTGTGTTTTGTTCCTTTCTGTTTACAGCTGTAATACTAGCGAAATCATGTCTCGCTATGTATGCCTCGGATTGTAATGAAGTGAATGCATTATAAGATCTTCTTGTGCTTCCATTGTTTTTGTTGGGTGCAACCTCTAGTCCTTGGGTTTCCGCAGGTTCAGCGTGCGAACTGGGTAGTTCCGAAGATATTAATTTGGCGTTTGGGCTATCTTGCTGACCACGTTGAGAAAATTTTAACACTAGTCCTACGAATATGAGCATCCAATTAGCGGATCGCTTGGTTAAGTTCCCTATCGGGATTGTGGAGGACGTCCTTGTCCGAGTCGACAAGTTTACCTTCCCGGTAGACTTCGTCATCTTAGATATCGAGGAGGATGCCGAGGTACCAATAATACTCGGTCGCCCTTTTCTCGTCACCTCCCGCGCACTAATAGATGTTAGTAATGGTAGTCTTCTACTCCGAGTAGGCGATGATCAGGTTACTTTCTCTATTAATCCCTCGATGGACAATTTGTCATCGAGCGACGATTTCTGCTACTCTTTAGATATCTTTTTTGGAGATCGTTCTTCTCCCGTTTTCGAGTCCGTATTTTTAAACGATGATATTTATGCGCTCGGAAATTTTAAATGCGATGAGGATACTTCTTTAGACTTGCCTTTCGAACTAATTGGTAAGAAAGACATAGGAATTAAAACCTCCCTAGAAGAACCGCCCATCCTAGACCTCAAACCATTACCCGCATCGCTCAAATACGCTTTTTTGGGAAAAGGCGATACGCTTCCCGTTATCATTTCTTCGGACTTGAGTGATTCGGAGACTTCCGATTTATTGGAAGTTTTATTTAAACATCGCCACGCAATTGCGTGGCAAATCTCTGACTTAAAGGGGATTAGCCCCTCCTTTTGCACCCATAAGATTTTTCTTAACGATAATTGCCGCAAAACGATTCAGCCGCAGCGTCGTCTCAACCCAAACATGAAAGACATCGTTAAAGCCAAAATTATTAAGTTATTAGATGCGGGGATTATCTACACTATTTCGGACAGTGCCTGGGTTAGTCCCATGCATGTCGTGCCCAAGAAGGGCGGTCTTACCGTAGTGGCGAATGAGCATAACGAGCTCGTCCCAACTCGTACTGTTATGGGTTGGCGAGTGTGCATCGATTATAGGAAACTTAATGATGCCACCCGCAAGGACCATTTCCCTCTGCCATTTCTGGACCAGATTTTAAAGCGTTTATCCGGTCATCCATATTATTGTTTTCTTGATGGTTTATCGGGGTTTTTCCAAATCTCCATTTCCCCCGATGATCAAGATAAAATAACTTTTACTTGCCCGTTTGGCACCTTCGCATATCGAAGAATGCCATTTGGACTCTGCAATACGAGAGCTACATTCCAAAGATGTATGCTAGCGATCTTTGGCGAGCTAGTAGAAGACATTATGGAAGTCTTTATGGATGACTTTTCAGTTTTCGGACGCTCTTTTCCCGATTGCCTTCATAATTTAGATCGTGTCCTTCAACGGTGCGAGGACACAAGTCTTGTTTTAAATTGGGAAAAATGCAACTTTATGGTTCGAGGAGGTTTGGTCCTCGTCCATATGATTTTGTCTAAAGGGATAGAGGTGGATAAGGCCAAGATAGAAATTATAGAAAAATTTCCGCATCCAACAAACGTAAAATCTATTAGGAGTTTCTTAGGCCATGCGGGATTTTATCGACGCTTCATTTAAGACTTTTAAAAAATAACAAAGCCGCTTACTCACCTCTAGGAAAAGGAATCACGTTTCATCTTTAGTAGCGAATGCGAGTCCGCCTTTAATTTAATAAAACAAAAACTTATCACTTCACCAATTTTAGTGGCTCCTAATTGGTCCCTTCCGTTCGAAATTATGTGCGACGGTAGTGATATTGCCTTAGGTGCCGTTCTTGGCCAACGCGTAGAAAAACATTTTCATCCTATTTATTACGCTAGCAGGACGCTCACTTCCGCAGAAGTAAATTACACGACAACGGAAAAGGAAATCTTAGCCGTCGTTTTCGCTTTTGATAAGTTTCGCTCGTATATAACGCTATCTAAAGTTATCGTTTTTACCGATCACTCCGCGCATAAATATTTATTAGCTAAAAATGATGTGAAGCCCCGCCTTCTTCGATGGATTCTCCTCCTTCAAGAGTTTGATTTGGAGATCCGAGATAAGCGGGGAGCGGAAAATCTAGCGGCAGACCACCTCTCCCGTTTAGAAAATCCGGGTGCGGAAGCGCTCGTCGAATCTAAAATAAATGACAGATTCCCCGAGGAATGCCTTCTTGCCATTAATAAATCTTCATCATCTTCGCCTTGGTTCGCAGACTTTGCCAATTTCTTAGTAGCGCGGGTGCTTCCAAAAGAGTTTTCAAGTCATCAAAAGAAGAAGTTCTTTTCTGACTTGAAAAATTTCTTTTGGGAGGACCAATTTCTTTTTCGTATCTGCACGGACCAAGCGGTCCGAAGATGCATTGCGGGTGTGGAGTGCTTGCAAATTCTTAAGCACTGCCACGAGGGTCCAGCCGGTGGGCATTATCAAGCCAACCGGACCGCTCGGAAGGCGCTAGAGGCGGGCTACTTTTGGCCCACTCTCTTTAAAGACGCGCATAATTTTGTGCGCGCATGCGATAGCTGTCAGCGGTCGGCTAACATCTCTCGTCGCGACGAGATGCCCCAAAACATGTTTTTATAGTGCGAAGTCTTCGATTTGTGGGGCATAGATTTTGTTGGCCCCCTACCTCCATCTTTCAAAAATATGTATATTTTAGTGGCGGTGGACTACGTATCGAGGTGGGCGGAAGCGCAAGCTCTCCCCACCAACGATGCGCAAGTCGTCGTTACATTTCTTAAAAAATTATTTTCTCGCTTCGGCATGTCTCGCGCAATTGTTAGTGATAGGGGAACGCATTTCTGTAACGCTCTTATGGCTAAGACGTTAGCTAAATACGGAGTCACGCACAAGCTTGCCACCCCTACCACCCGTAAACAAGTGGCCAAGTTGAGGTAGTAAATCGAGAGATTAAGCGAATTTTAAAAAAAACCGTTTCGCTAAATAGGAAAGATTGGTCCGTTAAACTCGACGACGCATTGTGGGCGTATCAAACGGCATACAAAACCGCAATTGGTTGTACGCCGTTCCGGTTAGTCTACGGTAAAGCGTGTCATTTACCCGTAGAATTAGAGCATCGCGCTCTTTGGGCTTTAAAACTCTTAAACCTCGACTCCAACCGAGCCTCTCAGAATAGAAAACTGCAACTAAACGAGCTTGATGAATGGCGTGCAAACGCTTACAAGAGCAATAAATTCTATAAGGAGCGCTCTAAGTTATATCACGATCGAAAAATCAAGTCCCAAAAATTATTTTCTCCG
This sequence comes from Platanthera guangdongensis, assembly GCA_039583875.1. Taxonomy (NCBI): domain Eukaryota; kingdom Viridiplantae; phylum Streptophyta; class Magnoliopsida; order Asparagales; family Orchidaceae; genus Platanthera; species Platanthera guangdongensis. The sequence goes on along the minus strand of CM077158.1, from coordinate 126,008,618 downwards.
GGCGATCTTGTCCTTCTTTACAATTCACGACTTAGGCTTTTTCCGGGTAAACTAAAATCTAGATGGTCCGGTTCCTTCCTAGTTGAATAAGTTTTTCCATATGGAACCGTACTCGTCTCCCACCCGGAAAAAGGTTCGTTTAAGGTAAACGGTCATCGGTTAAAGTCTTATATAGCAGGCGACCCAGTGATCGGTTTTAGCAAAACCATAACTTTCCTCCACATTATAAACCCGCCAGAATAGTCAAGCTACACGACTATAAACAAAGCGCTCCTTGGAGGCACCCCTCGCTTATCTTTTTCGCTCTTTCCTTATTATCTTTGCTGCTTTTTCTAATAAACGCAGGGTTTCTGATCGGCCTCCCCTCCGCGTTTCAGGGAAGCTTCTACCCCCCCCCCCCTCTTTTTATATATTGTATATATTGTCTTCCCTCTTGTTCTGCATACTTACGTTAAAACATTGGGGACAATGTTGGACTTAAGTATGGGGGTATTTTCATGCTTTACTTTCTGCACTTCAATTTTTTCTGCATTTCAAAAATACAAAAAAATACATATAACAACAAAATAAAAACAAAAAAACAAAAAAAAGCATCTTAAAATGAAAAAAAAATTTAAATGAAAAATCCAAAAAAAATTTTTGTTCTCTTTCTTTCTTTTTTCTAAAAACTCAAAAACAAAAAAAAATATAACAAAACAAAAAAAATAGATTTAGTTTCACTTTGTAAATATGTTTTTGTACATACTCTTTTCTCTCTCCCCCTTCCTCATTCTTGTAAAAACCTCTCTTTTTCTCCCATATTTTTGTACATAGAATGAAAATTCTCTTAAAAAATACAAAAAAAGATAATAGTTTTAAAAACAAATTTCAAAAAAATTAAGTAAAATAAAACAAAAATACAAAAAAAAGAGATAATAAATGAAAAACAAAACAACGATGATAAAAACTATAAAAATAAAAAAAAATGTTTTGAAACAAATAAATCAAATATTCCATCCTTAACTTTTCTGCTATCCAAAAATTCCGTTTTGAGTTTATTTATATGTGAATTTGATTAATTCTTTGTTCACTACCCGTTTGTTAATTATTGATTGAAAAATTTAAATACCCGGGATTAAGTTTTAAAGAATTCATTATACTTTGTTAAAAATAGCGAACTCGTTTTAGGCACTACTTCTAATTTTTCATTAATAGGAGCACGTATATTATGTTAGGAAATAACGACTATAGAATTCAATTATACTTACTTTTAGCTTTCTGAAACATTGGAACGTACAAATTATTAAGGTTGCTCTCAAAACTTTTTAGGATTAAAAATCTAGTTTTCCTTTCTCTCCTAACCTTATCATGACCTACTTGGCATGATAAAATTTTCTATCCTTAAAAAATCCTATGTCAATGGGAATAAGATTTCGTTCCGTAAACATAGACACCCAATAATTTTAAAAGATTATATATGGAGTAAGAGGATAAAATTCATTACTCATACAAATATACATTGGGTTAATTTTATTCTTATGAAGTTGAAAAACAAAAATCATATTAGGAAAATAAGATTTCGTTTTCCTAATAATCCAAAAGAAAAAATGGAGGTTCGAGAAAAAATTACCTCACCTCAAAAATCAAAACCCTCTTCATAAACCCACTACCCCCTTAGTCAATTACACGATTCTAGAATTAATTCAAAAATCTTTTTGAGAGCATAATTAGTAAATTGTATTATTTCCAGTAGCACTCGTATAAGCTAGAGTTCTTATAATTCCAAACTATTTTCGTTAATCTAACCATTACAAATGTTGTCTTCTATTTGATTGCATCAAGAAGTCTTTTGGCCAAAACTTTTGCGCTATTTAAATCATCTACATAATTTTAGGACTTAACTGTTACACCCCGTATATTTATTTCGATCTCTCTTATAATTGATTAAGCGGTAGCTAAACTTAGAGTTTTTTTTATTCCTTATAGATTCACCTCAAATTTTTGCTCTGAAATTGCAAAAGCCTAAGTATGGGGGTATTTGATGAATTGTAAATATATGTATTTTTGTGCACATTAATTTAGTCTTTCTCATTTATTTTCATCCTTTTTACTTATTTTTTTTCAATAAAATACTCCTCTTCTTGAAAATTTACTACTAACTTCTTTTCTTTTATTTTGCAGAAAAATTTCAAAATCTGCCAAAAATTGGGCAGTACACGCCCGTGTCATTTTGGTCACGCCCGTGACCAGGCCGTGACATTGCATTTCCCGTGGAATCGGATGATTTCTGAAGTAAAAAGCTTGACACGCCTGGCGACACGCCCGTGTCACCCGATACGGGGCGTGACCCAAGCCCGTGTCCTCTCCTCTCGACACTTTCCGCTCGACGATTGTCGAGTGTCGACACCAACAGTCACGCCCAGCGTCACGCCCGTGACCAGGGGCGTGACTCAATCTCAGCTCGACGATTTCAACTCGACACTTTCCGCTCGACGATTGTCGAGTGTCGACACCAACCTACACACCCAGAGTCACACCCGTGACCTACGGCATGACCTTTCCGACAAGATGTTGCCGAAGACTTTTGACTCAACCCGCACTGGTTCTACCTCCCCGACACGCCCAGAGTCACGCCCGTGACCGGGGGCATGACATCCTCGAACTCAGCCCGAAGTCAACTTTCCTGTCCAATCGTCGGCCGCCTTCATGAATAGTACTGACACGCCCCCCCCCCTACACGCCCGTGACGGAGGGCGTGTACTTAGAATTTTTTGCCTATAAATTGCCCATTTCTGTAAGGTCCAAGGGTTCAGATTTTTGGGCCATTTTAGTGTCTTTTTGTGGGTTGCATCCGTGGATTCTAGTGCTATGTAAGGAGATTTCTTCCCCCTTTTTCTTTCATGTTTGTTTTTGTTTTAGCCTTGTCTTTGTAATAGCTTGTAATAGTTTCCTTTAATCAATAAAAATGTTAGATTTTCTCTTCTTATTTTGCTTTGGAATGAACTCTTGTGCCCACTTTTCTTCTCATTTTATTCTTAGTTTCACCTTTGTTCTTCTCTTTATGAAAAGTGTGTGTGTGTGTATGAGTGTAACATGTTTAATAGTAATGTTTTTCATTTGTCTTCATGATAGGTTTTGTAGTAGGTTTGATTTCCAAGCATTGTATGATATGGTTATCTCATCTTCAACATGTTCTTCCTTATTGTTTTTTTTTGTTTATTATTTCATACTTATGAATTTGTAAAAGAGATTTGAAAGTGAATTTTATTTTCTTTTCTTAGGTTTGTTGTAGGATTGTAAAACCTCTTTTTGTTCTTTTCATTTTCTTTTTCACCTTTTTTATCACTTTTATGAAAACATAAAAATGAAAATCTTGTAATTTTAATTTTCCAAGAACTTTGGTTTTTAATTTGTTTTGAAAAAAACTTTTGTCTTCTAAAAATTTTAATTTCTTCTTTTTATTTGTTTTTGGCAAAACCTAAGCATGAAAAAGTAAAAGTTTTAATTTTTAGGTAACTTTCATTTTGCTTTCAATTTGTGTGTGTGAGTGTATGAGTATAACTTTTTATTGCTTTCCCCATTTATGAAGAGTGTGTGAGTGTAGGTGTTAAATTTTAATGCTTTCTTTTAATGCTTTGTTCAAATTATGTAGAGTGTGTGAGTGTAGGTGTTAAATTGTAATGCTTTCTTTTAATGCTTTGTTCAAATTATGTAGAGTGTGTGAGTGTAGGTGTTAATTTTAATGCTTTTTTGAAATTCATATGGAGTGTGTGTGTTTGTGTGCATTTATTTCCGCCTACTCGTTAAGAGTTAAATGGCGCATCGTTTTCATTTTCAGTCCTACTCTTTTGAGTAGGACTTGTAATTTTCTTTCTTTATTTTTCCGCCTACTCACTTGAGTTAAATGGACGGACTTTATTTCCCGCCTACTCGTTTGAGTAGGACTTGTACCTACATTTATTTTCGCCTACTCGTTTGAGTTAAATGGTGTGTATTTATCTCCATGTAAATATTTGAGAAAGCCTTCTAATCGCATTTATTTTCTCCTACTCGTTCGAGTAGGACTCGCTTTCATTTTAGTCCTACTCGTTTGAGTAGGACTTGCAATTTTAAGCTTTTATTTCCCGCCCCCACTTGTTTCAGTGGGACTCGCAATTTCAATTATGCAAATTTCTTTTATGTGTAACTTAGTTTCTGTTTAATTTATAATTTGGAGTGTGCGTGAGTTCTTGTTTTAGCTAACTTTTCAGCTTTCTAAATGTTTGTTATTTGTTTTTATGTCCTCTTCTTATAATTATTTAGCGTTTAATTCTGAACTTGCGCCTCACTAAATTATAAAGCCGTCCCCATACCGATGTGTGGCTAATCGCTATTAGCCTCGGCATCGAAGAGCATTGGGACATTTAAAATGATTTCTAATAATTGAAGCTCTTTATTTTCATTTTAATTTAAGGACTTAAGGTTTACCCCGGGTTAACGACGCGTAGGACCACATATCGATGTGTGGGCCCTATTTCCGTAGTCCATATGCTAGCTAGTCGAGAGGCCGTGCATATGGACCGATCACCCCTGGGTAAATAGAGTTGCGTGCATACCCTCGAAAGAGGACAAGCGTAATTCTACCGGATTGGGTTCCCCACCCAATAGCGGGGTTCTAAGCGTAAAGTGGGCGTTAAGAGGAATCCTTCGTCGGACTAACGTTTGGTTGAATAGTCTTAACGTTTAGGTGAGCGATATCCCTATAGCTAGGTGAGCTCACATTTGTGGAACCTCCACGGCCAAGTTGCCTTATTATTAATTTGAGAACTAAGTCCTATAATTATTAAAAATTGTTTTAGTCTTAATCTGATTCGATGCCGAGCGTTAACCCTTCATCGAATATTTTCTAAATCGTTTTTTCGCTCCTTTGCTTTTCCGTCTTTAGTTAATTAAAAAAATCCACCTTACTTGCAGTAAAATAATAGTCCTCCCGGAGGAGTAAGAATAGTCAACACGACCCCGAGAACAATACGACCTCGGTATTTCCCCGAATATCGAGTACTACTTGCGATAGGTGCACTTGCCTACTGTAGCACGCCCGCGGCGATTGACTCACCGAACCAACCACAGTAAGAGTCTGTTCGCGGGCGCATAGTCCCCTTCACAACTCAATGATATACCCAAAGGTGTATTTGATGTATGCTAAGTTTATATGTGCAGGTTCAAAGTTGAACCAATTATTCTACGTCAATGTGCCGAGACAATACTTCTGTGTCGACACAAGACAGATCAGTAGTCAACACAAAGAACAGAAGATGTGTCGAGACAATACTTCTATGTCGACGCAAGACAGATCAGTGGTCAACACAAAGAACAGAAGATGTGTCGAGACAATAGTTCTATGTCGCCACAGGACAGATCAGTAGTCAAAGTACAGAAGATAAGTCGACACAGATAACAGATGTGTCGAGACAAAACATCTGTGTCGACACAAGACAGAACTAAGATGCGTCGACACAGATAACCGAGGTGTCGAGACAAAACTTCGGTGTCGACACAAGGCAAAACTAAGATGTGTCGACACAAATAACAGATGTGTTGACACAACTAATCTGTCTCAACCTTTTTTGTTCCGAGATGATAACTGTTCCAAGTATGTAAGTGTTGGGTATGTCAAAGATGTCTCAGCACAGATTTCGAGACATCTTGTCTACATCAATGATTATATGTTAGAATGTGCTGAGTGAACATTAATCAGGTCAAGAAAAGTCAGATCATTCTGGTCGATACTAGAAGGCATTGCTTTTATAAAGACAATTCAAGGAAGGATTTGCTGACAGTTGCTGATGTCATCAATATGAGTCCAAGCTGTTTGAGATTTCTATAAATAGAAGGTGCTGTCTTGAGAAGAATATAGATATACATACATAGTTATTGATACACCGACCGATTCTATTCTTCAGTCTCAAAGAGACGAATCAAGAAAAGAAAAGAGAAGAAGAAATTGATCTTCAAGAAAGTCTTTAGATCCCTTTTTTAAGGTTGATCTAGGGATTAAGTAACATGTTCTTCAGTATCTTCAACCTATTCCATCTGATCTTCTTCAAGAAGTTACTGATTCAGAAGAAACTCAATTTAGCTTGCAGATCTATCAAGAAGAAATCAAACTGCAGCTGAGTGAAAGAAACTGTACACACCAATCGAACAGATTATAGGTTTTCTATTTTCTGTAAAATGTTTTATCAAATTTCATTGTAAGATCTCCTAGAGATCTGAGTGGGTAGGAGATCTTATTCTCTGAGTTTTTGTAAGCCTAATTTATAAGGGTTGAGGTAGGAGATTGTGGAGATCTCTGAGGAAGGAGATTGTGATATCTCTGAGGTAGGACCAGTGGGTCTGAGTGTAGGTTTCTTGGAGAGAAATTGAGCCTTGTAGGATCTGAGCATCTGAGTTATGAAGGAGGAGCTATAACCTTATCTAGCACATTGCTAGTGAGGAAGAAGGGGGAAAGTGGATGTACCCTAGATAGGGGAACCACTATAAACTTGTTGTGTCCCTTGTGTTGTGTGCTGTGTTCTTTGCTGCATATACTGTGACCAGTTTTGTTATTCTATTATTTATGCTGGGTACAGCTTATATTTTGAATTTCATTAGGGCTCATAGAAAAAGTTAAAAGAACTTCAAAGGAGTTTAATAGGTCACCTATTCACCCCCCTAGGTGACTTTCTACCCATAGGCTTGACTTTCAAGAACGAATAATTTTTTTTTGCAGAACAGAGTTTGTCGCTTCATATTCTGAAAACCCTATAACTAGGTTTTCTTCAAGCTCTATCCCGCGCTTTCTAGTTCTCTTGCTCTTGATCTCTCTCATTTTTGTAGGAAAACAATAGCGATTCCGACGATTTCTCTCTCCAGCATGAAATATGATACTGGATTCAATATCGACTTCGATTCATTCAGCCATACCGATCAGATATTCACAGATATTCGGCAAATGTTTGAAGAACAACAACTGAGGAAACTTATGACCACCAAGATCAAACTTCCAGTGATCGAGAAAAGAGAATTAGTCTACACTTCAAGTTCACCAGATGCAGAAACAATGATTGGTACCATCGCAGGCCATCAGGTTACTCTAACACCTGGTATTTTATTTGAGATTTTTGGTTTGGTTAATGAAGAAGAAGATATAGAATTAGACAGTTATGAGTATTATTCTATGCTGATTAAGATGGGTCACCAATAGGGAATCCCTAATAAATTGTTAAAGAAAAACTTTGTCTGTAGAATATAAGTTTCTGGTTGATGTAGTAGGGAAAGTGTTACTAGGAAAGCACACAGCCCATGATTATATTATCAGGCACCAATTCTTGGTGATGTGTGCCCTAGTTAATAAGAAATTAGAAAATTGGGGTTTGTTGCTATTTGAATTAATCAAGAAGAAAAACTCAAAGAAAGAAGTATGTTTTGGGAGGATTTTGGGAATTTTCTTCCAGGCCAAGGCTCCTGAACTTTTGGTCTCCCAGACCATGTTCATCAATGCCTCCAAGAGGCTAACCTCTGCCTTATTTGGTAGATGTGAGAGGACCATCTCTAAGCCATCCAGGGCTTCTCCTCTTCCAGAGCTTCAGAGAACACTAGGACAGTTACAGTCACTCCCTCACCTGAAGAAGAAGCTCCTACTCCTCCTCCATCTCCACCACAATCCACAGTTCCTTCATCAACTGACCTCCAACAACCATCCACTTCCTCTCAAACTCCTACTTCCTCACCATCACAATCTCATTCCCCACTTCCTCAATCTCCAATCCACATACCAGAGGATTATCCATCCCCACCTCCTCAATCTCCTATACACCTCACCTTGATGACATACCACTACAATCTTCTCTGTCACTTCCAACTTTTGATCATTTACCAACTCCATCACCATCTCCTCAACATCAACATTCTCCATCTCAGCATGAAGTCATGCCATATTTCATTATTCCCTCGTCCTCCATCCATCCATCCATCTGTATCTACTCAGACACCACCTGAGGTTATGCAACTGGATTTTCCCCCAATTTCCACTATCATGGAGCTTATCTCTCCAACTATCTGACATCTCATAGCACCTCTAACTGCCTCCATAAACTCTCTTGCTGCTCTTATTGCCTCCTCTTCCTCTATCCCTTCTTCTTTCCAGGGCCTGGGTTCAGTACTCTCTGAATCCATACAGGGGAGATATTCCAGGAAGAAGCTCCAGCTCCAGCTCCAGCAGCAGCAACAGTTTCTCCAGCAGCAGCTGATTCAGTTTCTATAGAAGCAGTTCCCGAGATTATCACGATTGGTGATTGCAGCATCAATCCCACAGTGGATTTAATTTCTTTACTTAATTCTTTTAATTCAATTTACTGAAATTTTTTACCAAGTTTTGATGTTCATCACTCCAAGGCCATAGTGTGTTATACTGCTTCAATAAGTCCTATCGTTGTGAGTCAACTAAGGGCAAGTTTTGTTGTTCCAGAGATTATAGAAATCCTAGTTGTTGAAGATTCTAGTGAGACAGTTCTTATTTCATAGCCTAAGGCTTTCTCTCCTCCATGTCTTCCTTGGGATGAAACTCCCTTTCCCAATCTTGATGATCTTATGTTTGAAGACATGGAAGAAGAAAGTACCTACATTGTTACACAATTTATTGCAGAGCTAGCAGTTCAAAAATAGCCTCATGTTCCAGGAATCTCAGCTGAATGGCTAAAGCAATTGGATGATCTGTATGATAATCCTCCTAAATCATCTAATGATGATGAGGAATCTGATGATTCAAGTTCTAAGAAAGTAAAGTATAAGAACAGAAGGGCTCCTCCCAAGGCTGTTCCTAAGTCTGACCATACTGCTGATACTCCTTACTACATTCTGCATAATATTCCTCTCACTCCAGATATGGCTCACTGGATGAGATTCTCTAAGAATGAGCTCAAGGAAAGAAAGAAAAGGAAAAGATACAGTTCCCCACCTAGGCAGATGATGAGCTAGAGGTAAGATTACCGTTCACGACCAAGTAATAAAATGGAGGAGTAGCTTCCCCAAGTATCGATCTCACACGGAGTGCAAGTAGGGAGCATAGATTTCGCTTTCAGAGAAATGAATGAAAGTGCTAAATAAAATCGAGAGTTTTGATTTCGGTTTTCCTACACTAAGCAACAACAAACTAGTGCGGGTCGCCATCACCACGTCTCCAAGGTGAATTACTCCAAGGAGTAATAGCGGAGACGAATGAACTAACAAGGGTCGTAAACACCTCTTCACAACGCGCGCTTCTAGCAGTCGCTAGAACGGCTCATAAACGACTTTATCTAACAAGGAGGAAACTAATCAACATATACCATGAACAAGGAATCACCGTACAAAACCGTAACAAGACCTTGAACAAAACATAGTTAATAAATCTCAAGCTAACTAGCACAAGTTCAGTTTAACATAAATCCAAGAAAAAGGGGGAAAGAAATACAACAAAGCACTCGAAGACTCTCAATGGTTCGCGACCGGAAGCGAGGGTTGTTAAGTCTCGTCCTAGCTCGGTGTTTGGAAGGAATCTGGTATCGCGAAGGGCTGTCACTTCCTTCTTCACAACCGGGTTCTTCGTGTTGTAGTTGCTGATGCAGACCGGAGCAAAATGCTTCACAAGTTCAGCGACAAAGAACTCTAATATCAACTTGGAAATCGGCAATGGCGGTGGTGGCCGGAGACAAATCTTTTGCAAGCTCTTTGGAGGAGGAAAGGGTGGCCAGATTAACCCTCCATGGAGGAGAGAGAAAACGACGGCTGGAGGGGCGATTTCCCGCTCCAATGGGCAGAAATGGCGGGGGAAAAATATGAGTATCCAGTCCAGGAGAAATCTGCGGCTTAAATAGTAAAAGTCAGAAAAATTGGTCTTGCACGGTCTGGCGCACGACCGTGCATGAACCGTGTGATATTAATAACCAGGGCGCACATGAGGAAGAAGAAGCGTTGACCCGTGTGATTTTACTCGCACACAGGCGATTCTTCCCGTGCGTGAAATAATTCGCATGGGTAGCGACCAGAAAGTATAAAATGCAGGCAACCAGGAGAAATCGTGCGTTAACGCGTGCATGGGCGCTTCCGCCCATGCGTGAAGAAGACGCACAACCTGCCACAGAACAGAGAAAAACCAAAAGGCTACAGGAAAACTGTGTGTTTCCATCGCGCACAGTTCTGATGAAACCGTGTGTGAAGCAATCACACGGGCCGGTTAATCTTCCAAAATAATCTGCAGGAAAACGCACGACGGAAACAAACCGTGCGCCAAAAAAACGCACGGTCGTGCGGTTTCCTCAAATCAGCATTTTGAAGAAGGGAAAACTGACCACCTGCACACAAAAATACTATCAATGGAGGACCCTCCAGCAATCAACGAAAAGCAATAAAAATACTGGAACGAGACTCGGGGAGCACCAAGTGCATACCCAGCAAACGAATGCGCAATTGCGCACCCTCGGGCTAGAAAGGTGCACTAAACGTGAAACGCGTCAGTAATGAAATATCAATGAAAATAACTGAAAAGTGAAGTGCAAAGACAGGAAAAAAAAAGCCCAGATGAGTACGCAAAACCCTATATAAACAGGACTCATCACACACCCAGACTTACCTATTTGCGCGTCCCAAGCAAAGAAGATCCTTGCAGAATAGAAAAAGAACCGACTAGCATAATAATTATGATCTGGGGTACCATGCGAAGTCACACGCTCGCGGGCTTAAAAATTCAGTAGAGAAAATTTCTAAGCATAGAAGATAATTTATACTTTTCAGCATGCGTAACAAAAATTCTATGACTACTCAAAAATAGAATCACGGTGAATCCTCCGATCACGCGTAGGGAGAAAATAGACTATCCGCTAAGGCGAGTATTGCCAAAGATCGGGATTTGGGACAATCTCTAAAGGAATCCACCAATGTTGGTGACCATATGCTTGCCCGTTCACACTCTCTCCACTGCACTAGTTTGCCTTAAGCGCAAGTCCGTAGGACCTCGGGTGTTAATGGGGCTTGGGTTATGGCGGGGTAATCAACGATAAAAATGAAGGCTACGCGCAAAACCCAGCTGAGCTAGCACCAAAAAAAAGCTATCTGCTATCCACAAAACACGCGGGAACACCACACCCCCAGACTTAATTTTTGAAATACAGGTGTGTGCACCGCCTACGCCACAACAAATACTAACTCAAAACAGATTTTCAGTTATGCTTTTATTTCCACTTTTTCTTTCCTTTTCAAATTTTCTTTTTATAACGTTTCATCTTATTTTTTTCCTTTTCTTATGCACAATTCCAGCTAATAAATTCTTGGGAGCACAACCACACATTTCACAAAGATCCACACCGCATCAACACCCCCAGCAATCAAATTAGAAAATAGCAAAGCTAGGCTTGGGTGTGCGACTAGGGTCGGCTACTAGGCTTTGGTGAAATAAAAGTGGGGCTGAATCAAAGGAGGGGTAGGCACAACGGGGCTAGCGAGGATAATATGATAGGAATGGGTACAAAGCTCAACCTGGCCAAAAAGATGGCCTACATCATGCTCACGCTTAACTAACCCTGCACCAATGCTTCGAGAGTAGCTTGGGGCAAGTTCTTAGCCAATGAGAAAGACTATCCATCCTCCCAACTCGAGCAATACGAATCTAATGGTTGTCTACACACATCCCTAAGCTACCGTCGGATTCACACCGGATTCAATAATTTTTGAGTAGAATAAAAAGAACTTACGCAATTAGAAAAATATAAAACTAAAAGCATGCAGAAAAATTAATTCTACTCTAATTTCTACACGAGACAAGAGCATTCAACTAGGAGTACAGCAAGGTCAACATTTTACCCCGTCTCACAATCCTATATTAGCAAGGTAATTTTTCTAAATCTAACGAAAGAAACAAGTTTGACTCGCCATACACAAAAAGCTAAGTACGCGCTCATGTGGGTGCAAAGATGCGCAATGCAATGAACTAAACAAATAAATTAAAAACAGCTACTGGTATGCAAATAAAGTGCACGTGCAAAGGTAACATTGACAAGCTCTCCTCCCAGACTTAAGATAAAAAGCACAGCAAAATAAGTGGATGTGAAAATTAAAAATGAGAAAAGGGGAGAAGTTACCCAATTCTTAGAAGATGAGCACACCAGAAGATTGGCCTTAATCTTGATCACTAAGACCGCAACCCAGACAAAATCACCTGCAAGAAGCTCATCTCCAACCAGCAAATAATAGGCCTGCACACTCAAAAAGCTAAGCAAACAAATTAAACGCAGCGAAATTGGGTTGTCTCCCACAAGCCCTTTTCTTTACCGTCCTTAAGGTGGACCAAATACCTGTATTAACAGTTTTATACAATATTCAGGTAACCACTCGCACAAGAAAGTAAATTAAAAAGACAGCAAAAGTAAAACAACTCAAGAAGCCAATCCATCATCGGGATCTTGTAACAACAAGCAGTGCACGTCCTTTTCTATAACGCCACCATCAAACTGCTTCAAGTGGTGCCCATTAACTTTGAAATTTTTTTCCTTGTTAGCTCGAATCTCAATTGCGCCGTAGGGAGAAGCACTCACGACAGTATAAGGACCACTCCATCTGGATTTCAACTTCCCAGGGAAAAGCCATAAGTGTGAATTGTACAAAAGAACATGGTCGTCCGGCTTGAATTCCTTGGGCAAGATATGACTATCTTGCCAGCGTTTGGTCCTTTCCTTATATACGCTCGTGCTTTCATATGCGCGCAAGCGGAATTCGTCAAGCTTGCAAATCTGCCCACGCCTCTTACGCGACACCTCCTTGAAGTACATGTTGAGCAATTTAGTGGCCCACAGGGCCTTGTGTTCCAATTCAACCGGAAGGTGGCAAGATTTCCCCTAAACCAGCTGGAATGGTGACATCCCAATGAGGGTCTTAAATGCCGTTTGATAAGCCCAAAGAGCATCATCCACTCGCTTAGCCCATTCCTTTCGGTTGGAGTGAATCGATTTTTCGAAAATTCGCTTCAGCTCTCGGTTCGAAACTTCCACTTGACCACAAGTCTGGGGATGATACGCTAATGCAACCTTGTGATGAACATCGAACCTTTTCAGCAATTGAGTGAATTGCCGGCTGCAAAAATGACTACCTCCGCCGCTAATTATAGTCCTCGGGGCACCAAAGCGAGATAAGATATTTTTATACAGGAAGCAGAGTACGGTGCGAGCATCATTCGATGCAACCGCCTATGCCTCCACCCATTTGGACACATAATCAACAGCGACCAAAATATACTACGTCCCATGCGACATGGGGAAGGGACCCATAAAGTCAATTCCCCAAACATCAAATAACTCGCAGACCACCATGTTGTTCAGAGGCATCTCATCACGTCGAGTGATGTTTCCAGTGTGTTGACATTCGTTGCACTCTTTGACATATGTAAAAGAATCCCGAAACAGCGTAGGCCAAAATAATCCACACTGAAGGACCTTGCGAGATGTCCGTGCGGCACCAAAATGTCCACCTGCCACACGATCGTGGCATTACCGCAGAATGTCTTTAACCTCAATTTCTGGGATGCAACGTCGAATAACACGGTCAGCGCAGGTGCGGAACAAGAGAGGATCCTCCCAAAGGTAATATTTGACGTCAGAAAAAAAACTTTTTCTTTTGTTGATACGTTAAATGTGAAGGCAATGCTTTTCTTGCCAAAAATGGCAAAATCAGCATACCACAGAGCAGGCGTAGAAGAAAAAAGTACGAAGAGGCCTTCATCAGGAAAGGAATCAGAAATAGAAACTCCATGCGAATCCTCGCATCCTCCCCCGTCGAGTCTCGACAGATGATCGGCGATCACATTATCAATTCCTTGGCGATACCGAATTTCAATATCATACCCCTGCGGTAATAAAATATAACGCATAAGCCGAGGTTTGGTATCTTTCTTGCGCACGAGGAAGCAAATCACCGCGTGGTCAGAGTGCACCACCACTTTGGAAAGGACCAAATAGGAGTGGAACTTTTCAAAAGCAAAGACGACAGCCAAGAACTCCTTCTCGATGGTGGTATAATTTAGCTATGTATCGTTCAATGTTCGACTCGCGTAAGCAATCATATGGAAGATTTTATTTTTACACTGCCCCAACACAGCCCCCACTGCCACGTCTCTAGCATCACACATTAACTCAAAAGGCGCTGTCCAATTAGGGGATGAGAGAATCGGGGCAGTAACCAAGAGATCTTTCAAACAGTTAAATGACCAATGACAGTCATCATGAAACTCAAACTTTGCATCCTTCACCAAAAGATTGGATAAGGGCTTAGATATAGCCTAGAAATCCTGAATGAAGTGCCGATAGAACCCAACATGCCCCAAGAAATTGCGGATGCCATGTAGAGATGAAGGAGGGGGCTGGTTTTTAATCACCTCAACCTTTGCAGGATCTACTTCTAGCCCCAGCTGAGAGACTTTGTGACCAGAACAATCCCACCACACACCATGAAATGGCACTTCTCCCAGTTGAGCACTAAATTGGTAGCCTCGCAGTGCTGCAAGACCAACGAGAGGTTGCGCAATGCTCCATCGAAGCTATCACCAAATAGGGAAAAGTCATCCATGAACACTTCTAAGAAATCAACAACCATTTCACGAAAAATTGCAGTCATGCAATGCTGAAAAGTGGCTACACCGTTGCACAACCCAAAGGGAAGTCGCCAGAAAGCAAATGTCCCTGACGGGCACGTAGACGTCATACTTTCTTGGTCCTCAGGGGCAATAGCCAGCTGATAATATCCCGAATACCCATCCAAGAGACAGTAGTACCCATGCCCGACCAGCCTTTCCAGCATCTGGTCCATGAATGGCAGTGGGAAGTGGTCTTTTCTGGTCGCCGCATTTAACTTTCGATAATCAATGCAAACTCTCCACCCAATAACAGGCGTAGTAGTAAGCGGTTCGCCAATCTCATTACGGATGACAGTAACACCTCATTTTTTGGGGACTAGTTGAACCAGACTCACCCATTCACTATCACTTATGGGGTAAATAATCCCAGCATCCAAAAGTTTGATAACCTCCTTTTTTACCACCTCATGCAACATAGGATTTAATCGGCATTGTGGTTGGGCCGATGGATTGAAATTATCCTCCAGTAAAACCTTATGCATGCAAATAACGGGACTGATACCTTGAACATCTGAAATTTTCCACCCAAATGCTTCCCTATGTAACTTTAGCAAATCAACGAGATGACATTCCTGATCAGCCAAAAGGTATGCTGAAATAATGACAGGGTGGGTGTCTTTCTCCCCTAGAAAGGCATACTTCAAAGTATCAGGAAGCCACTTGAGCTCGTGAAAGTCTTCAGAATCGAATGGGGGAACGGCCGCACGCTCAAGGCCTCCATCCCACGCCTCATGAGGCCTTTCAAGAATGTTCATATCGGGTCCCCGTAACTCAAATTCATCCTCCTGAAACTCCATTGCACCCAACTCTGCTCGGTCAACCTCTCTTGACGCCTTATACATATCTAAAACTATTTCTTCTAATCCAGGACACAACGTCAACAAACCCTTCTCCGCATCAAGGATGGCCCTGGCAGTGGCAAGGAATGGCCGCCCTAAATAATGCGAGCGTCAGACGTGTTATCAATGTCAAGTATAACAAAGTCCGTCGGACAGGCCAACCCGTTAACAGCAACCGTGAGATCTTTCCCACAGGTTTCTTCTTCGACCGATCAGCCAACTGTAGAATGACATTAGTGGGCCTGATAAACCCAGAGTCTAGCTCACGGAAGAAGGATAGCGGCATGAGGTTGATAGACGCTCCTGAATTGCGTAAAGCCCGTCTAATCACGGATCGCCCAATGGCGCAAGAAATCGTAAAGCTCCCCTGATCTTTTTGTTTCAGAGGCCAATGTCGTACTGCCATAGTGGGGCAATACTCCCGGATCGAAATACTACCGCATAACTCAAAGGCCCGATGTTTGGCCAAAAGATCTTTCAAGCACTTCACATAGTGAGGCACTTGAGTCAGCAAATCCACCATGGGAATGTTAACCTGAATCCCTTTCAAAATATCCTGAAACTTTTGCTACTGCCTCTCCTTTCTGATATTCTGTAACCTATGCGGAAATGGGGGTTACGCTGGCTGAGTTTGCACTTTAGGTGTAAAACTCACTGACGGTTCCTCGGAAGGCACATTGGTACAACGCTCAACCTGACGTTCAGAATACAGGTCCTCCTGAAGTGCAGGATTCTCTACCAACCTACCACTTCTGAGGTTCATAGCATTAACAGTTTCAGCTGGATAGCATACCCACAAATTCAACATCTTACCAACAGCGGCGATGATATCTTGTAGCTGTCACAATATTACGGCTTGGGACTGCCACCTTCTTTCAAACCATTCCAGAAAACCACAAAAAAGACGTTCGCTCACCCCCGTATTGTTAGTTCTGAAGCCAGAGCTGCCGTCCACC
Organism: Platanthera guangdongensis; assembly: GCA_039583875.1. Lineage (NCBI taxonomy): Eukaryota > Viridiplantae > Streptophyta > Magnoliopsida > Asparagales > Orchidaceae > Platanthera > Platanthera guangdongensis. The sequence continues at coordinate 125,992,167 of CM077158.1, read as the reverse complement.
TCAGTCACGGGAAGCATCTTCCACAAACTACTCGAACACACCACATCAGCCACGATTCGCCAAGCATCATCCGTAGTCCTGTTAAGGAGGGCACAACCAGCGGCTATGTCGAACAGGTATCAAAACCTCTCATGAATACCGAAATAAAAAGCTTGCAAAAATGGCACTCCAGAGGTATCCAGCCCTGAGCACCTCGATCGTAACAGCTGGAATCTTTCCCAAGCCTCACAGAGAGACTCACTGGGAGCCTGTGTGAATGAGACCAGTTCTAAATTCACCTATGTCAACAACGTGCGCAAACAGAACTTTCCGAGGAATTGAACTTCAACACACTTCCACGAAGCCAGCACACTCCGGAAGATGTCCATATACCATTGTCTAGCCTTCCCTGCAAGAGAAAATGCGAAAAGCCTAATCATAGCCACATACTGCAGTTTCCCAGCATAGCAAAAAGAGCCACGAAGCTCCAAAAAGCTATCGAGATGAGCCCTCTCATTCTCTCCTTAGAACCCATGAAATAAACAATACTGCGGGACAAACTCGATCAGATCTGCGGACAGCTCAAAGTTATCCACCGTGTGGTTAGAGGCTATCATAATGTCCTGCATTTTTAATTATCCTATGGTAAAAATCGAACTGAACAATCTGAGTACATAAAGGGATGGAATCATCAAATAGCCTCCAAATTTCTAAAAATACAAGCAACACTCACAAAGTTTTCCCAAAAGAAATGAAATCCACACAACAGTTGCACTCCCCGGCAACGGCGCCAAAAACTTGATGCACTGGAGGTAAGATTACCGTTCAGGGCCAAGTAATAAAATGGAGGAGTAGCTTCCCCAAGTATCGATCTCACACAGAGTGCAAGTAGGGAGCATAGATTTCGCTTTCAGAGAAATGAATGAAAGTGCTAAATAAAATCGAGATTTTTGATTTCGATTTTCCTACACTAAGCAACAACAAACTAGTGCGGGTCGCCGTCACCGCGTCGCCAGGGTGAATTACTCCAAGGATTAATAGCGGAGACAAATGAACTAACAAGGGTCGTAAACACCTCTTCGCAACGCGCGCTTCTAGCAGTCGCTAGAACGGCTCCTAAATGACTTTCTCTAACAAGGAGGAAACTAATCAACATATATCATGAACAAGGAATCACCGTACAAAACCGTAACAAGACCTTGAACAAAACATAGTTAATAAATCTCAAGCTAACTAGCACAAGTTCAGTTTAACATAAATCCAAGAAAAAGGGGGAAAGAAATACAACAAAGCACTCGAAGACTCTCAATGGTTCGCGGCCGGAAGCGAGGGTTATCGAGCCTCGTCCTAGCTCGGTCTTTGGAAGGAATCCGGTATCCCGAAGGGCTGTCACTTCCTTCTTCACAACCGGCTTCTTCGTGTTGTAGTTGCTGATGCAGATCGGAGCAAAATGCTTCACAAGTTCAGCAACAAAGAACCCGAACAGCAACTTGGAGGTCGGCAATGGCGGTGGTGGCTGGAGACAAGGCTTTTGCAAGCTCTTTGGAGGAGAAAGGGTGGCCGGATCAACCCTCTAAGGAGGAGAGATACAATGACGGCTGGAGTGGCAAGTTCCCACTGCAATGGGCTGAAATGGTGGGGGAAAAACGTGAGTATCCAGTCCAGGAGAAATCTGCGGCTTAAATAGTAAAAGTCAGAAAAATTGGTCACGCACGGTCTGGCGCACGACCGTGCATGAACTGTGTGATATTAATAACCTGGGTGCGCTAGAGGAAGAAGAACCGTTGACCCGTGAGATTTTACTCACACACGGGCGATTCCGCCCGTGCGTGAAGTAATTCGCACGGGTAGCGACACCAAGCAGAAAATGCAGGCAACCTGGAAAAATTGTGCGTTAACGCGCGCACGGGCGCTTCTGCCCGTGCATGAAGAAGACGCACGACCAGCCACAGAACAGAGAAAAACCAAAAGGCTACAGGAAAACCGTGTGTTTCCTTCGCGCACGGTTCCGATGAAACCGTGCGTGAAGCAATCGCACAGGCCGGTCAATCTTCCAAAATAATCTGCAGGAAAACGCACGATGGAAACAAATCATGCGCCAATAAAACGCACGGTCGTGCGGTTTCCTCAAATCAGCATTCTGAAGAAGGGAAAATTGACCACCTGCACACAAAAATACTAGCAACGGAGGACCCTCCAGCAATCAACAAAAAGTAATAAAAATACTGGAACGAGCACCTTGGAGCACCAAGTGCATACCCCCAGCAAACGAATGCGCAATTGCGCACCCTCGGGCTAGAAAGGTGCACTAAACGTGAAATGCAGCAGTAATGAAATATCAATGAAAATAACTAAAACGTGAAGTGCAAAGACAGGAAAAACATCCCAGATGAGTCCGCAAAAACCTATATAAACGGGACTCCTCAGCAGACCGGGAGAGGACCTCCTCCTCCTCCTCCTCCTGTTGCAGGTGCATCAGGAAATGTTTTTAAGACTCAGAAGCCAGCCTCAAGTAGTTCTCAGTCTCCAAGGCTAGCCTCCCATCTGTCTTTCAGACCAGATGAGAAGTATAGTCAATGTAGGCCTCCATGGTCTTATTATTCAGGCCAACCTCAACAGTCTAACCGTTAAACCAACTTTGAACAGCAATCCATTCTTTTCAAAAATCCTCAAAAGTCTTCTCAGGACGCTCTTAAATCAAATCTAGAGAGACCTCTCTCTTTAACCTATGAACCTGAATTATATCCTAATTTCAGGATGGCCAAATTCCAAGAGTTGATTGGGTTATCTAAAATTAACAGAGCCAGAGCAGAAGGAGCAGATCAATCTAAATTCACTATAATGTCTACATATAGACAGAAGGTGTAACGCCCCGAAACTCAAAAGAGCGACGGGGGACATTTTGGGCCAGATTTGGAATCTGGTAGTAGGCACACGGCCTAGGACATGGGCGTGTCCCAGGGCGTGTCAGGCTGGATTCGATGTTTTGGTCGAGAGGTCGACGATTTTGGAGTCGATGATTATCGAGCAGAGAACACGACCTGCGACACGGGCGTGTCGCAGAGCGTGTCAAGGCCGTGTCGACGATCGGCCTAGGATGTCGATGAATTTCGCTCGACGAAGTGTCGAGACAAGGCACACGGCCTAGGACATGGGCGTGTCCAAGGCCGTGTCGTTAGGTAGACGAACTTCGCTCGATGAAGTGTCGAGTGTCGAGACTGTGTACACAGCCTGGAGCCCAGGCATGTTGAGGTAGACACGGGCAAGGACACGAGCGTGTCCAAGAACCCGTGTAGTTCTCGGGTTCTTTTCGGGTTAAATCAATGGGGGTACACGGTCGGCCACATAGCCGTGTCAGTTGGAACACGGGCATGTTGGCTCGAACAAGGGCGTGTTCGATGACCGTGTGATGTTCCAGGCGTGTCGATTTTGACGGCGAATGAGGGACACGGCCCTGGACACGGGCGTGTACCAGGCCGTGTTCGGTCCAGATTGGACATTTCAGAACCGAATCAAAGCCGTTCGTTTCTTTAATTGGTGATCCAACGGCTGGGGGTTGTTCCTGATGGGATCTATGTTGGGTTTCTCTATGAGGATGGCACAACGCTTGTGCACGCAGCGGAAGAATAAAAACATCAAGAAAACCCAAAAGAGATGGGATCGGGCCATAATAGTTGAATCAAGAAGTTAACAAACAACTAGGCAAAAATTACCTCGGTGGCGTTGAGTCACAACTCAACGGAGATGCTCCAAGCTTCCGGTTCTTGCTGGTGGCGAGTTCTACGTGGAATAATGTCCATGTCTCTGCAGAAATCCACACGAGCGGGAGAACGCCGAACTTTCCGTCGCACGGAAGATCGGAAGGATGAAGACCGCACCTTGCTTTCCCACGGACTGCTAGGTCCGCGCCAGGGATTGCAACACCGGCGACGATCGCCAGAGAGAAGAAGGTCAACGGAGCGAATACGGCGGCGGCAGAACACTTCCGTCGGCGGCGGGATTCGGGATCGACGGAACGATCGCGGAACAGAACTCTTCCGTCGCGGGATTCGATCAGCACGCAAGGAACAGAAGTATCCCGAAAAACCCTAAGTATTCTATTTATACCTAAAGTATAAAATAGACTTAGGAGTGTCGCTATCCGCAGACCACCCAAGAATAAGGGTTCCAGAATCGGCGAGAATCACCAGCCGATCGGTGAGAATCGATCATCGAGAATCACTAAGGATCGGCGAGTATCAGCTAGGATCGGAGAGAACCAGTCAGCGAGAATCGGTCGGCGAGAATCACCAGCAGATTCGGCGAGAATCAATCGGTGAGAATGCCCGATGATTCACGTCGAATCGTAGGTTGACGATTCTCGTCGATCGTCGAGAATCACCGACGATACACGTCGAACAGGGTCGACGATTCTCGTCGATCGGCAAGAATCAGAGTACACTACTCGACGATTCTCGTCGATCGGCGAGAATCCGAGCACCAATCCACCAAGGCAACACTTTGACCAGCTCGACTCTCCTTTAAGGCAACACTTTGCCCACAACCCCATTCAGGTCGGTGATTGGTAACCTTTACCAACACAGTCAATCATCCAACTTCTCCACATCTCTTATGTGCGACCCTGCAGGCTCATATCGCGTTGGCAGTGAGATTACATGTTTGACCACTTCTAGATCACCATGGTAACTCCAACAGACTCCCACTTGATCTTGAAAGTATCAAACCAAAAACCTCACAAACAATGAGCGGCATCTAGCAATGCATCATTGCTCCCCAAGCAATAAGAGTTTATAACTCATAAGCCTTTATGACCAATGTATCAGCGTTGTCTTTGTCCCTTTGTCCCTTACATCCGGAAAGAACTAGAGGCATGGACCGTGTCACCCTCGTAATAGCTCAATCCAAGTATTCTTGATATAGGACGGACTTCCAGAGAATGGTGAGTCCAATATCACATATTGACTCAACCAAGCATGGCCATGCATTTCTCAGTCCACTTCCATCAAGGGGCCCATGGATGCAACTCCTGTCATACAGGAGGACAAATTCCATATCTGCTCACACACAAACACCCAAATGATTCGTAACATGCCCAACAACCACCCTTATCATCAACCTTTCTCAAGGAAGACTTTAGATGGCATCAAAGCACGCTCTTCCTCACTTGATGAATGCTGTGACTTCAGGTCAAAGGACCACAACACCATTGTCAATTGAGACCTACTCGTGACACGATTGGATGACAATCCATAGAGTACTCTCAGGTTGGGTCTGTCCAGTACAACTTGTTCACTAACAAGTACCCACGTGATGACTTGATATCACAATATCATGACCTGTGAGAACCGGTCATCAGTCAACGCACGTGCTAGCCTTCATGTACCATCATCACCCTTAGCTTCTATGATGATACTCGACCAGGGACCTTTTAAGAATGAAGCTTCAAATAAATCACAGGCTCTCACATTCAAGTCATGTACTTGACGTCCCATGGAAGCGAACATTCTAAGGGTATCTATTATGTTAACATTTAACTATCAAATAGAAAAACTCATAATAAAAGAACTTGCCATTAATTGTAAGAGAAAAACAGGGTACAATGTTCATCATATGAACAAATAGCCAACAAAATACATATTTACATGCAATCCACAAGATTCTCGCTAGAGTTGATCATTTAGGTATCGTATACCCATCGATCTAGTATGACCATCATGCTTTCTCTGCGCGAGAGGCTTTGTCAGCGGATCCGCAATATTTTCCTCAGTCGGCACTCTGCAAATGTTCACATCTCCTCGTTCGACAATCTCACGAATAAGATGAAACCGCCGAAGTATGTGCTTGGAGCGCTGATGGGATCTAGGTTCCTTAGATTGTGCAATTGCACCATTGTTATCACAGTAGAGAACTACGGGACCAACAATGCTAGGAACTACATCGAAGCTCGCCGATGAATTTCCTAATCAATACAGCCTCCTTCGCTGCATTAGCTGCGGCGATATACTCGGCCTCTGTTGTAGAATCAGCAACTGTCTCTTGCTTGGAACTCTTCCAGCTCACAGCTCCTCCATTCAGGCAAAACACAAAACCTGACTGAGACTTGGAGTCGTCTCGATCAGTTTGGAAGCTAGCATCCGTGTAACCACTTACAACGAGCTCTTCCTCTCCACCATACACCAAGAACACATCCTTAGTCCTTCTCAAGTACTTCAGGACATTCTTGACTGCAATCCAGTGACACTCACCGGGGTCTGACTGATACCTGCTAGTCATGCTCAAAGCAAAGGAGACATCGGGTCGAGTACATAACATCGCGTACATGATTGATCCAATTGCCGAAGCATATGGAATCAACTTCATGCGGTCCTTATCTTCACAAGACTTTGGACACTGGTCCTTAGAGAGATTCACAACATGAGACATGGGCAAAAATCCTTTCTTGGACTCAAGCATGTTGAACCGCTTCAACACCTTTTCGATGTACGTACTCTGGGTCAAACCCAGCAACTTCTTCGATCTATCTCTATAGATTTTAATACCAAGTATATAAGTCGCTTCACCCAAATCCTTCATTGAAAAGCTGTTCCCTAGGTTGTTCTTAACAACTTTCAGGGTAGGAATGTCATTCTCAATCAACAGTATGTCATCTACATACAATATCAGGAAGACAACAATGCTCCCACTGATTCGCTTGTAAACACAAGGCTCATCTTCATTCTTGATGAAACCAAACTCTTTGATTTTCTCATCAAAACGAAGATTCCAACTTCGAGAGGCCTGTTTCAGTCCATATATGGACTTATTCAGCTTGCATATTTTAGTGGCTTCATCTGGGGATACAAAACCCTCGGGTTGTGTCATATACACTTCCTCAAGGAGGTTTCCATTAAGGAAAGCCGTTTTGACATCCATCTGCCAGATCTCGTAGTCATAATACGCAGCAATAGCAAGCAATATCCTTATGGACTTTACCATAGCAACAGGGGAAAAGGTCTCATCATAGTCAATACCATGAATTTGCTTGAAACCCTTAGCCACCAGTCGCCCTTTGAATGTCTGTATATTCCCATCCATGTCGGTCTTCTTCTTGAAGACCCACTTGCACCCTATGGGTCGTACCCCTTCAAGTGGTTCCACCAAGTTCCAAACTTGGTTTGCATACATGGAGTCCATTTCAGATTTCATAGCCTCAAGCCATTTGTCGGAGTCCGGTCCATTCATAGCCTCTTGGTAGGTTGCTGGTTCATCATCATGATCCATAACCAACACATTACCTATTTGAGACACGAGAAATTCATATCTCTCAGGCTCAAACCTCGGTCTACCAGATCTACGTAGGACTTGTGTTCCTTGAGCAGGTACTCTAGCTACAACATCTTGTAGTCCTGTCTCAAAATCCAATTCTGGTTCATTCACTACATGTGGTTTTGAACTTCTTCAAGCTCTACCTTTTCAGTCTTTTTGATAAGAACTCTTTCTCTAAGAAGACACCAGTCCTTGCGACAAACACTTTGCACTCAGACGGTAGGTAAAAGTAATACCCTTTCGTTTCCTTAGGATATCCCACCAGATAACATTTATCCGATTTGGGTTCCAGCTTGTCAGGCATTTGACGTCTCACGTATGCCTCACAGCCCCAAATTTTAATGAACGACATACTAGGACGCTTCCCAGTCCATATCTCATATGGTGTCTTCAGAACCGTTTTTGTTGGAGCGCGATTCAATGTCATTGCAGCAGTCTCTAAAGCAAAACCCCAAAAGAAAACAGGCAAGTCTGCATGACTCATCATCAAACCTACCATGTCTAATAGAGTACGATTTCTCCTCTCATACACACCATTATGTTGTGGTGTTCTAGGTGGAGTGAGCTGTGATACAATACCACACTCTTTCAGATGATCACGGAACTCATGACTCAGGTATTCGCCACCTCGATCAGATCGGAGTGCGTTAACCCTTTTACCCAACTGGTTTTCTACTTCATTCTTGAACTCTTTGAACTTTTCAAAGGTCTCGGATTTGCACTTCATAAGATACACATATCCGTATCTACTGAAATCATCAGTAAATGTAACAAAGTAGAAATACCCACCTCTAGCCATGGAACTCATGGGTCCGCATACATCACTATGTACAACACCCAAGAGATCCTCAGCCCTCGCAGTATAACCAGTGAAAGGCGCTTTAGTCATCTTGCCTAACAAACAAGATTCGCATCGCTCAAATGATTCATAATCAAATGAGTCCAAAAGTCCATCTCTATGGAGCTTGGATATGCGCTTCTCGTTGATATGGCCCAAACGACAATGCTAGAGAAAAGTAGGGTTCGAGTCATTTGTTCTTAGTCTTTTATTATTTTCTACATTACAGATCAGATGGTCCAAGTTCAAAACATAAAGACCATTAAACAATTGGGCTACAGCATAACAAACATCATTCTTAAATATAGAACAACAATTGTTCTTAATTATAAAATAAAATCCAATCATGTCCAAACATGAAATAGATATAATGTTTTTAGTTATGGCCGGAACAAAATAACAATTATCAAGTTCTATTACAAGCCCACTGGGCAAAGAAAGACGGTAAACTCCTACGGCTACAGCAGCAACTCTTGCTCCATTGCCGACGCGGAGGTCCACCTCCCCTTTACTCAGCAATCTTCTCCTTCCCAGTTCCTGCACATTTGTACAAATGTGAGAACCACATCCGGTATCCAATACCCAAGATGAAGGAGCAGAAAGGTTTATCTCTATAACGTAAACATTAGAAGCGGAAGTCATACCTCCCTTTAATTTCTGCAGACCCTCAATGTACGAAGGGTAGTTCCTCCGCCAATGACCAGCCTTGCCACAGTGGTGGCATTTTCCTTCCTTCACCGTCCTTTTCTTTTTCATCAGTGCAGAAGACTTGGGCTCAAGATATGACTTAGGTCCCACCTTCGTCTTCTTAGATCCCTTGGCCTTGCCCTTGCCCTTATGCACCATCAGTATGGGGCTGGCAGGCTTGGCCTTCTTCATATTGATCTCAGCAGTTCTCAACATGCCTAGGAGTTCGGGCAGTGTCTTGTCTATTTCATTCATGTTTTAGTTCAAGACGAACTGCTCATAACTGTCCGGCAACGATTGCAGGATCAGATCTGTGGCCAACTCTTGACCAAGAGGAAAACCCAGCCTTTCAAGGTTCTCTATATACCCAATCATTTTGAGTACGTGAGTCCCTACTGAGTCTCGAACTCCCATCTTGCACTGAAACAACACTTTTGTGATGTCGAACCTCTCTTGACGAGCCTGCCCTTGAAACATTTTCTTGAGATGCTCGTCAATCTCCTTGCACCCCATGTTCTCATGTTGCTTCTGAAGCTCAGAGTTCATAGTGGCAAGCATAAGGCATTCGACATCTAAAGCATCGTCAGTATACTTCTTATAAGTATCCTTCTCAGCATGGGAAGAATTCCCGGTCGGCACCTCGGGGGCTTCTTCTTCCAAGACATAGAGCTTTCGCTCTTGCCTGAGAACAATTCTCAGGTTCCTATACCAGTCCATGTAATTAGTCCCACTGAGCTTATCCTTCTCAAGGATGGCTCTCAGAGACAATGTGGAGTGTGAAACACTTTCCATGGAATTCTACAAGAATTTATGCAGAATAAAATCAGTACCAAAATTTCAAATACAATTTATTTTAATTTGGACTTCAATTAAAACACTCCCACTATTTTATTCGAACTGATAGCCCTCACTAACAATTCGGAGAGTTCATGCGAGCTACTCTCTTAGTGGACAAGATCCGTATTTCACCAACACAATGAGTCAGCTTTGGCTTTCCTCTCACGATGCGGTTATTTAGGTAGGCAACGCTTGCCAATTGCATCCTCATGCAATTCTCGTATGGTTGGTGAATAACTCCTTATTCGCATCCATCATATGGTGCATGCGAACCCTATGCCTCTAGGCACTCAACCTTTGAGGTCACCTAGTTAAGCTGGACCCGATGTCGACAGTGGGATATCACAATTATCCGCTCGCACCCTTACCAAGATAGATTAATGCACCTTGCTTTGGCAAGCCCACACTTCATCGATCGAGGCAGGAAGAGTGTCATCCATCGGAAGGCATCCGAACAATTAATATTTGATGAAGGGATTTCAATTATAGGTTAACAGTTAACCATGATCAACATTTGACCAATGTGCACATCCAAGGAAAAACAAATTTTTCTAAAACCACATACATCCCTTATGTGCACATCCTGACACCATCAACATTTGATAGAAGGAAGGGCTAAATCTGAACATCCGGAAATTTCCAAATCCTCAGATTTACATGCATTGGACAAAAGCAAAGACAACTCAACTTAAAGTAGTAGACAAGCTCATCTCTCTATGTTGGATTCAAAATCCAAAACATACTCGAGGGATGGTTACTGCTAAGGAGACAACAATTTCTAACAATTAGAAATTACCACGAAATTCCAGACGTTCTTGGCGGGGAACCAAGACTAAATCTAGACATTTAGAACATTTCTAAATCCCTAGGTTTACACGTACTGGAATGACATAACTTCCAATACAACAATCATGGCCGAACCTGGCTCTGATACCACTGTTGGGTTTCTCTATGAGGATGGCACAACGCTTGTGCACGCAGCGGAACAATAAAAACATCAAGAAAACCCAAAAGAGATGGGATCGGGCCATAATAGTTGAATCAAGAAGTTAACAAACAACTAGGCAAAAATTACCTCGGTGGCGTTGAGTCACAACTCAACGGAGATGCTCCAAGCTTCCGGTTCTTGCTGGTGGCGAGTTCTACGTGGAATAATGTCCACGTCTCTGCAGAAATCCACACGAGCGGGAGAACGCCGAACTTTCCGTCGCACGGAAGATCGGAAGGATGAAGACCTCACCTTGCTTTCCCACGGACTGCTAGGTCCGCGCCAGGGATTGCAACAACCGGCGACGATCGCCAGAGAGAAGAAGGTCAACGGAGTGAACACGGCGGCGGCGGAACACTTCTGTCGGCGGCGGGATTCGGGATCGGCGGAACGATCGCGGAACGGAACTCTTCCGTCGCGGGATTCGATCAGCACGCAAGGAACAAAAGTATCCCGAAAAACCCTAAGTATTCTATTTATACCTAAAGTATAAAATAGACTTAGGAGTGTCGCTATCCACATACCACCCATGAATAAGGGTTCCAGAATCGGCGAGAATCACCAGCCGATCGGTGAGAATCGATCCTCGAGAATCACTAAGGATCGGCGAGTATCAGCTAGGATCGGCGAGAACCAGTCAGCGAGAATCGGTCGGCGAGAATCACCAACAGATTCGGCGAGAATCAATCGGCGAGAATGCCCGATGATTCACGTCGAATCGTAGGTTGACGATTCTCGTCGATCGTCGAGAATCACCGACGATACACGTCGAACAGGGTCGACGATTCTCGTCAATCGGCGAGAATCAGAGTACACTACTCGACGATTCTCGTCGATCGGCGAGAATCCAAGCACCAATCCACCAAGGCAACACTTTGCCCAGCTTGACTCTCCTTTAAGGCAACACTTTGCCCACAACCCCATTCAGGTCGGTGATTGGTAACCTTTACCAACACAGTCAATCATCCAACTTCTCCATATCTCTTATGTGCGACCCTGCAGGCTCATATCGCGTTGGCAGTGAGATTACATGTTTGACCACTTCTAGATCACCATGGTAACTCCAACAATCTACCCGGGATTGGACCTTTGAAACCCTCACTTTTACATGAGTGCTTATCTTTCTAAAGTTTAGAGAGAGAGGAGAGTCAAGGAAGAAAGAAGAAGCTAGATCCGGCCATTGGTGGAGCTTCGAAGCTCCAAATCGCGAGCCGACTTCGGATCCATAGAGGCGAAGAGAGAGCTGTGCTTTTCATCCGCTTACTTTTCCATGGCGCCAAAGAGAAGCGCTAGGGTAACGATTCTCTTCTTGAGCATGTGTAGCTCACCTTCTTTGCATAGGAAGCCCGCTCTCGTGAGTTTGCGGTGAGTTGGAGGCGTTCCTTCGGGTAGATATGTAAAGTCCCCGTTGTTTAGAGTACGTAAGCGAGAACGGACATAAGCATGATGTGTGAAGCCTATCCGGACATGTTGGTCTGGATCGGTGATGTTGCATTGCATAATGTCGGAGAAGACTCCGTGCTATTGGTTGTTTTTCGGGTTTTCTACACGGTAGATTACAACAGGGAGCCTTGGGGATTAACCCAAAGGTGCACCCGGAAAACTGGGCGGATGCGTGATCTTGCCAACTTGGTGGCCTGAGAGCCAACTTGAACATAACCGAGTTATGTGAATTGTGATGGAAATGGGACTCAGGAGAAGTTTGACGCGCGCATATGGCTTAAACTGTCGTTGCGATGTGAGCACGGGTTAGATGGAACCGTACCCGTTCTATGTCGTTCGGTTAGAGTCGTTGGCATAGATGAGGGTCTTCGGCGGTCAATGGCTTAAATTGTCGTGACCCCGGCCTAGAAGACAAAATGCTCATAGGTTTGGCCGTCAAAGTGGCGGTGGTGGGTCCGGAATGTCTATGGCTTTAATTGACGTGACATCGACCGGTTCACCGAGAATGTGCCCTGATAGCACGGGGCGTGTGGCCGTGCGAGCCAACGTCTGTGATGAAATGAATATTACTATATTGCTCGCTTATGCTAATGAACTGCAGGGAAGGAGCATCGTCGCCCCGAGCTGGGGGCGGGATCGTTATAATTTGGTCAGCATTGTTGACCGTTGCCTTGTTTTGCCACCGTGCGGTGGTTTGTTGCTTGCATGTGCTGCTGGACCAAGCGATCAATAGCGGGCTAAAGCCCAAATTGCGAAGCCGGCCCTCGAAGGCCTAATTGGAGTGTTTACTATTTTATTCATGTATGATCGGACTGCGTGCCGTGGTTTGTAAATCATATAATATCAAGTGAACCATTTTGCAAGGCCTTAAGGCCTGTACTTATGTATGTACAACATTCCTATTTGGTATTAGTGGACATTCATACTTTAGTGCTGGGTTCTTTATTGCAACTTATTACTCTGCTTTAGCTAGAATGCTCTGTGTAGGACGTTATGATTGGTTGGATGGTTTCCATGAGTAACCACCCAGTTTGTCTGTGGTATATGGCGTCGGGCCCCGGCCGGACCTACTGCTATATGCTATGCGACGGATAGGGGTGTTACAATTTGGTATCAGACTACTGGTTTTGCTCGGGCTTAAAATGAATTCGTGGGGGAATTCTTTTTAAGGGGTGGTGAGCACATGTGTGTGCATCATCGTTATAACAGTAAAAGAACCCATGAATGCCCACTAAGGAATGAAAATACACGTGTTTGAGGAACCTGCGTGTTCCTATAATTGTTGTTTACAATTTTATTTGGTCGCTTAACAGTGTTTTGTACCACTATAGGTGACCAGAAGTGGTGTTGGGCCGTCGGAACGCCGAGTTTCTGAGGCTAGCAGTGCACCTAATGAAGCTCCTGCAACACCTCTATCAGCTGAGACCATACAATTGGTTGCCAAAGCAGTGTTGGCCATGATTAATGCGCAGCATGCAAGGCAAACTCAGTAGCCCACTCCTGCGATGGAGCAGGTACCGCTGCAAGAGGCTGAGCCGAGGAGAGTGGAACAAGTGGTAGTGGAATCGTTGGTGCCAAGGAGGGCAACCGAGAGGCAGCTTAAGCATGTAATGAGCTTTAACCCTCCGGTATTCTCGGGGTTGGGAACCCCATCACAAGCTGAAGACTGGCTGTCCAGGGTGAAGAGAGTCATGACAGCAACAGAGACGGAGGAGTGGCAAATAACCACCATCGCTACGTTACTTTTGGACGGTGAAGCGAGAATGTGGTGGGAAGGATTGGAGCTGCATCTACTGAGAAGTAGACAACTTGTTGATGTCTCGATGGAGGAGTTCTCGAGTTTGTTCTTGGCTAGATACCTACCTTCAGCGCAGAGGATAGCGTTGGAGAACGAGTTCCTGAAATTGGTTCAAGGAGACAGTACCGTGGATGAATATCTCCACGAGTTTACTCGTCTGAGTCGTTATGATAGCACCACTATTGTGGATGAGGAGCGCAAGACTAATTGCTTCTACGAAGGGTTGAGAGATGAGTTGAGGTTACTACTCTCGGGGCCGATGACGCAGGATTTCTTAACCTTGGTCAACACGGCCCGGTCCTTGGAGAAGGACATGAAGAATGTCCAAGCAAAGAAGAGCGTTGGAGACAAGAAATCTGAGTTCAAAGTGCCGACTACTTCAAAGTCTGGCTATCGAAGGTCCTTTAAGAAGCATAGGACTTCGGGTCCAGCTCCTTCTGGTGCTTCTGGGGCGACTACGGGTCGGACCTCGGGCGCATGTTTTACTTGTGGAAAGACGGGGCACTTTGCCCGCGATTGTTGGAGCGGATGCCCCAAGTCCGAGAGAAGGCCGGGAGCGACCTATGAAGAGAAGGGCAAGGCGGTGTAGTCGACCGCATCCCACGATGCTCCGGCCCAACTAAGGGTGTATAATCTTGGCCAACAGGAGGCCATCAAACAGGCTGATGTGGTGATAGGTACGGTTTAATTTATAGCAAGTCAATTTCATTAAATACTTGTTATGCACATGTTACCTTACCACTGATTGTTTAATATTTGTTTTGATTTGTGAAAATCCGGCGAGAGCACTCTTCGATACGGGATCTTCACACTCCTTCTTGTCCGAAGGATTTATATCACGCATTGGAGTCCCTTCTTCGATGGTGAAGGATAAGCTAGATGTATTGTTGCCCAATGGGTGTTCGATGTGCGCGGATAGGATCTGCGATGTTAAGATTCGTATTGGGAATCATGAGTTCGATCTGCAGGCGTCGTTACTTCTGTTGGTGGAGTTCGACGTTATATTTGGCATGGACTGGCTCTCGGAGCAGCAGGCTTATATTGACTGCGGTCGCAAGGAAGTCAAGCTGGGAGTAAGTCGTGTAACGACTTTTACGGGCTTAAAGGGGTCGAGCAAGACGTTGATGTTTGCTCTTCGGGTGGGGAAGGCAGTTCGTGCCGGTGCAGAACTGTTCTTTACACTGGTGGAGGTTGCAAAGCCGAAGCCCGCGTTGGATAGTATTTCAGTGGTGTCGGAATACCCTAATGTGTTCCCCGCAGATCTTCCTCGAGCCCCGCCTCAGCGGGAGATAGATTTTACGATTGAGCTAGTGCCAGGTGCAAAGCCTATGTCACGATCTCCATATCGGCTAGCGCCTAAGGAAATGGCGGAGCTGAAGGTTCAACTGCAAGAGTTGTTGGAGCAAGGGTATGTGCGCCCAAGTTCTTCGCCTTGGAGCGCGCCGGTCCTCTTTGTTAAGAAGAAGGACGGAAGCTTGAGGCTATGTATTGATTATCGAGAGATCAACAAGTTGACGGATAAGAACAAGTACCCGATCCCTCGGATCGATGATCTTTTTGATCAGTTGGTAGGGTCGACGGTGTACTCGAAGTTGGATCTCAAGGTTGGGTACTATCAGCTGCGAATAAGGGAGAGTGATATCCCGAAGACAGCGTTTAGTACGAGATACGGGCATTATGAGTTTATGGTCATGCCGTTTGGGCTGACTAATGTGCCGTCAGTGTTCATGGATTTGATGAACAGGACTTTCAGGGAGTACTTGGACCATTTTGTGATCATCTTCATCGACGATATTTTGGTGCACTCACAAGGTGAGGAAGATCACTTCAAGTATCTTCATTTGGTTTTGGAGACGCTAAGGAGGAATCAGTTGTATGCTAAGTTCTCGAAGTGCGAGTTTTGGTTATCCTCAGTGGCGTTCCTCGGGCATATAGTGAGTGGAGAGGGTATTGCTGTGGATCCGGCGAAGATTGTTACGATACGGGAGTGGCCTGAGCTTTCTACGGTAGCGGAAGTCCGGAGCTTTCTGGGGCTTGCCGGCTATTATAGGCTCTTTGTAGAGAACTTCTCGCGGATAGCGTTACCTCTCACTACTTTGACAGGGAAGGAGCAGAAGTTCATTTGGACGCCGGAGTGCGCGCGGGCTTTTGAGGAGTTAAAGTGTCGGTTGACCACGGCGCCTGTGCTGAGTTCGCCATGTGGGACCGAAGGCTATGAGATTTATAGAGATGCTTCGGGCAGCGGTCTGGGTTGCGTGCTACTACAACACGGAAGTGTAATAGCTTATGGCTCGAGACAGCTAAAACTGCACAAGAGGAATTATCCGGTCCATGACTTGGAGCAAGCGGCCGTGATTTTTGCCTTGAAGCTGTGGAGACATTATTTGTACGGTGTGAAGATTGATATCTACACCGATCATAAGAGCCTAAAGTACCTGATCGATCAGAAGGATCTGAATATGCGGCAACGTAGATGGATGGAGTTCCTGGGGGACTATACATTCAAGATCCACTACGTGTCGGGTAAAGGTAATGCGGTTGCGGACGCGTTGAGTCGCCGAGCACCAGCTCAAGCCAATTGGCTATCGGTGCATGATGAGCGGTTGGTGCGGGAGTTGGAGGCGTTGGAGATTGTTTGTGTGGATAGGCAATCAAGTGCTGAAGCAGTTCTGAATTGGACTGAAGTCCAATATGACCTGGCTGATCGGATTCGGCAGACTTTGGATATGGATGTTCATATGAAGCAGTTCATGGTAGAGGCTCTGGATGGGTCAAATTCCCAATTCGTTGTGGAGGACGGATTGCTTTTGAAAGACGGTCGTCTGTGCGTCCCAAGTGTGGGTAGTTTGCGGGTGGAGTTGTTGTACGAGGCACACCATACCAAGTACTCGATTCACCCGGGGAGCACGAAGATGTACCGCGATGTGAAGAAACTGTTTTGGTGGCCGAGTTTGAAGAAAGATGTGGCGCTCTACATGGAGAAGTGCCAAACTTGCGCCTTGGTGAAGGCGGAATGCCAAAAGCCGGGAGGATTTCTTAAGTCCTTGCCTATTCCGGAGTGGAAATTTGACGACATCTCTATGGACTTTGTGCATGGTTTGCCAAGGTCGATAAAGGGGAATGACGCCATTTTGGTGGTCGTGGATCGGTTGACGAATGTGTCACATTTCATTCCGCATAGGAAGGATGATCCGGTGGAGAAGTTGGCAAACTATATGTGGATAACATTGTACGGCTTCATGGTGTGCCCCGCAGCATCGTGAGTGACCGAGATTGGTGATTCACGTCCAATGATTGGAGGCTTATGCAGCAAATGTTGGGAACAAAGATTAAATTCAGCACAGCCTTCCATCCGCAAACAGATGGGCAGACCGGGAGGGTCAATAGAACCATGGAAGACATGCTCCGCATGTGTGTCTTAGATTTTGGAAAGCAATGGGAAGACCACCTTTATTTGATGGAGTTTGCGTACAATAATAGCTACCAAGCGAGTATCCAAATGGCGCCCTTCGAGGCCCTATATGGTAGAAAATGTCGCACGCCGTTGTCTTGGCTAGAAACGGGTGAGTCAAAGTTGTATAAGCGGTTGGAAGTGGAGGATGCTACTTCTTTGATGAGAACCATTCGGGAGAGGTTGCTTATCGCTCAGGACAGGCAAGCGAAGTACTATAATGCCAAGCACAGGAACGTGGAGTTCGCTGTGGGCGATTGGGTGTACTTAAAGATCAAGCCGTTCAAGGGTGTCTCGCGGGTGCGGCGATTGAAAAAGCTAAGCCCCAGGTACATTGGGCCGTTTGAGGTTCTGGAGCGAGTTGGTGAAGCGGCCTATCGGTTGAAGCTTTTAGTGGAGCTTGGTGGATTACATGATGTATTCCATATTTCGGTGTTTCGGAAGGCGGTGCAAGAGCCTACGCAAGTGATCGTGGTTGATCAAGTGCCGGTGGATAGTGGGCTGACGACAAAAGTCAAGCCCGTGCGGATTGAGGACTTGGAGGTCAAGCGGCTACGCAATAAAGAGATCAGGATGGTTAAGGTCCGATGGGACAATTGCGGTCGTGAGGAGCTCTCATGGGAACGAGAGCAGACTATGCTTGACGAGTATCCAGAGTTGTTCCGCTCAGGTACAAATTTTGGTTTTGTACATGTCTTTCCTTTATATAATTTCGTGGACGAAATTCTTTTAAGAGGGGGAGAGTTATAATGCCCCGAAACTCAAAAGAGCGACGGGGGACGTTTTGGGCCAGATTTGGAATCTGGTAGTATGCACACGGCCTGGGACACGGGCGTGTCCCAGGGCGTGTCAGGCTGGATTCGACGTTTTGGTCGAGAGGTCGACGATTTTGGAGTCGACGATCGTCGAGCAGAGAACACGGCCTGCGACAGGGGCGTGTCACAGGGCGTGTCAAGGCCGTGTCGACGATCGGCCCAGGATGTCGACGAATTTCGCTCGACGAAGTGTCGAGACAAGGCACACGGCCTAGGACACGGGCGTGTCCAAGGCCGTGTCGTGAGGTCGATGATCTTCGCTCGACGAAGTATCGAGTGTCGAGACCGTGTACACGGCCTGGAGCCCAGGCGTGTTGAGGTAGACACGGGCAAGTACACGGGCGTGTCTAAGAACCCGTGTAGTTCTCGGGTTGTTTTCGGGTTAAATTGATGGGGGTACACGACCGTGCCAGTTGGAAGACGGGCGTGTCGGCTCGAACACGGGCGTGTTTGATGCCCATGTGATGTTCCAGGCGCGTCGATTTTGACGGCGAATGAGGGACACGGCCCTGGACACGGGCGTGTGCCAGGCCGTGTTCGGTCCAGATTGGACATTTCAGTCCCGAATCAAAGCTGTTCGTTTCTTTAATTGGTGATCCAACGGCTGGGGGTTGTTCCTGATGGGATATACCCCGGATTGGGCCTTTGAAACCCTCACTTTTACACGAGTGCTTATCTTTCTAAAGTTTAGAGAGAGAGGAGAGCCAAGGAAGAAAGAAGAAGCTAGATCAGGCCATTGGAGGAGCTTCGAAGCTCCAAATCGCGAGCCGACTTCGGATCCACGGAGGCGAAGAGAGTGCGGTGCTTTTCATCCGCTTACTCTTCCATGACGCCAAAGAGAAGCGCTAGGGTAACGATTCTCTTCTTGAGCATGTGTAGCTCTCCTTCTTTGCATAGGAAGCCCGCTCTCGCGAGTTTGCGGTGAGTTGGGGCGTTACTTCGGGTAGATATGTAAAGTTCCCGTTGTTTAGAGTCCGTAAGCGAGAACGAACATAGGCATGATGTGTGAATCCTTTCCGGACATGTTGGTCTGGATCGGTGATGTTGCATTGCATAATGCCGGAGAAGACTCCGTGCTATTGGTTGTTTTCGGGTTTTCTACACGGTAGATTGCAACAGGGAGACTTGGGGATTAACCCAAAGGTGCACCCGGAAAACTGGGCGGATGCGTGATCTTGCCAACTTGGTGGCCTGAGAGCCAACTTAAACATAACCGAGTTATGTGAATTGTGATGGAAATGGGACTCGGGAGAAGTTTGACCCGCGCATATGGCTTAAACTGTCGTTGCGATGTGAGCACGGGTTAGATGGAACCGTACCTGTTCTATGTCGTTCGGTTACAGTCGTTGGCATAGATGAGGGTCTTCGTCGGTCAATGGCTTAAATTGTCGTAACCCGTGCCAAGAACACAAAATGCTTATAGGTTTGGCCGTCAAAGTGGCGGTGGTGGCTCCGGAATGTCTATGGATTTAATTGACGTGACATCGACCGGTTCACCGAGAATGTGCCCTGAGAGCACGGGGCATGTGGCTGTGCGAGCCAACGTCTGTGATGAAATGAATATTGCTATATTGCTCGCTTATGCTAATGAACTGCAGGGAAGGAGCATCGCCGCCCCGAGCTGGGGGCGGGATTGTTATAATTTGGTCAGCATTGCTGACCGTTGCCTTATTTTGCCACCGTGCGGTGGTTTGTTGCTTGCAGATGCTGCTGGACCAAGCGGTCAATAGCGGACTAAAGCCCAAATTGAGAAGCCGGCGCTCGAAGGCCTAATTGGAGTGTTTACTGTTTTATTCATGTATGACCGGCCTGTGTGCCGTGGTTTGTAAATCATGTAATATCAAGTGAACCATTTTGTAAGGCCTTAAGGCCTGTACTTGTGTATGTACAACATTCCTATTTGGTATTAGTGGACATTCATGCTTTAGTGCTGGGTTCTTTATTGCAACTTATTACTCTTCTTCCGCTAGAATGCTCTGTGTAGGACGTTATGATTGGTTGGATGGTTTCCATGACTAACCACCCGGTCTGTCTGTGGTATATGGCGTAGGGCCCCGGCCGGACCTACTGCTATATGCTATGCGATGGATAGGGGTGTTATAGAAGGAGTTTGATCAATTTCAGGTAAATATAAATCTCTTTGACCCTAATGAATACATGCAGATCCATCCAGAAGCTATAGTGCCCAGAGCTGTATCTGTAACACTTCTTAGGGTTCAAGACCTGAAGATGTCTCAAAAGGAAGCAGAAAATCCAAACAGGACAATTGCTTTTGCTAAGTCTTCTTCTGCTCCCCCCTCTAATAGATCTTAAGAATTTTTTTTATTTACTTTTTTGTGATTTATATGTGTGATGAACTTACCCATATCATATCTGCTGAATAGTTTAAATTCTATCAGATATATATTGCTTTGTGTTTATATGCTTTTCTATTTTTTTTGTGACCTCACCCAAATAGGGGGATATTGTTGGATCCCTAGTTTGGATTTGGGCTAGGTTCACTATTAGGTTATTGACCCACCATGTATAGCCTAGCGTCAATTTGTTAGTTCTACGGTCTAGGTCAATCTGACTAGGTTAGACATCTTTGATCTAGCCCTCAGAAGTATTCAGAGAATCAGACTTAGAAGAAATGAAGTTTTAAAGAGTTCAGAAAATCAGTTCGAAGTTCTTTGAACTCAGCTCGACGATCATCGATCACAGATCAACGATCGTAGATCACAGATCGACGAACTCAGAGTGTCAACTCTGAGCTATGCTCGACAAAATACGAGCTCAGGTCGACGATCTTCCCTCTTCTACTTAGATTCTCTGGTCAACAAACTTGGAACTCAGCATTGACAGATATATTCCAGTTCAATTATCTCTGAGCTCAGCTCGACGAAGGAGATTTCTCATCTCGACGAAGAAGATTTCTCAGCTCGACGAACTTGGTGTTCAGTTCGAAGAAATCTGTCCTGAGTTCGATTAATTTCCTTTAGTATTAGTTTGACGTATTCTCTCTCATTTTGACTTCAATTTGTATTGTTCTAAGGCAGTAAATCTCTGATAGTTAATGCTCATATTCTCAAAAATATAGTGGTTTCTTGGCAGCATTAATTATTGTTTTCACAGAGTTAATTAATTGACTTATTTATTGGGACAGTTGAGAAAACTCATTAAAAAGCCAAAATCCAGCCGTTCAACTCTCAGAATCTCAGCAGTAAATTCAAGATATTATTCAAATTTAAAAAGGCTGAAATCTCTTAGGATATAAAAAACAATTTTTCTCTCTTCAATAGAAGAACAACAACAACCATTGATAAACTTTTCAGAGAAAAGCATTGCTATCGTTCTTACAGGAATTTGAAGAAGAACATCACCACACAGATCAGTAGTCTTCTTCTGTTTCTGCTTCATGATTTTTCTAGAGACAATAGTCAACATCTGTCTGAAAGTTCCTGAAGATCTGCAAGCCAACTTTAAGGCCTACACCCTGTGCAAAGCTCTCATCTTCCTGAACATTTCTTCATCTCAGGGGAGCTTTGAAAACAACATCCACTAAGTCTTCTCAGTTATTTGAGAAAGTGAAGACAACATCATTTTCCTTTCCTACTGTAAAAAGGGTTTTTAACTCCCTTCAAAAGTTATCATCTGGTTGTCAAGTCTCCTTATTAAAAGACTTGGATTGGTTTTTGGGCATTAGATAAAAAGCTCAAAGGGTTTTGAGATCTCCCTTGAAATAGATCTTGTGGTGACAGGGCACCTGCGCAAAAAGCCGTGTGGCAGGGCACCTGAACAAAAACATGTTAGTGGATTCCTACCAGGGTTGTAGAAGAGTGGATGTACCCAGTTTTGGGGAACCACTATAAAATCTTTGTGTCGTCTATAATGCTATATTCTTTAATTTGTTATGGTGTGATTGTCTTTTGTTTTTATTTCTCTTTAAACATATAGATATCACTTATTTTAATTCCGCTATAAAAACTAATCAAAGTTTTTTTAAAATACTCTATTCCCCCCCCCCTCCTCTAGAGTTAAGTCAGATCTATCCCTCACTTTCACGTAGGACTTCAGGTGAAGTAATCTGAAGACGGAATCTTCATCACTCAAACGAAGTTCACCAAGGAGTTTCTTAAAAAATTCAGAATGGAGAGTGCATCCTCCATGCAAACTTCAATGGGTTCAACTGTGTCTCTGCACAAGGATGAGAAAGGGAAACCTTTTGATGAAATCAAGTACAAAAGATTAATTGGATCCTTGCTCTACCTGACTGCTAGTGGACCAGATATAATGTTATCGACATGTGTATGCGCTAGATATCAGGTTAACACGAAGGAATCTCATTATGTGGCTGTGAAGCGAATTTTAAGAAAACTTAAGGGTACACCAAATCTTGGCATTTGGTACCCAAGAAATAATGACGTCGAGCTAATTGGCTTTTTAGATGCTGATTTTGTAGGTAGAAGGGACGAAAGAAAGAGCACTTCTAGGACGTGCCAATTCCTAGGAAGATGGCTTATTTTGTGGAGCAGTAAGAAGCAGAATTGTGTGGCAACATCTACTACCGAATCAGAGTATATCTCTGGCGGTAGTTATTGCGCACAACTTCTATGGATAAGGAATCAGCTCGAAGATTATAACTTGAAGTTCAGTGTAATTCTGATGTTTTGCGACTCCTCCAGTGCCATTGTAATCGCAAACAATTCAGTCTCCTACAGCCGTACAAAGCACATCGAGGTGCGCTACCACTTTATCTGGGAGTACGTGGAGAACAAGGACAAAACCCTCAGCTATGTCCTGGCGGACTAGCAGGTTCCTGATATTTTTACGAAGCCGCTTGACAAGACCAAGTTCTAGATGTTCAAAATGGAGTTGGGTATGCTGAACAAGGAACCATGAAGACAGTCAAAGTGATAGAAATTGTCTCAGGATCGATTTCAACAAAGCAAGAATTCTTCTTTTGCAAGTCAAATTTGGTGAACTTCGTCCAACTCGTCACATAATCTTGCGATAGTCACCAAATTGGACTCCTCCAACTACAAATTTCGCTGAATTATATTTCGGGCAAAATTACATTTTGCTTTATTCGATCCGAAGACTCGACGATCAAATTTGAGGTATGCGCAGTATAAATGCAATTTAAAAATTGATATATATATTTTTAAATAGAAACGGGAGGGCACGCACAGCTTTCGTGGAACTCTAATGTAGCCGAAACCCGACGTTTCACACAACTACGCTACCCGACCTTTCGGCTCCCGATTTGCCCATTCCCGTTGATCGCCATCCTCCTCCCGTGAACTAGTTTCATGATTGCTGCCGCCGACAATGTGTTGCCGCCGGCTACCACGTGTCACTGCCGCCTACCGACAGAAACACTCCGAAAATCATTGTCTCTTCATTTCAGTGAAGTCTTCAGTTCTTACAGCCTTCTAGAGGATCTCCAGTACAGTGCTTGCGTCAACACCAGAAGCTTCTTCAGACCCGTACAGTGTGCTCTCCAGAGTTTCAGAAATTCCACTTTTTCATAATTCTCAATGGCTCCTAGAAGAACCAGTGCCTTTCTAGGGTGAGGTGAGTTGGTCCGCAGTGGATTTGCACAAGCCTCCTATGAATTCAAGAACGTCATTCTGATGTTGGAGACCGCTAGACTCTCCTTCTTCCTCGAACACCCCTGCAAGCTGCTCGACAAGGAAGTCTTGGAGTTCTTCAATAATGCCAAATTACATCATGAGGACTCTTTGATCAAAAGCAAGGTTCAGAAAATCAAAGTGAAGGTGAATGCCTCCTGTCTCTCCAGGTACTTGCGGCTACGCATCTGTGATCAGGCCGACTACCTAGAGGAGGCAGATTTTTCCAGAATGTTATCGTTCTGAGGTTTGCCTAGGAGCACCAAAGCCATAAAGCGAAAAGGAATGATTGAGGAGGGCAAACTCGTATCAAGCATAATTGGTAAGGTGCTCATTTGTAAGACGGGCTTGCACGACTATCTGTCCTTAGATATGTTCAAGATACTAGTTGTGATAGTCTGCAGGAAGAAGCTGGACTGGGGTGCTCTGTTGTTCTCCAAGATAAAATACATCCTACGCACTCCCAACTTTGGGAGGATTATCACCCTATACCTGAATCAGCTCGATGGTGATAGGTTTAATATGACCAAAGGAGTTACTATCCATCACCTAAAGAAGATAGATTTTCCAATCATCTCGAGGTGGGGCATGCGGATAATCCAGCGAGGGGGTGCCCCAGTACCCACAGTGGAGGAGGTAGATCATGTTCCTCTCCCCAGTGAGATTCTCGATAGCATGAGTGCAGGAATAGAGGGGGAATCAGTGATTCCATAATCAGTTATAGCCACAGTGATTTCAGTTCCAGATATAGTTTCAGTTTAAGTGGCACCAGATACCGTGCTTCCAGACTCAGTGATAGTGGATATCCTAGCAGAGGTTGTTGCTATTGGCGCTGTCATCACTGTTGATGTTCAAACAGTTGAGGATACATAAGTACATGTTGAGGAAGAGGATGCAGCTCCTTCAGAGCATGATGATGATGTTGTTGTCGAAGAGAATCAAGATGTTGTTGATGCTGCTCATGATGATGATACAGTTAATGATGAGGAATAGTGGAAGATTATGAGATTGAGAATGCTGAAAATGAGAATATGTGTGTTGCTGATACTGCCATAGTTGTTTTAGAGCCGATGTTTGTGGACAATAAGATTGTTCCACTCCCTCTGATGATCACCTCTGTAGTGTATGAGGGGGAGCCAACTCCATCCCGAATATCCGTCTCCACTGAGGTTTCCAGACTCATCCGCAACCTAGACAAAAGACTTGGTAGGATACCACAAGTGCCCGAAGGGGTAGTTGATCTCTTTGATGAAGAAGGTGCTGCAAATGTGCTTTCCCCTATCATAGGTTTTGAGGTTCCTGTGCTGCCAAGTTTTTTTAGCTCAAGTTCTAATGATCAGATTCTGAAAAATGTTGAAGCCTTGCTAGGTAAGAAACATGCCCAATTTGATGCCTCGTTGGCTAAAGTGGTTAAAGTAGTCAAACAATCCAAGAAGTTTATGCTTAAAGGGCTTACTGAAGTTCAAGTAAAATTTGATATACAAGAGGCCAGATTTCATGCAAATTATGAAGAGGCTGTAACTGCGGTAACCCTTATGATGAGAGGACTTAAGCAGAATGAAGGGGTACTGAAAAATGTTGACAAAAATGCTCTCTCTCTCTCTCTCTCTCTCTCATCGAGTCCCATAACAGATCCATGGCATATTAAGAGCCTTCCTTGAAACCTTATGCCAATTCAATTGCAGCAAAAGCCAAAAGGGGGAAGGATGCCATTACAGCTAAGGTTGGCATTGTTGAAAAGACTATTCTCGATTAGTTAAAACAATCAAATGATTATAGCTATGACAACACTGTGTGGCAACATGGACAGCTATTCCCTCCTCCAGTTCCTGCTGAGCCTGTTCATGTTGACGTTCATCCAGCTGTGCCTGGTTATGATAATGTTTATCCGACTCTACTCTACACTCAATACTGGATAGACTCATATGACTTCTCTCAAGTTCATGGTGCTACTGTGACTCCGGATGTTCAAGCTGCTACTGATGCTACTCTTGCTACGTTCTCAGAGGCTCAGGTTCTCAAGAAAAGTAAATTTGGAGAAGGTACTTCCGAAGTCAGACCAGAACCGACCAGGCCAGCTCATATCAGAGAAGGTCCTAACCATGAAATGGATGAACTTTGGAGCCCAACTTCAAAAGGAATTATTTTGGACACCTTGGCCTTGTACGAGCTCGGAGCGGAGAAGCATCAGGATCATTACAGTCCAAAAGAATGGATCAAATACAAAGA
This sequence comes from Platanthera guangdongensis, assembly GCA_039583875.1. Taxonomy (NCBI): domain Eukaryota; kingdom Viridiplantae; phylum Streptophyta; class Magnoliopsida; order Asparagales; family Orchidaceae; genus Platanthera; species Platanthera guangdongensis. The sequence continues at coordinate 125,966,185 of CM077158.1, read as the reverse complement.
GGCCTACACCAGCAGGAGGATTCATTTCTAGAAGTACAAGAATGTTGATCATATACCTCCTCCTCCATAGTACTATCCGAAGCCCATCGAATATTTTGAGAGACAGCTATTGAAAAGGCAGAACAAGAAGACCTATATTATTATATATATGTCAATGTTGTGGTGTGGGCTGCCCTCCCTAATCTAAAACAATTTTGATATATATATATATATTTGATTTATCTAATTGTCTTGGATTGCGTGTTGTTATCTTTTCTTAATTTCATTTATCTTTTCATGTCTTAGTTTAATTTTATTTGATATGTGCAATTCACCATAGCTTGTAGGATTTTGTCTTCTTCAAATAAGGAGAATTTGTTGGGTATTGTATCCACAATATCCCTGATTTGAAGAAGGGTCTAGGTAAGCTAAGATGAATTGAGGTTGTATTCGATATTGCTTTTTAGTTATGTACTTGCAGGTTTACAATGCCAAGTACACATAAATTTCAGTTAGAGTGGGTCACTAAACACGGGACTATACAATGTAATCCTTAATTGTATAGGCCAATGTGTTGAATCACATGTAATCGCTCTATTGGGATGTACTTCTATCCCAAGTACAGGAGAAGGATCAAGGAAGGCCAAAGACAAGATGTCAGAAATGAAGAATTTTACCCAAGTAACATTCGACTAGTATGGTGAGTCAAACACGTCAAATTCATCGAGTATCCCCCTGATACTCGCCAAATTTGTCGGGTATACTTCCTGTTACTCGCCGAATTCATCGTATATACTTTGGACATTCTCTGGGATTCCAATATTTGACCAAGGCAAATTCGACGAGTATCACTGGAGATACTTGCTGAATTCGTTGAGTATCCTAGTGATACTCGCTAAATTCGACGAGTATCCCAAGCGATACTCGCTGAGTATGTATTAGGTAATTTTTGGCGTAATTCATTACCCTAATTCGGCGAGTATCATACCTGATACTCTGTTGGATCTCTAGTAAGATTTGGGCTAGGTTCACTAAGTTAAGATCATATGACCCACAATGTATAGCCAGGGTCATAGTTGTGTCCTAGAGTCTAGGGCAAGTCCTTAGAGTCAATATCACATGGACCAACGATCAACAAGACTGCCAGAGACTCAAGACTTAGAAGATTTCAAGACTCTGTAAAGTGAGTTCGACGTTCGTCGAACTCAGGTCGACGATTGTCGTGCTCAGCTCAATGATCTCAGAGTTAATTCTCTGAGCTGAGCTCAACGAACTTTATTCTTTGGTTGACGAATCTTTGGACTACTACAGCATTCTGTCAAGACTATGTTATCTAGTCTCAGGTCGACGAACTTAGTTCTCTGCCCGACGAATTTTGGATTATCTACTTCAACAACTTAGAACTAGAAGACTTGTGTCAACACTCAGAGTATATGTCGACACCAACTGAGTCGACACTAGAAGCACTTGTGTCGACACACAGATCATCATTCGACACTTTGGAAAGATTATGTTGACACACAGAATAACTGTCGACACCAACTGTGTTGACACCAGAAGCAAGAATATGTCGACTCATAGAAGACTTGTGTCGACACACAGAATATCTGTCGACACCAACATCAGAGGTGTCGACACACAGGATACAGTCGACACCAACTGTGTCGACACCAGGAGTAATTGTGTCGACACACAGAATATTTGACAACTCCAGAAACTCAGCTCGATGAAATCAAATCTTAGGTCGACGAATTCTGGAGACTTTAACTTTCATTTCAGATACAACTGTGAATATTGTAAGTCTAGAATAGTTGTTGAACTCCAGTCGACGAACACAGTTATTAGCTCGACGAATTCTGTCATCAGTTCGATGATTCCAGACTTAGCATTTACTCCTTCTGTCCTTAGTCTATGGCAATAATTTCTGAATTATTAATGATAAAATATTCTCTGAATATTACCGTTGGACGGTAAATTAATCACGGCTTTCATCAAAATTATTGTTTTCCATTTTTCCAAGGGACAGTTGGGGAATGAAATCAATGCAGTTTATTTTCAAGGACTGCCAGCATTGATTGTCGTAGAAGGATTCAAATTTCGAAAGGAAATTCCCTCAGGAAATATAAAAAGAGATTTTTCTCTCTTTCCTGATAGATAGAGAAGAAAGCAAGAACAATCAGAGTACCAGAGTAATAGCAGAGGCGCAGCATACAGAGACACAGAGATTTTCAATCAGTCTATCTTCAACAGCTTCTCTGATCCTTTAACAAAAGCTATGATACAAAAAGAAGATCTGCTCTCAGAAGAAGAAGAACAATCATACAAAATCAAGAGTCTTCTTACTTTAATACTCCAGGACCTCCAAGGACAACAACTATCAAATCTGTCAAGAAGATCCTGCAGATAACGGATAAAAGCTTGAAGGTCTATCACCCTGCAGGGAGGCTTCCATATTTCCCTGAACCATTCAATATCTCAGGGGGAGACATTTGCTACCATCAATAATCCACAATTCTTCTCTCTGATTGTTGACAGAGAAGACATAATCAGCTCTCTCACCCCCACTGTGTAAAGGGTTGTCATCTCCCTTCAAAAGTGATTCCTGGTCACAAGTCACCTGATCAAAAGACTTGGGGATTTGGTTTTTGAGCACCTGATCAAAAGCTCATTGGTATCAGGCACCTGATCAAAAACCTAAGTGGATTCCAACTAGGGTGGTAGAAGAGTGGATGTACCTAGGTTGGGGAACCACTATAAATTTCTTGTGCCGTATGGTTGCCCTCTTTATTTTGTTTTCTTATTGTGGCTGTGGTAGTTAGTTTCTGTGCTTTTATATTTTGATTTATTTACTAACGCACTTAGACTAATCTACATTATCCAGCAGAGAATTTTATAAAACTTTAAATACTCTATTCACCCCCCTCTAGAGTATTCCTGATCTAATAGCTCACTTTCAATTGGTATCAAAGCAGGTTCCTTTGATTGTACAAGCTAACCCTTGAACCAAAGATCCTTTGTTAGATCTAAATTTTATTTTTATTTCCATATTAGATTTATATACACAGCTATGTCACAAAACAAGGACTATGTAAGCACTAGACCTCCAGTTTGCAACCTAAACAGGTTTGCCATCTTGAAGGCAAGAATTAAATTATACATGAATTCTATTGATGAGGATATATACAACTCTACTTTGACAGGTCCTCCTCAAGCTTCAACTTCTGCAACATCTACAAGCACTACTGTAGTTCCACCACCTGAGTGGACTGAAGCCTAGAAGAAGGCAAAGATAGCTGATGCCAAGGATATGAACATACTGGCACAGACTATGTCAGATGATATTTTTTAGAAGGTGGCTGATGCACCTCAGCCAAAGCCATCTAGGATTCACTAAATCAGATGGTGGCTGGTTCAGTTGACAATAGAAAGGATAGGAGATCCAGCCTCATATCCTTATATGATAACTTTAAGAAAGAAGAAGTTGAATCAGTAGCTGATATGTATAACAGGTTAAGCTCAATCATCAATGAGCTAAAAACCTTGGACAAGGACATCACACTCACGGAGGTGAATGACAAGATCCTAATGTGCTTCCCAAGCTCATGGGATTCAAGGATCTGGCCCATCAAGGAGGCCAGAATCCTAAATGATATATCTACAAAATCTATATTGGGCAAGTTAAAGTCTTATGAACAACTGATCAAGTCCAGGGAGGCAGCAGAGAAAAGGACACCTCCACTAGCCAGAAAAGAGCAAAGTATAGCCTTTAAGGCTGTTGAGGAGACAAATACATCAACATCAAATGAAGAGCTCTTGAGTCTATTTGCCAGAAGATTCTACAAGATGGTAAGAAAGGACTTCAGAAGAAAGTCATCTACGCAAGATGACAAACCCAGGTATGATAAAACACCAACTAAAGAAGTGGTGTGTTTTGGGTGCAGGAAACCTGGGCACTTCCTCTCTAAGTGTCCAGAGAACCAGAAGAAAGAGAAGAGAAGAGATAAAGACACCAGGAAATAGAACACCAGCAAACTCTCTTCCAACAAACACAAGAGGAAGGAAAAGGGTTTTGTGGCTGAAACCTGGAGTGAAACTGAAGATGAATCAACATCTTCCAGCTCCAGTGAAGATGAGGAAGAAGCAAGGGCTAAGGAGGTTTGCCTCATGGCAATTGATGCTTCAGGAGCAATTCAAAAGAAGAGGAATCAGACAATGAAGAAGCTTCAGATTCAGAAGCTGATAAGGAACTATCTTCTTTTGATTACACTTCAGATTCTTTTAAAATTGAATTTAAATCAATGTGTATAGACTTAATAAGTTCAGAAAAAGAGATTAAAACCCTTAGGGAAAATTAGGAAATTTAGAAAACATTAACTCTGAAAATAATAGGTTAAAAGATGAGTTATGCTTAGCTAATGAGCAAATAACATTTTTAAAAACCGAGCTTTGTGAGGCTAAACAACTTGAGGAAACTCTTAATGGAAGAAGCCTCAAGTTGATGGACATCACAAGCACTGTGAATGCCAGACTTAATGGCAAGCTAGACTTGGGTGCTTCATCAGGTTTGCCCCCCATTCTGCGGAAGAACATCTTAAAAACCCCTATAAAATTTGTCAATGCTAAGGGAAAAGAAAAAGTAATCAATAAACAAACAACGGAAAATGTTTCTAAATCAATAGGTCAGAAAACCAGCAACCAGAAAACCATAGGTAACAAGGATCAGCAGAATTCGTCGAACTTAGATCGACAAAATCTAGCCAGTTCTCTAACCCAGATCGACGAACTCCGAACGCAAACTATAGATATAGTTATTCATCTATCTGCGATCGATGAACTCTGTATGGTTCATCGAGCAGAGGTCGACGAAGAAGGGGCACAGAAAATGAATATATTCATTCTATGGGTAGAGATCGACGATCTCAACCATATTCGTCGAACTCTGGTCGACGAACTCACAGAAATTCGTCGAACCCAGAAAGACTTAACCGAAACTTTAATTATAACAGAAACTTAAATAATTCCAGGAAAGCCTTTAATCCACTAGCTGATTGGGTCATACCACCTAGGAGATATGACCCTCTAGGATATAAATCCCAACTAGAATATTCTATTATTTCCATCTTTTCATACCAGGAAAACAAAGGACCCAAGATAACCTGGGTCAAGAACATTTAACTGTTTTTCATTACAGGTGAATAGCTGCCCAAGTGTGAATCAGACCTAGTACTTGGACAGTGGCTGCTCCAAACATATGACAGGTAGTAAGGACATTCTATCTAATTACAAGTCCAAGTTGGGACCAAAGGTCATCTTTGGTGTCTCCAAATGTGGCTAGTCAGAAGGCTTTGGAGAAGTGAAGATTGGAGCTGTCACATTCAAGAAAGTGACATATGTTCGAGGAATGAAGCATAACCTCATCTCCATAAGTCAATTATGTGATGAAGGTTATCATGTACATTTTAGTTCATCTTCATGTATTATCTCTAATAAAGAAAACCAAATTTTTAATTGGGAATAGACAAGTTAATATATATTTAGTTGATTTTTTATCTGCCAATTCTGATATCTATTTACTTAATATAATTAGTAACCAGAATAACATATGACATAAAAGACTAGGTCATGTTAATATGAAAAACATTACTAGGCTATCTAAAGACAACCTTGTTAGAGGTCTACCTTCTGGTCCCTAAAAGAAGGAAGGCTTTTGCAGCGCTTGTCAATTAGGCAAGCAAACTAAATATAGTTTCAAATCCATTAATAAAACTGATTCACCTAGGATCTTGTATTTTCTACACATGGATCTATTTGGACCCATTGCTGTACAAAGCCTAGGAGGGAAATCTTACATTTGGTTATTGTAGATGACTTCTCCAGTTTCACTTGTGTATCCTTTCTGAGATCTAAGTCAGATACCTTCAAGGTTCTTACAGATTTTCTCAGGACCATACAGATTGAGTTCTCTACTCATGTTGCATTGATCAGAAGTGATCATGGCACAGAGTTTGAGTCTCTTCTTATGCATGAGTTCTCTGAGAAGGAAGGTATCATGCATTACTTCTGAGCTCCTAGAACTCCTCAACAAAATGGGTAGCTAAAAGGAAAAATAGGAAACTCATTGAAGCTGCAGGTATATTACTTGCAGATGCTTACATGCCGTTATCCTTTTGGGCAGAGGCTGTGAATACTGCAAACTATGTCCTGAACATAAGCCTGATACATAAGCTAAATAATAGGACTCCCTATGAATTACTAAAAGGGAAGAAACCTAAAATAAACTATTTTAAAGTCTTTGGTTGTATATGTTATATTCACACAAACAACAAAAAATATATTAGAAAGTTTGATGCAAAGGCTGAAGAGGGAATTTTTCTAGGATATTCCCAAGAAAGCAAAGCCTATAGAGTTTATAACAAATCAACTTTAAAAATTGAGGAGTCTATCCATGTTACTTTTGATGAAGCTAACATGTCTTGCAAGGAGAAAGAAATTTCAACCAGAAGTAACATGCAGGTACATCACTTTTGTGACAGTTTGGATGGTCTAAACCTTACCCAAGAGAATCCAACTCATCCTTGTCCACAAGTCATTGAAGAAAGTGAAGATGAAGGCATTGAAGGGAGTGATATTCCCCCAACAGCAAACATAATTCCATAGGAGGAATTAATTCCAAATACTGTTGCAGAACCAACTCCACCATCTAATATTGTCACACTTAGGGATCACCCCAGATCTCAAGTTATTGGAGACATATCAGCAGGTGTACAGACAAGGCATCAAATCAACCAAGATTTGATGTATGCCTGTTTTCTCTCTCAGATTGAACCTCTATCCATCCATGATGCAGAGCAAGATCCCCACTGGATCATTGCAATGCAAGAGGAATTAAATCAGTTTGAGAGATGTAGAGTTTGGTATTTTGTTCCATGGCCTCAAGACTACCCAGTCATTGGAACCAAATGGGTCTACAGAAACAAGATGGATGCACAAGGAGTAATAGTGAGGAATAAAGCCAGGCTTGTTGCATAAGGATATAGGCATGAAGAAGGAATAGATTATGACCAGACCTTTGCACTTGTTGCAAGGTTGGAAGCAATCAGAATATTCCTTGCCTATGTAGCTTACAAGAGATTCAAGTTCTATCAAATGGATGTGAAAAGTGCATTCTTTAATGGAGTACTCAAGGAAGTGGTGTATGTTGAACAACCTCCAGGTTTTGTTTCTCCAACTCATCCCTCTTATGTTTACAAATTACATAAAGCTCTCAATGGTCTAAAGCAAGCTCCAAGAGCGTGGTATGAGACTCTATCCAGCTTTCTATTAGAGCATAAATTCATTAGAGGCATTGTAGATAGAACACTTTTCACTAGACATCATAAGGATCAAATATTATTAGTACAAATATATGTGGATGACATAATATTTGGGTCTACTGATTCAAAAATGTGCAAGAGATTCTCTGATCTCATGCATTCTAAATTTGAAATGAGTAGCATGGGTGAGCTTTCCTACTTCCTTGGTCTCCAAGTGAAGCAGCTCCCTAATGGCATCTTCATCTCCCAAGCTAAGTATGCTAAAGAGCTTATCAAAAAGTTTGGGATGGCTGATGCCTCAGCAAAGAAGACACCTATGTCTACAAATGCTGTAATTGATTCAGATGCACATGGGAAACCTATAGATCAGAAACTATATAGGGTCACTGTTGGATCCTTGTTATACCTTACAGCAAGCAGACCTGATATCATGTTTGCCACATGCCTTTGTGTTAGGTTCCAGGTGAACACAAAAGAATCTCACCTTATTTTCCTTAAATGAATTTTGAGATATATAAAGGGTTGTCCTAGTCTAGGCCTATGGTATCCCACAGAATCAGAATTTGAGTTAACTAGATACTCAGATGCTGATTTTGCTGGATGCAGGGTGGACAGAAAAAAGTACTTCAGGAAGTTGCCAGTTCCTGGGTATGAGATTAGTATCCTGGTTTTGTAAGAAACAGTCATCTGTATCTACCTCAACTGCTGAGGCAGCATACATTGCAGCAGGTAGATGTTGTTCCCAGATGCTGTGGATACAAAATCAATTACTATACTATGATATCAACTTAAATAATTCAACTCTACTTTATGATAACACAAGTTCCATAGCAATAACACAGAATCCAGTCCAGCATAGTAGGACAAAGCATATAGACATTAGGCATCATTTCATTAGAGAGTGTGTAGACAAAAACAAAATTAAGCTTGTCTATATCTACACTGATTTACAAAGGGCTTATATATTCACCAAACCTTTGGATTAGAGAAATCATCTCTTCTTTATAAATCAGCTGGGAATGATCAATAGAGAAGACTTAGTTTAGGTTAAATATGCACTCGACGAATTTACCAAAGTTCGTCAAACGGAGCTCGACGAACTATGGAAAGTTTGTGAGATATTCGTCGATCGCAGGACGACGAACTCTCTGTGAGTGAAGTTGTTTTCGTCGAACGGAGATCGACGAATTCACTTCAGAAAACTTTCATCGAATGAAGCTCGACGAAATGTCTTAGAATCTTCAGACAGAGCTCGACGAATTATTTGACTATAAATTATTTCGTCGATCTCAGGTCGAAGAATTTCTTAATTTTCGTGGAACGGAGTTTGTCGATTAATATTCTGGAAAACCTTATATCTAGGTTTTTCTTCGACCTCCGTCCGGCACTTTCTGTTCTCTTGCACTTGATCGTCGTTTGTCTCTTTTGCAGGTGATTCCAATGGCTATTCCAGCAGGTGCCCTAACCGGAATGAAGTTTGACACGGGCTTTGACGTCGACTTCGAATCCTTTCAATATTCGGACCCAATATTTCTGCATATACTGGAACTTCTGGAGGAACAGAAACTAAAAAATCTGATGTCAACAAGGATAAAACTACCTGCAACTGAAATCAGAGAGTGGGTTTCTATATCTACATCAGAGGAGAACACTATGATCGGAACAATTGCGGGTAACTCCGTATCTTTATCTCCCGCTATACTTACTGAGATTTTTGGGTTGATTAATGGTGAAGAATAGTAAGAAATCGATTCTGAAGAATATGAGATGATGTTGAGTTTAATGGGATATACTGGAGATAATCCCAATAAGTTGTTAAAGAAACATCTGTCTGCCGAATTCAAGTTCTTCACAGATATTGTAGGAAAGGTTTTGCTGGGCAAGCATACTGCTCATGAATACATTACTAGACACCAGTTTCTAGTTATGTGTGCAGTGATTAATAAGAAGTAAGTGGATTGGGCTCAAATCATATTTAATTTGATAAAGAAAAAGAACAACAAGAAGGAAGTATGCTTTGGAAGGATCCTAGGGATCTTCCTGAAGGAGAAGGTTGTTGAATCGCTGGTCTCACAAACCATATTCATTAATGCCAGCAAGCGACTCACATGCACCTTGTTTGGCAGGCGGAGAGGACCATAACTAAGCCATCCAAGGCTTCAACCTATTCCACCCCAGCTTCTGAAAGCACCGGGGCTATAAGAGCCAGCCCCACCCTACTGAAGAGATCGTCCCCACCTCTCCATCTCTTCCAGCAACTCAACAACCACAACAACTCCACCAACAACTTCCACCACCTCAACAACCAACAGCCTCTGTTCATGTTTATACTACAGCTACATCTTCTGCCACCTCTCCACCCCTAGATCTTACCAATATCCCCTCATCTGCTATTCAGGAATACCATCAACCCACTCCACCTCAATCACCTCAATCCCCCACAAATTTACTAGATCCAACACCACCATCATCTCCTTTTCCACCTCACCTATCCTCCATTCTAACTTTTGATCTTCTGACTTCACCCCTCAATTCTCCTTCTCCTCCACATCCATCCACTCAGGATGTCCCCATGACAAATGTCCCTCCTCCATCATCTCCAACATCTACCATCCCTCAAAATGTCTCCACCCATCATTTTACTGAACCATCTGTCACTCCAATATTAGACCCCTCTACCATATCTTCCATCATTGCTATCATCACACCACTCATAAAATCAATCATAGCGGAGACCATTATACCTCTTGCTACCTCTATCTCTACTCTATCTGCTCAACTTTCTGCCTTCAATGCTGCCCCCTGTTCATTCAGGGGCCTGGCTCCAGTATACACTGAAACCAGGCAGGGGGAGATACTTAATGAAGAAGTCGCAGCACCTCCAACAGAAGCAGAACTCTCAACTAAAGTAGGTCCAGTAACAGCAGAGGTAGAAGCACTACTAGCAGATACAGATTTAATTCCAGGGGATGCGGATTTTATTCCTGATGGTAGAGATTTAATTGATTTAATTCATTTCATTGAGACTGACATGGACCTTGATGAGTCTGTCCCTGAAGAGACAGTTGCTGAAGATATTCTTTGTATTTCTGAATTTATAATTAATCTCACAGTAAACTTAGTTGATTTATTGACAAGTTTTGATACTGCCTTTCTGAATTATATTCCATCAATACCTACTAAGCCATCCTTGGCTATTATACCATAAACTTCTCCAATCTCTCCAAAAGTTGCTAAGCAACTTAAAGATAGTTTTGTTATTTCAATGCCAGCAATCATGCCATCTCTAGAAGAAGTTATTTCTGTTCCAACATTTGTAATGGATGACTCACCCATACCAAATCTGGATGATTTGATTTTGGCTGATATAGAAGAAGAAAGTAAGGCAGCTGCTGAAAGCACTGTCAGAACTAGTTCTCCAGTCTCTCCTATGGCTTCTTCTCCTGGTCCTGTTGAAGTTTCTACTCAAGCTCCTGAAAAGCCAATCTTTTCCGCTGAGGCTTTGAAAGCACTTAATGACCTATATGATAAGCCTCTGGAATCAGATAATGATAATGATGATGATGAGGATGAGGAAGATGATTCAGATGATGAACCTAAGAGGAAGTTAGTATCAAAGAAAAGAAAGCCCCTCCTCCTCCTGCTCCTAAGCCAAATCCAAACAATGACACTCCCGATTATATTCTCCAAAAGATAACTCCATACAAAGGGATGCAATCTTTGATGTGGTTATCTAAAAACTAGCAGAAGGAAAGGAAGAAAAGGAGAACGTACTCTCCTCCTCCAGCTCAAAGATTCAGAAAAGATCGACCTCCTCCACCTCCTCCAGCTGCTGGTTCTTCAAGCACATCTTCTCAAAGATCTGCCCCACTTCAAACATATCAAAGACACCAAGGGAGATCACATGGAAGCAGCCAGCACAGGCAATATTCTTTAGGAAAGTAACAACATCAACATCAGCAGCAACAACATCAACAACAGCAGCAACATCAACAATCCACTGAACATCAACCATCTGAAGGCTCTAAAATACCATCCTCTCCTCCTGTTCCTTTTGAAGATCCTGAAACAGCTACTACTGCTAGAATGGCCAGGTTCCAGGAAATTGTAGGCCTTTCTATGATTAACAAAGCCAAAGATGAAGGAAAGGATCCTTCTAAATATTCAACAATGTCAAATTACAGGAAAGAGGAACTTAAAAGATTTGATAAAGCAAACATGTTTTTTAATGTTGATGAGTACATGAAGTTGCACCCAGAAGCAGTTGTCCCCAGAGCTACATCTTTGAAGATTATAGGGGCTGCTGACATCACCATGACAAAAGTGCAAGCTTTAGATCCCAAAAGAGAGATTGTGTTTACAAAGCCTGGAGAGAAGAGCAAGCAAGAAATGCCTAAGGAAAAGAAACAGAAGAAGTAAAGGTTGAACTCTTTTGTTTTCTACAATTATCTATAACTGCTCTATATTCTGAACAAAGCTTATGTATATATATATCTGCTGCATGTGTTACTGATTTCTGCCAGATATATGCTTTTTCTACTTTATTTATTTTTCAATTTTGATTTGAGTCTGTAATTAGTGACCTCACCCAAATAGGGGGAGATTGTTGGATCCCTAGTAAGATTTGGGCTAGGTTCACTAAGTTAGGATCATATGACCCACAATGTATAGCCAGGGTCATAGTTGTGTCCTAGAGTCTATGCCAAGTCCTTAGAGTCAGCATCACATGGACCAGCTATCAACAAGACTGTCAGAGACTCAAGACTTAGAAGATTTCAAGACCCTGTAAAGTGAGTTAGACGTTCGTCGAACTCAAGTCGACGATTGTCGTGCTCAGCTCGACGATCTCAGAGTTAATTCTCTGAGCTGAGCCCGACGAACTTTATTCTTTGGTCGACGAATCTTTGTACTACTACAGCATTCTGTCAAGACTATGTTCTCTAGTCTTAGGTCGACGAACTTAGTTCTCTGCGCGACGAATTCTAGATTATCTACTTCAACAACTTATAACCAGAAGACTTGTGTTGACACTCAGAGTATATGTCGACACCAACTGAGTCGACACTAGAAGCACTTGTGTCCACACACAAATCATCAGTCGACACTTTTGAAAGATTGTGCACACAGAATAACTGTCGACACCAACTGTGTCGACACCAGAAGTAAGAATTTGTCGACTCACAGAAGACTTGTGTTGACACATAGAATATCTATCGATACCAACATCACTTGTGCGGACACACAGGATATACGTAGACACCACCTGTGTCGACACCAGGAATAATTGTGTCGACACACATAATATTTGACAACTCAAAAACTCGGTTTCGACGAAATCAAATCTTAGGTCGACGAATTCTGGAGACTTTAACTTTCATTTCAGATATAACTGTGAATATTGTATGTCTAGAATAGTTGCTGAACTCCAGTCGACGAACACAGTTATTAGCTCGACGAATTCTGTCATCAGTTCAACAATTCCAGACTTAGCATTTATTCCTTCTGTCTTTAGTCTATGGCAATAATTTTTGAATGATTAATGATAAAATATTCTCTGAATATTACCGTTGGACGGTACATTAATCACGACTTTCATCAGAATTATTGTTTTTCATTTTTCCAAGGGACATTTGGGGAAAAAATCAATGCAGTTTATTTTCAAGGACCGCCAGCATTGATTTTCGTAGAAGGATTCAAATTTTGGAAGGAAATTCCCTCAGGAAATATAAAAAGATATTGTTCTCTCTTTCCTGATAGATAGAGAAGAAAGCAAGAAAAATCAGAGTACCAGAGTAATAGCAGAGACACGGCATACACAGACACAGAGATTTTCAATCAGTCTGTCTTCAACAGCTTCTCTGCTCCTTTCGCAAAAGCTCTGATACAAAAAGAAGATCATCTCTCAGAAGAATAAGAACAATCATACAAAATCAAGAGTCTTCTTACTTCAACACTCCAGGACTTCCAAGGACAACAACTATCAAATCTGTCAAGAAGATCCTGCAAATAAAGGCTAAAAGCTTGAAGGTCTATCACCCCGCAGCAAGGCTTCCATATTTCCCTGAACCATTCAATATCTCAGGGGGAGCCATTTGCTACCATCAATAATCCACAAGTCTTCTCTCTGATTGGTGACAGAGAAGACATAATCAACTCTCTCACCCCCACTATGTAAAGGTTTATCATCTCCCTTCAAAAGTGATTCCTGGTTAAAAGTCACCTGATCAAAAGACTTGGGGATTTGGTTTTTGAGCACCTGAACAAAAGCTCATTGCTGTTAGGCACCTGATCAAAAACCTAAGTGGATTCCTACCAGGATGGTAGAAGAGTGGATGTACCCAGGTTGGGAACCACTATAAATTTCTTATTTCGTCTGGTTGCCCTATTTCTTTTGTTTTCTTGTTGTGGTTGTGGTAGTTAGATTCTGTGCTTTTATATTTTGATTTATTTAATACTGCACTTTTACTAATCTGCATTATCCAGCAGAGAATTTTATAAAACTTTAAATACTCTATTCACCCCCCCCCCCTCTATAGTATTCCTGATCTAACAGCTCACTTTCATACTCCACAATTTTCGTCGAATTTTCCTGGTCAATTTTTTTTCGATTTTTTCACTGCTTCAAAATCGATGGCCATGTACAGTACTTTTCTATGTTTCAATTTTCGAAATCTTTTATAGTCGGCTCATCTAGAATCCCATAATAAATACCTTGAGTAATTTCGAAATGAAACACATGTCTAAAAACTTGATTTCTCGAATTGATTTCTAACTTCCCGTAAAAGGAATAACCTGTCGGCCGACCTATGTTTTTCGTGAATTTCTTCCGAACGGCCGAGACTTCGAGCAATCTTCTTCGCCGACTACTTCGTTGACTGGACCGCTTCTTCATTCAAGATCTACTTTTATCTAGTCCTTGTCGGTCAAGGATCAAGGTTCTAGATCCAAGAGTTCAAGGTTTCGATTTCTCCAAGATTCAACTTCCAACCTTCAAAGAAAATCGGATCAAAATTGGAATCATGTGATTGTTGTTGTTACTTTATTTTGAATATTGTAGGAGATTTTTCTCCGAGTTTGGTAGATCCGCTTGTGGATCGAGAGAGTAAATCCAGTTGTGGATCGAGTGTGTAGATCCATTTTGCGGATCGAGTTGTAGGAGAGTTTGTTCTCCGAGTGGTAGGATTTTTGTCTCAGAGGTGTAGGAATTATGACTCTGAGGCGTAAGATTTGGCGAAATCTGAGTTTGCTGAAGTAGCCGAATCTGCCCTTCGTGTTAGATAGGCGAGGCGGGACAGTAGACTTACCCAACTCGGGAAAGCACTATAAAATCTCTACGTTTGTGTGCTTGATTTTTTTGATTTTTTTTATTTCGCATAAAGACGCAAACTTCACCTATTCACCTCCCTCTATGTGATTTAGGTCAATGCTAGAAACTTTCAAGGCCGAGGTAGCGGCTGTACGTCCCCTCTGCGCCGCCATCTTAGTTGTCCCGCGCTTTCCCGGCCATCAGCGGCAGTCTCCCTCCTCGTCGGCGAGTTAGCCGACAAGTTTGCTGGTGGCACATCGGAGCCCGTCCACATCATCTGATCTTTTTGGGTCATTCTATGTCATCTGATTTGCGTGTAAACGTCCACTACGGTGGTATTTCCTATTTTGGCAAGATTTCATATGGTGGTTGCGGAGCATTGGGACATTACGTGTATAAAGCATTTACAAGATTAGACTGGTATGCGCACTTATCTATTTTCTTAATATTTGTTGACAATTTATTTGGTTGTAACAAAAATTTTATTTCACATTACAGATTATATGACTTTTGGAGTTCTTTCAAACTACAAAAATTACTTAAAATTGTGCAAGACATGGTAGGTATTATAACATTTGAAGAATTTGAAAGCTCTGTTTCAATAAATTATTATTTACAATGTTCTCTTAATTGTGTTGTGCATGTGATATTTATATTGGGACGCGCTAATTTGATCATCACTAAGGAGTGGAATTTAACTATTTTGTATTCTAAAAAATAATGGAGTCTTGCATTATATTTTGGTCGATTAGGTTGTTTTAATTATTTTGCGTTATAAAAAATAATGGATGGTTGCTACATTCATTTGATTTGCTTAATCTAAAATGATTACATGATTTTTTAAAAAAATAAAAATTGTGTTGCCAATAGCTAATGGACTGTCATTATAGATTTGTTGGACTACTATTATAATTATGCTGCCAATATTCAAAGTCGGGCTGCCAATATAAACGTCCTAATTCATTTGTATTTTAATTTGTGAGTTACGAGGATCAATGATTCTCATTATCATAACTCTCATTAAGTAGTCCATTTTTTATTTCCATGATTTTGAACAAAAAGTGAAATCTAGAGCACCATCAGTTTTGTGAAAGAGCCAGTCCTAGCTATTCTCCATTCTGTCCTCCTGAGAGCATGGAGAGGTGAAAAGTAGGTCTTTTCCTCCATTGGATCATGGTGCCGGTGAAGTTCCTTATCCCGTTTCTGCTTGGATGAATTGGCAAGGACAAGTCCTCTTTGAATATATTAACAAGAAGCCACCTTTCAAACCAGCGAGATCTCTCCTCTGACTTAGCCATTTTTCCTTTTGCAAATTGAAGGCAGTTCACTCAATGCCCAGAGCAAGAAGCATCGAGTAAAGCTCAAGCAGTCAAAGCATCAGCATGATCAAGGAAAAAATCTAGTTAAGTCCAGAAGCATTGAGTGAAGGATGTTCACTCAATGCCTAGTGCCAAAAGCATTGAGTGGAGCTCATGTTGTCAAAGCCACAGAAGATGTAGATAGAAAATTGGTCTAAGTCAAGAAACGTTGACTGAAGGCAGTTCACTCAACGCCAACTCAACAGAAATTCAACTAAGTACAAAAGCATTGAGTGAAGGATGTTCACTCAATGCCTCAGCAAGATGGCTGGCAAAGGCAGAAAGTGTTGAGTGCATAAGCTTCACTTGACGCCTTCATACAGAGAAAAATGGCTAAGTCCAAATGCATTCAGTGATGAAGGATCACTCAACGCCTAATCTGTTTGACAGCCAATAGTATATATTCATTGAGTGATGTTTAATCACTCAACGCCTGGTGTTGTGTAAAAACTGAGTAAGAGTTTTGGCGTTGAGTGACAATCCTTCACTCAACGCTTATGCTGAATTGTTTGAATTTGACTAAGTTCATAGGTGCAAACGTCAGCAAAAATTCAAATGTTGCGGGAAGTTTACAGGTCATGACAAATGGAGATGCTTGCCTATTGTACAACATTTAATGCAAAAGTAGACATGCAGCTACCACCTCTAGGTGGGCACAATGCCCAAATAGTCGTTGGATGACGAGGTAGAGAAGAAGAGATTAATAAAGAAGAAATTAACTTTTGCAACGTGCTGAACTTCATCTTCTTCCTTTAAACCGTGTTGTAGAGCTTAAGGATATATTTCATTCTATTGATATAAAAGTGTAAAGAAAGCTAGTTGATTGATCTACATAACTTCAATAGCAAGTTCAACAGCTTTCTCTCTAAGGTAGAAGAAGTAACAA
Source organism: Platanthera guangdongensis (assembly GCA_039583875.1). Taxonomy (NCBI): domain Eukaryota; kingdom Viridiplantae; phylum Streptophyta; class Magnoliopsida; order Asparagales; family Orchidaceae; genus Platanthera; species Platanthera guangdongensis. The sequence continues at coordinate 125,949,343 of CM077158.1, read as the reverse complement.
AGCAAACACTTGTTGCAGGGACTTCACAGTTCCAGTAGGCCCAATCATGAAGATACACTCTTGGAGATGTGAAGAAGGCAGGACTGAGGTTTCTCAGTTCAGAAAGAGGAAGACATAGAAATTATGTCTCTGGTGATCTACATCATCAACAAGCAACATTCCAACTATAAGATCTTTCAGAAGATCTGAGCTGTAGTGTTGTTGAGCCTGAGTTGTAGGATTCTTATGGTGAATCTGAGTTGTAGGATCCTCCTGTGAATATGGGGTAGGGTTGTGTGCCTGAGTTGTTGGAGAGTTTCTTTCTGAGGTAGGATCCTATGTGGATCTGAGTTATAGGGATATCCTCCTAGCCTGTGCTATAGTACTTTGAGAAAAATCTGAGGTACGTGATCTGTGAATCACTAAGCTGTAGGAGCATTTCTTGCTCTAAGTGGTAGGGCCTTGGGCCTGAGTGTAGGACTTGGAGGGGTCTGATAAATGCTAAGAGATTTGAGTTGTAACCTTATTGAGTTAAGTTTGGAAGAGTTTCCTTATCTAACACTCTATTAGAAAGGTGAGAGGGAAAGTGGATGTACCCATACTCTGGGAAACCATTATAAATTACTTGTGTGCTTGTTGTGTTCTTGAAATCTAAACTATAAACTAAAAACACAACACAGTAAATTAGAAAAAGTTAAGAGGAATCTTAAAAAGATCATAATCCTATTCACCCCCCCCCCCCCCGAAGATTTAAATACTCTTGAAACTAAAGACTTTCAAGTGGTATCAGAGGAAGGTTACGCAAAAAGTAATTAACAGTCTGAGTTGAACTCCAAGAGTAGCTTAAGTATATCCTTATTGGTTCAGGAGAGAATCATAAGGAGTTGGGGTCCATGAAGCTTCCAATCTATAGGAAGGAGAACTTTGGGATCTGGAAGGAAATGGTCAAATTGTTTATCGAGGCATCTCACCCCTGGATTTTCATTACTGTACAAGAAGGACCCTTCATCCCCATGAAGGTTTTAGTTCTGGATATCACTATCCAAACACCGAATAAATATTCTGAAATGATCAAGGATGAGGTCATTCTGGCTACCATGGACAAAAGGGCACAAAATATAATTGTCAATGTCATTAATGATTTTACATTCCAGAATCTTGTACACTGCAAGACTTCAAGGAAATGTGGTATACTCTGGTTATCTATATGGAAGGAATAGAAGAATTCAGGGATGATAAGAAATCCCGGCTTAATCAAGAGTATGAAGCCTTCATGCAGTCCAAGAAAGGCAGTGTAACTGAATACCATAAAAAAAATTTATAGTGGTGAATGAGCTGACCACCTATGCGAGGATTTTCAACAACAATGAGTTGAAAGACAAGTTGCTCAGATCTCTAACTAGAGACTGTGACACCAAGATATGTGTCATCAGAGAGGTGGACAAGCTTGCTGAAACTCTTCCACATACTTTATTTAGGAAACTACTCTCCTATGAGATGCTGCTATCTACCAGAAAGGAGGAGGAGACAGCCAACAGATATCAAGCCAAGGAGAAGACAATAACCTTAAAGGTTGGTTGCCCTAAGAAGGGCAAGGAGAGGATTTCATCTCCCGCAAGAAATCCTGCTGATTCAGACAGTTCTTAGTCAAGTTCATCTAACATCAACATGTCAGATGAGGACTTTACTACCTTCTTATGGTAATTCTAGAAGATGATGAAGAGGAAGTAGTGGAGGAAAAGGCCTTCCTCCTCCTCTCATCATAAGAAGGATCACAACAAGGCTGAGAAGAAGTTCTCCACGGGAGACAGGTTTGACACAAAACCCAGTAAACAGTTTTGTTCTAATGTTGTTTATTACTGTTGTAACAAGATTGGGCATGTCAATGCTGATTGCCCAGTCAAGAGAAAAGGGCAGAAGAAATCTAAGGAGAAGAAGCACCACCACCAACACAAGGGTAATAAGGAAAGGTCCTTTATTGCCAAAAGGAGAAGAGCTGGAGTCAAAGTGACTCAGTTTCTTCAGATTCTGAAGAAGAAGAGAAAGCATACATAGGGCTATTTGCTGCAGTTGCTGATAAGGAGGATGAAGATTATCCTGTTGAAAGGATAGGTATCATGGCCGCTCTTTCACACTCAAAAAGTGATGCTAAGCTGGACGGAGATGACTATGACTGTTATGGTCTCATGACCATGATTGATGAAGAATCCAGTCAGGATCATCCTGTCCCAGATATGGTATATTCACTGTCCAGCTCCTCCTCTAGTTCAGACTATGAGACTAGTCGCAATTCTGATGCATCTTCATCTTATGGTGAATATGGGTCAAAATATGAGGAAGATGTTAATCATTTGATTGATAAGTATGGTGCCCTTCTGGACGCCTTGAAGAGAAGCAAGAGGTTGGACAAGAAACAAGTTGAGGAGATTATCTCCCTACATCATGCTTCTTCCATGCAGTCTAACTCAACATCTTTGCTGGATCAAAAGATGAGGGAATTCAGCAAACTAAAGCCCATCACAATCATCTAGATTGGGACCATCAGCCACAAGAACACAATCATAATGGATCTTGAAGAGAAGCTCCAAAAGGAGAAAAGGATTACGGCTAAATATTCAAAGCCCAATATGGTGATTCCACCAATAGATTCCTTCACCTCTCAAAAGGATAAGAGGGGTCTGGGATTCAAGGGGAACCCTAGAGTTGGCCAATCCAAAGGGAAAAGCAAAGCCCTAATTCAGCTTCCCATCACTTTTGAGAAAGTAGTGTTACCATCAAACAGGTATGACCAAGAAAGTATCTATGGTCACTAGTTGAATTGAAGATCCACAAGTGTGAACAAAAATGTTCACAGCTATGGTGGAAGTATGTCAAGGGGATGAGTACTTTTAAGGCCCCATATGAGGAAATTCAGATGGCCCAGCATGGACCATTTGTCTTTGGTACCCCGGCTCCCTAACTCAGAAATAAGGCAGTGTCCTGTGATCAAGCTCTTTCAGCAAACTCTCAGACCTTAGGTAAGGCAGTTAAAAAGATTGACTTGGCAATATCTGATGTCATCAACAGCTTGTCCACTACAAAGAAAATGTTGTTAGTGGTATTCAAAGGAAGCAAAGTACATCTCTGGATAGACTTACATTCAGTAAAATCCTTGATGAAAGAAACTTGATGAGAACTACTGCTATCACTTCTGAACAGATTGTTGTTGGCATGTCCACAAGTGCTATTCAGAAGAGGAGATACAATATTCATGAGTGTTGGTTCTATGGTAAAGTGTGTTAATTTGCCATAGATTGTTGGCATAATCAAAATATGCCTAGGGCAAGAGTTATTCTTCCAGTCAGAAAAGCTGCAGGTAGACATGTTCAATTTCAGATTAACATGCACCAAGGACCCAGACTCTCTTGGGGTCCTAAAGTTACCTAAATTATATTTTGTAGGATAGTCCAAGTACTCATATTCCTATATGGTACTTGGACAGTGGATGTTCTAGTCACATGACTAGAACAAGATATCACTTGAAGGACTACACATCTGTGAAGAATAGACCTAAAGATATCTTTGGTGGTTCAGAAAGAGGACTCACTAAGGTATATGGTATGATTACCAATGGCATGGTCTCAATCTCAAAAGTGGCTTATGTGGAAGGGTTGCAACACAACCTGATTAGTATAAGCCAACTGTGTGATCTTGGCTATGTCATTGTATTCCATGAGGATGAGTGTCAAATTAAGAGGTCAGGTAACCAAGAGGTCATCTTGACAGGCACTAGAAGTGAAAATGTTTATTGTTAAAACTTTATATGTTTAAATAAAGACTCTCCTATATGTCTAGTTACTAATGAGAATGTCTTACACTGTATGTAATGGCATAAGAGACTAGCTCACTTGAATTATAAGACTATCAGTAAGCTCTTCAGTGAAGAGCTAGTCTGGAATGGTCGCAAAATAAAATTCACCAAGGAGGGAATTTTCTCTGCATGCCAAAAGGGCAAGCAGACCAAAGCTTCTTTTAAAAGCATTGGGGCCAAGCACTCTGTGAGGTGTTTATACCTCTTGTATATGGACTTATTTGGTCCTATGCTAGTTTATAGTCTAGATATCAAAGTCTTTGCACTTGTTATAGTTGATGACTTCTCTAGGTTTGCTTGGGTCTTCTTCTTGAAGAAAAGTCTGAAACCCTTGACATCTTCAGGTGCTTTGTCAAGAAAATTCATAATGAATTGGATAGTTCTGTGGTCAAAATCAGAAGTGATCATTTCACTAAATTTCAATCATATGGCATGACCAAGTTCTGTCAAGAACAAGGGATTCACCAAGAATTCTCTTCTACAAGAACACCCCAGTAAAATTGGATAGCTAAGAGAGAAGATAGAACCCTCATAGAAGCTCAAAGGACACTACTAAGTGAGACATCTCTCCCATAATACTTTTGGGATGAGGCAGTTAATACTGCTTGTTATGTCCTGAATATGGCTTTTATCAACAAATATCACAAGAAGACTCCTTATGAGATCATAAAAGGCAGATAACCAAACATTTCCTATTTAAAGATCTTTGGTAGAAAATGTTATGTGCTCAATAATGGGAAGTCATATCTGGCTAAGTTTTCTGCCAAATCCTATGAAGAAATATTTGTTGGGTACAACAACCAAAGCAAAGCATATAGAGTTTACAAATTAAAAATTCAAGTTGTAGAAGAGTATGTAAATGTACTTTCCGATGAATCTTCTATGATTAACATTGAGCTTCGTAGCTCCTCATTTAGACCTAAAGATATAGAACAGGTGATGGACAAACTAACTGTTGGGTATTGTATCCACAATTACCTGGATTTGAGGAAGCCACCTGTCAAGCTAAGATGAATTCACAATGTATTTGATGAAACATCTTAAGTTGTACTTGCAGCTCCTCCACGCTAAGTGCACACCAATGTCAGGGTGCAGTAGGTCAATATACACGGGTCTGCAAGACGTAATCCCTCGTTGAGCAGATCAGTGTGTTGGCCTACGTGTACTCTCTCTATTGGAGTGCACTTACTTTCAAGAACAGGGCCGTTCATATGCAAGAGAAGACAAGGAGCATGGATGGGTCAAGGAGCAGCTCCAGGGTGGAAGACGAAAATTCGTCCAAGGAAAATTCGACGAGAATCACCAAGTGATTCTCGCCGATTCGACGAGAATCACTAGTGATTCTCGCCGAATCGACGAGAATCATTAGTGATTCTCGCCGACTCCTTCTGGCTACCTCAAAACAGTGCCAAGTAAGATTCGGCGAGAATCACTAGTGATTCTCACCGAACCAGTGGTTACGCAGATCATGGATACCAAGTGAAAATCGCTGAGAATCAATAAGTGATTCGTCGAGAATCACTAGCGATTCTCGACGAATCGTCGAGAATCACTTGCGATTCTCGCCGATTCGTCGAGAATCACCTGCGATTCTCGCCGATTTTCACTTAGCGTTTTCTCGGGATGTTCCTGAACCGGATTCTACAGCTGTCAATTTTCTGGACCGGGATTTAGGGATTTCTATTGTGGGTCCCACAAACGGTCATATTGGAGTTATCTACAGTGTATATATTCGGGTATTTTGAACAGTAAATAACACAGAAAGAAACCGAGCCGCGACGTAACCCTAAAACCGCGATTCCTCTCCGCCGCCGCCGTCGCGCTCGGGAACGTAGGTCGCCGTAAACAATCGGGAATCCTTCGTGATCTCCGGCGACAGAAGCTTAGCAAAGCTTGAGTCTCACGGGTCTATCCAGAGATCTCTTGTCTCTCGATTTGTTGACCGGGAAAAACTCCCCCGTCCGAATCGATCGAGAAGACCGATCCTCGTGTGACCGTTGGAAGACCAAGCTAGCTTCGCTACGAAGTTTGGATCTCCAAGTTCAGCAGCCGCTCATCATCACAGCCGCCGATCCCGAAGCTAGCCGCCGCTCGTGTTGCCGCCACCGGTTCCGGGGAGATCCTCTCCAAGAGAGACCAAGGTTGTAGACTCTTCGTCGTCGAACGAAGAGGAACACCGTAGTCTCCGAAAGAAGTTTGTATCTCGTATACATTCTATATTTACTTTTGTTGTAAAGGAACTTTTGTTCCGTGTTGTAAGGGTTGGGTGCAACCCGTTTTGTGCGAGTGTTGACTCTCACGTGTGGAAGGGTTCCTTTCGGTAGTGCAGGGATTGGATTTCAATCCCGTTGGAGAAGTGACCGAGTCATCCCTTGTTGGGGAGATAGGTCGAAGGGGGAAAGTGGATGTACCCAAGTCGGGGAACCACTATAAATTGCCTGTGTATTCTGTGTGCTGTGCTTTTTATTTTTATTGTGCAGGTACGTTCGTAAATTCCGCAAAAGCGCTACTCGTCACCTATTCCCCCCCCCCCCCCCCCATAGGTGCACATAGCTGACACTAGGTGGACTTTCAAGTGGTATCAAACCAGGTTACTCATCAAAAAGGTTAACACCTTGAGTTGAATCCTGCCACCAGTGTCAGAAGCATGGATCTGGATTATGAGATACCGCCACTCAAACTCCCCGCATGCACAAAGGATTATTATCCCATCTGGAGAATGAGAGTGTCATTTCACCTTGATGCTATCGATCCTCGAGCATCCTTCATCCTGGAAGAGGGTCCGTTTATTCCCATGAAAACCTCCGACTCTGGGATCCAAGTGCCCTTGGGCATTGCTGAGATGTCAGAGACGGAACTATCACTATTTCACTTGGATGAGAGGATTCGTCAAATCATTATGGATATCTGGTCTGGAGCCTCTCGCTCTAGATTGGAAAAATGTAGGACGGCTAAATCTCTGTGGATGATGATCTCAGAGCTGATGGGGGAGTCAGAGAAAGCTGAAATATGCTGTCAACCAGACGAGGAAGCCTATGTGGGGGTCCTCACCTCTGAAGATGAAGGCAAGCATCACTCGGACAACATCAGAGCTCTAGTGTCCGTGTCAGAGACTGAAGAGGACAGTGAGGAAAGCAGCTCTGATGTGGATGAAACAATGTTCACTGGATCTAATGACAATAACACAGAAGAGCAGGTAACTTCTTCATCCTGCCCCGTATCTCTTGAAATTTCTGAAGACAGGAACTGCCCTCCTTCAGAAAATGCTGATTCCCTAAAGAGAGCCCTTCAGTCAAGCAACCTACTTGCTGAGGAGCAAGCTCAAGAGATTGCTCGACTGAAGATCTTGTTGGTTCTCCAATTGGCGTCCAACAAGGCCAAGGACTCTAAGATCTCAGCTCTAGAGAGTAGTCTAGAGAATGAGAAAAGAATAGTATCAAACTTCTCCAAGGTTGATGACATTAAGAGAAAGCAAGAAAACGGGTGGATCTCCCGGATTATCAATTCGTGGAGAAATGGGGAAACGGTTTTCCGACCCCCCACTCCAAGTAGGAAGGCAACTCATCATGCCTTCAGGTATGACCACAGGCATAGTCGTGGTCACTACAAGGGTGATCTGTCCCCATGTGGAGACACCCGAAGTGCAAGGGCCGGCATGGCCACCCACGATAGAATACCTAAGGCTCGTTCTGAGCCCTTTGTATTCACTGCCACTGCCTCAACACAGTGTGGATCTGCATGTCCCAGTTCACAGAAGACTTCTCACCACTCGAGGACACGGGATAGAGAGGATAGAAGTCATGATGTCAGGCTCCATGGGGCCTCTGTAAGGGAGATGCCTGAAAGAATTGCACCACCTTCCCGGCCTCATAACGCTCACAACATGCATTCTTTCCACCCTTCCACCTGTCACGATGGAAGAAGAATATTTGTGACAAGACCATGCCCTGTCCCGTCTAGACCTAGGACCGTGACTACATCAGTCACTAGATCAGGTCGGAAACGGCGATACAACATTCACCCATGTTGGTGCTGCGGCAAAGTGGGGCACTTTGCCATCGACTGTTGGCACAACCCCTCTGTGCCTACGGCAAGGGCTTATCCACATTCTCGGGACAGAGGTAGTCTTCCAGACAGGTTTTCTGAAGGAAGGCAGTTGCGTGCTTATGCTAACAGGAACCTAGGACCCAATATGATTTGGGTTCCTAAGGTAAAGTAATTCTTTCTTGCAGGGTAGTCTAGGTCCCCGTGAATATGATGGGAACTAGACAGTAGGTGGCTCAAGACTAAATTGGAACAAGCGTCTGCAATAACAGATGTGCTATCTGTTTGAGCATACTCACATTGAGCCTCTAATGTGTTCTACCTGTGGGACTAAGACGATGACTCTCAAAATCCCAGGTAATTTTGATCAGTTCAAGGACTTGCGTCATATTGCATACTCATTCAAAATATATATATATACATATTTCTATCAATGTGTATATTTATACTTATGCTTATACATGTATGTGTGCACCTCTAAGGATAGGTTAACTCGATGCATGCAAACCTTTACACATCAATAAAGGGTTAACGAAGATATGTCATCGTGAATCTCGACAACTCACAATTGACATCAAGAAGTTTTTGGAAAAGCCTCGTTCAAATCCAGATAGACTGACTTTAAAATATACATGTATTTATCATCTTTATATTGACTTGACATCAGAAAATTTCAAAAATGTTGCAAGCTTCTCAACGTGAAATTTCTAGTCAAGAGACCTCTCAATTTCGAATTAGACAAATGGTATCAGAAACCGAATTAAACAAATCTCCTGTCAGACAAATCCCGCCGACCCTTCGCATTCTTCACGAATCCCGCCGAATTAGACAAATCTCGCCGAATTAGTCAAATCCCGCAAACCCTTCGCCTTCTTCACGACTCCCGCCTCACGTCGCAGCAAATATCCCGCAAGAGTTCTTCCACAGACTTGCCGAAACCCGCAAAAGCTTTCCCGACGACCCGCAGCAAGCTCCTCGCCTACGCCAAACATCAACGTGAAAATTTCTAGCAAGCTTCCGCCGACTCTCCTCCTCTGGACACTCGCCGAGGGGCCACTAATCGCCGCAAGGGACACTTACCGGAAGGACACCTCGCTGACTCCTGCTGGAAAGCTCGCCTCCATCAAAGGTTTCCCGCAAGCATCCCGCCGAAGCCTTCACCGACGAACTCTTCAAGTTTCGATTCTTCTCCACTCGAACTAACTCACCGTATACGCCATTAGGTAACCTCTTCCTCACCCGTACTTGGACGCGCTCACTAGTGATGCTTTCTTTTTGAAAGTTCATTAACGCTTAGAGTAGGGCTTCTCTCTCTAGATCTACAATGGCTCCAAGGACAACTGCTGGGTTGGTCTCTGGCTGCGAGCTGGTTCGAACTGGGTTTTCTCATGCCTCAGACGAATTCCGCAACATCATTCTGATGCTGGAAGAGGCTGGGCTAACCTTCGTCTTGGAGCACCCTTGCAAAATCCTGAACAAAGAGGTGCTGGAGTTCTTTGCTACCGCAAGACTCCGAAATGGCGACTCCCTCATCAAAAGCAAGGTGGCTGGGGCAAAATCAAGATGTCTGCCGGCAAGCTGACCCGCTATCTACAGCTTTCTAGCTCGGAGCAGGAGGACTATCTGGAGGACGAGGACAAGACCAGAACTCTCTTATTCTGCGGTCTCGCACGAGGAACTCGATCAATAAAGAGGAAGGATATGAATGAAGAAGGGAAGCTCCTGTCTGACATTATTGGAAAAGTACTCATCTGCAAGCCGGGCTCTCATGACCATATCTCAGGAGATATGTTCAAGATCCTCATAGCTGTTGTCTGCAGCAGGAGGTTCAACTGGGGGAGTTGCTGTTCGAGAAGATCAAGGACACCTTGGGCACTCCGAGTTTTGGGCGCATCATAAGCCTATATCTAAACCAGCTGAATGGAGACAAGTTTGACATGAGCAAAGGTGTTCCTCTCCACTACTTGAAGAGGATGGACGCAAGTGTGTTTGATCGATGGGAGAGGCGTATTGGGCAGCCTGCAGTGGAAGAGCAACAGGGAGTATCTCCAGCAGTCACCCCCGGTGAAATTCCTGATACCCTGACTGCAGGAATCGAGGGGGAGCCTCTACCCCCTCATACTGAGGTAATATCTGACATCTCCCAGGTGGCCAGGGATGCGGTGGCCGAAATTCATGAAGTAAGTGAACCTGAGCTGGAGGATGAGGAGGTCCTGAACAGAAACACTCAAGGAACCGAAGCTGATGCACAGGGGACTGCTGACCAAGAGTTAGAAGAGGATGCTGCTGCTATAGATGATTTCTTGGATGATGACGGAGAGGACGATGAGAATGAGGGACATGAAGTATTGGAGGGTCCGGATCTTGTTGAACCTCCATCTGAAAAGAATGCACCAGTGGAGGGGGAGTCAGATAAATCTCCAGAGGCAGCCAGCATTCCTCCATTAGAGACTGTGATTGTATCCAGCTCTACAGATGCGTCTGCTGAAATGCAAGGCCCACAAGTGCCTCCGGCTATTCCGTTACGAGATGAGCTAGCCACTCACACTGTCAATATCATTCAGGGCATTGTGAATGAACTTAAAGCCTCCTTTGATGAAGCTCAGAATAAACTGCTGAACAGGATTAAGACTTCTGAAAAATCTAATGCTCAATAATATGGTGGAAATCAACCATAAACTGGACGTGATGGAGAAGAAATTTGAAGAGAAGTATACCGCGGTCGGCGAAGCTGTCACACTCCTAATGGCCGGTTTGAAAAAGAATACTGATACTCTTGCCGTCGTCAATCAGAATGCACATGTTGTAGCCAACAACATTCAGAAGTTTGACGGTAATATGGTAACTCTTAACGCCAATCAGCAAGCCTTAGTCTCTAAATTCTCCAAGACCACCAAGCATATTGATGACTCCCTGCACTCATATGCAAACTGCATCGCTGTCGAAGCAAAAAGGGGGAGAAAGAGTATATAGCTAAGTTGGCCGAGCTTCAAGAAAGCATGAGCACACACTTCGCACAATCTAGCAAATATGTCTATGAGAGCTGCTGGTGGATGCTCCAACAGACGTTAGGTACGTTAGGCATCGTTCTGCCTGACAATCCTGCAGGTATTCATGTTCCTGAGACATCTACGGCCGCTGAGGGAGTGTGTGCTGCTGAGGACTTAAGTACAAGTGCTGCAGATGTTCCCACAAATGACGCTGATGCTAGGGCTCTCTCCAAAGCTAAACTGAGGAGCATGTTTGACCAAGAGGCCTTAGCAAAAGCCAGGGGAAAGAGAAAAGTTCAGGAAGGGACCTCCAAGGAGACTCTAGCTAAGAAGAGAATCAGAATGAGTGAGGAGGATGTACGAAATGAAAGGTGGAGTCCAGTGTCAAGGAACATCATCTTAGACACCTTTTGGCTGCAAGAAAGAGGAGAGATCAATCGAAACGAAGTATATAGCCAGTATGAGTGGGAAACACACAAAACGTTTGAAGCGAAACGCAACATCTTTTTCAGAAACAACAAGGATGCAGATAAAGTTCCTCCTCCTAGGTATTACCCGAAGCCCAAAGAATACATGGAGAGGCAAAGCAAGAAGTACTTGGCTCAAAATCCTAAGGATGACTTAGCTAAGGAAAAATAGTCAAAAACTTATAGCTTGTCACTTTGTCTTAAGAACATTTAATGATTATTGTTATCATATAAACAATTCTGAGATTATATGTGTATATATTTATATTGGTATATATATTAGAACTTGTGAATGACTCAAGTCCTGATCTGTTTGCTCATACTCTCTTGTGCTGCATGTTAAATTTCTGAATGCTATGTTTATTATTTGATAGGTGTTATTCATCTTAGCTAGTAGGGTTTTGGCTTCGTCAAATAGGGGGAGATTGTTGGGTATTGTATCCACAATTACCTGGATTTGAGGAAGCCACCTGTCAAGCTAAGATGAATTCACAATGTATTTGATGAAACATCTTAAGTTTTACTTACAGCTCCTCCACGCTAAGTGCACACCAATGTCAGGGTGCAGTAGGTCAATATACACGGGTCTGCAAGACGTAATCCCTCGTTGAGCAGATCAGTGTGTTGGCCTACGTGTACTCTCTCTATTGGAGTGCACTTAATTTCAAGAACAGGGCCATTCATATGCAAGAGAAGACAAGGAGCATGGATCGGTCAAGGAGCAGCTCCAGGGTGGAAGACGAAAATTCGTCCAAGGAAAATTCGACGAGAATCACCAAGTGATTCTCGCCGATTCGACGAGAATCACTAGTGATTCTCGCCGAATCGACGAGAATCATTAGTGATTCTCGCCGACTCCTTCTGGCTACCTCAAAACGGTGCCAAGTAAGATTCAGCGAGAATCACTAGTGATTCTCGCCGAACCAGTGGTTAAGCAGATCATGGATACCAAGTGAAAATCGCTGAGAATCAATAAGTGATTCGTCGAGAATCACTAGAGATTCTCGACGAATCGTCGAGAATCACTTGGTGATTCTCGCCGATTCGTCGAGAATCACCTGCGATTCTCGCCGATTTTCACTTAGCGTTTTCTCGGGATGTTCCTGAACCGTATTCTACAGCTGTCAATTTTCTGGACCGGGATTTAGGGATTTCTATTGTGGGTCCCACAAACGGTCATATTGGAGTTATCTACAGTGTATATATTCGGGTATTTTGAACAGTAAATAACACAGAAAGAAACCGAGCCACGACGTAACCCTAAAACCGCGATTCCTCTCCGCCGCCGCCGTCGCGCTCGGGAACGTAGGTCGCCGTCAACAATCGGGAATCCTTCGTGATCTCCGGTGACAGAAGCTTAGCAAAGCTTGAGTCTCACGGGTCTATCCAGAGATCTCTTGTCTCTCGATTTGTTGACCGGGAAAACTCCCCCGTCCGAATCGATCGAGACGACCGATCCTCGTGTGACCGTTGGAAGACCAAGCTAGCTTCGCTACGAAGTTTGGATCTCCAAGTTCAGCAGCCGCTCATCATCACAGCCGCCAGTCCCGAAGCTAGCCGCCGCTCGTGTTACCGCTGCCGGTTCCGGGGAGATCCTCTCCAAGAGAGACCAAGGTTGTAGACTCTTCGTCGTCGAACGAAGAGGAACACCGTAGTCTCCGAAAGAAGTTTGTATCTCGTATACATTCTATATTTACTTTTGTTGTAAAGGAACTTTTGTTCCGTGTTGTAAGGGTTGGGTGCAACCCGTTTTGTGGGAGTGTTGACTCTCACGTGTGGAAGGGTTCCTTCCGATAGTGCAGGGATTGGATTTCAATCCCATTGGAGAAGTGACCGAGTCGTCCCTTGTTGGGGAGATAGGTCGAAGGGGGAAAGTGGATGTACCCAAGTCGGGGAACCACTATAAATTGCATGTGTATTCTGTGTGCTGTGCTTTTTATTTTTATTGTGCAGGTACGTTCGTAAATTCCGCAAAAGCGCTACTCGTCACCTATTCCCCCCCCCCCCATAGGTGCACATAGCTGACACTAGGTGGACTTTCACTAACCATCAAGGATTGTCCTCGTACTGTCCATGATGAAGATGCGTGAATATGCATTTCAGAAGGACAATGCACACATGATGTGGATGAAGATTAGCGGGATCAAACCAATGCAGTTCATGATGTTATAGTAAGGTTTCCTCTAACAGTCAGACACTTAAGGGATCATCTCAAGGATCAGATTATTGGAGATGCCGGCCAAGGGGTTACAACAAAAAGCAAAAGCATAAACATAGTTATGTATTCTAGCTCTTTGTCTCAGGTTGAGCCCAAGAGATTTGAAGATGCCAACCTAGACCAATATTGGATTGTGGCAAAGCAAGAGGAACTAAACTAGTTCAAGAGATGTAAGGTCTAGAAGCTGGTTTTGAGACCACATGGTCATAACATCATTGGAACTAAGTGGATCTACAGGAACAAGTTAGATGAAAATGATGTTATAATTAAGAATAAAGATAGACTGGTGTCCAAGGGTTATAGACAAGAAGGTATTGATCTTGATCAAACCTTTGCCCCAGTAGCTAGACTAGAAGCTATCAGACTATTCCTTGTATATGCTGTCCACAAGGGATTCAAAGTCTACCAGATGCATGTGAAATCAGCTTTTCTAAATGGTGACTTAAGAGAAAAAGTTTATGTTGAGCAGTCATCATTTTTTGTTGCTCCTAATCTTCCTAATTATGTTTATAGACTTTGGAAAGCTTTGTATGGGTTGAAACAAGCCCCTATGGCATGACGTGAGACCTAATCTAACTTTCTCATTGAGAATAAATTCTCAAGGAGAAAGATAGACAAGACTCTATTCCTAAGGGAATCAAAGGAAAAGATCATCCTAGTCCATATTTATGTAGATGACATAATCTTTGGTTCTACTGATAATAACCTCTGTAGGAAGTTTGTCAAATGTATGCAAGGAAAATTTCAGATGAGCAGTATGGGTGAGCTCAATTACTTATTGGGCCTCCAAGTTAGATAGTCTAAGGATGGATTGTCCATTTCTCATTCTAAGTTCACTAAGGAGTTAATTAGAAAATTTGGTATGTAGATTGCCTCAATAATGAAAACTCCCATGAGGTCAAGTATGTCAATAAACAGGGACGAGACAGTGAAAATTGTTGATGAAACCATGTATAAAGGTATAGTTGGCTCCCTCCTCTATCTCCGTGCTAGTAGGTCAGACATCATGTATGCTATATGTATTTGTGCTAGATACTAGGCTTGCCATAAGGACTCTCACTATTCTGCAGCTAAAAATCCGAGATATCTTAAGGGCACACCAAATCTTGGCCTACGGTACCCTAGGAATAGTGATTTTGAACTAACTGGGTATTCAGATGCAGATTTTGCAGGCTGTAGAGAAGACATGAAAAGCACATCTGGCTCCTATTAGTTCTAGGGTGGAAGGCTTGTATCTTGGAGCAGCAAGAAGCAAACATGTGTTGCAATATCTACAACAGTGTCAGAATATATATCAGCAGGAAGTTGCTGTGCATAGTTAATGTGTATCCAACACCAGCTCCAAGATTACAACCTATAGATAAGTAACACTTCATTATATTGTGATTCAACCAATGTTATCTCTATTGCTATGAATGTATCAGGAGTCTACCTAATTCACCTCGAGGGGGTGAATAGGTGATGTCCGTGTCTTTTCGTAGAATAAAAATACTTTAAAAATTGAGAACACATAGATTTATAGTGGTTCCCTGTATTGGGTACGTCCACCATCCTGCTTCGCATATCTACCACAAAGGGCTAGATTTGGCTACTTCACCTTTCTCATATTTCAACAAGCATTACACCTCGGAGCCGCAACTCCTACAACTCAGAGAACAACCTATCCTACCACTCGATCCACATCGGATCTACAACTTGATCCACAAATTTATCTACAACTCGATCCACTTTGGGATCTACAACTCGAAGATAAATCTCATACATATGTAAACAAAAATTATACAAAAGATTTACAAGTAAACTTTGAAAAGATCTGAAGTCTGCCATCTGTCATTCTTCATTTAGGTCAAACTTGAATATCTTGGAGAACACAGTAGAATCAGAAATCTTGAAGACTTTCAGTCTTGAATCATGAATCAGCTATATCAAGGAGAAAAGAATCCTTAGAATTGCAAAGACCCAGCTGAATCGGAAGAAGATCGAATCGTGCACAGCAAGCATCGGCGGAACAAAAATCGTGAATTGTATAGAGCCGACGGGTCATGTCTGGAATCTTGGGCGATTTTGAATTTTGAGCAATTAACACGATTTGGTTTGATGAAAAATCCACCTTAAGTATTTATATGTATCCTCAATAGCAACGATCATAAAAGAATTTCCAAAACAAAACTTGTGAAATTTACTGTGCATGTCCGTCATCCAACCCATGCCGGAATCTGAAAATCAGGCTGAAAAATAACCAAGTCTTTTTTGTTGAGTATCGTCGCGTATAGTTGAGTATACTCGCCGAACTAGTAGTGATATATGATGAAATTGACTTAGAGAAATTCATCTCAACCCAGTAGCCACTCAACGCCTAGGTAGAAGTCATACTCGATGATTTCGGCGAGTATCAGCTGTATATTCGACGAATTCGACGAGTATCAGCTGGCTGACTCGACGTACTAGACACCATCGACGCACTCGATATCATTGATGCACTTGACGAAATCGATGCACTCGACGAAAATTCCATGGAAAAAATCAGAAAAGTAGCGTCGAGATGATTCGACAAAATCGGCGTTTATCGATAAGTATATTCGATGAATTCAGCGAGTATCATTAGATACATTCGATGAATTTGACGTGTATACTTGATGATACCCAACAAATTTTACTTAACAGTCTTTTCAAACTCAGAAATTCTACCAAAAGTATATATTATGAATTCTATTAGTGCTTGTAAGGTTATCTGACGAATTCGACGAGTATGAACAAGTATACTCGACAAATTCGACAAGTATCTCGTACCATACTCGATGAATTTTACTTGGGTAAAATTCTGTACTTCTGAATCTGAATCCTTCTCCTTCCTTGATCCTCCTCATGCACTTGGGATTAAATTGTATATTTTTGTGTTTACTGACCCACTGTAACCTGACATTGGTGTGTACTTAACAATGTAGACTTGCAAGTACATACCTAAAACAAAAAAATCAAATTCAGACTCAATTCATCTTAGCTTAAGTGGACCCTTCTTCAGAACAGAGTTATTGTGGATACAATACCCAATAATCTCCCCTATTTGAAGAAGTCAGTATCCTATAAGCTAAGGTGAATTGCACAACAACAATAATAAAGAATAACTGAAATGATATAAGAATAAAAAAATTAAACACAACACACATTCCAGTCAAAACATTAAATCACATACACACACAGACACACACACAGACACACACACACATATATATATATATATATATATATATATATATATATATATATATATATATATATATATATATATATATATATATATATATATATATATAAGAGTTCACAGTTACGGGGCAACCACAACCACACATAATAATCCATAACAAAAAAAACCCATCAGCCCTGCTTGCCCTTGCTCTTCTGAAGTTGTCTAGCAAAATACTCCTTGGGCTTTGGATAATATCTTGGAGGGGCAAAAGGTGTAGCTGGATCATAATTATTGTGGTTCTTGAAGTGAATCCTTCCCTTAGCACATGCCAACTCATTCTTCTGCCCCTTATCATTATCGTAGTGGTTCCATCTATTTTTTTACCCAACATCGATCAAGGTGAAGGAGTCTAAGATAATTCCTATAGAAATTGGACTCCACACCTCAACCATCTCTCTAACTAGCTTCGACCTGACAGTAGAGGTGCCTTCACCATATCTTATCCTTTTGTACACTGGAGGAGGAATATCTTCAGCCACTTGAACATCTTGGAACACAACAGCAGCATCAGTAGCTGATCTGTCCTAAGAGAGCTCCTTTGTGTCTGTATAATATTGAGAGTAATTATCAGTAGGATGTACTTCAACATGAGCAGGCACAACATGTATTTGAGAGCTAACCATCTGTCCATGTAGCCACGCAAAATTTTCATAATAGTAGTCATTGACTTATGGGATGTTTGCAAGCATTGCAGCCTCAACAACATCTACATTAGCTTTAACGGCATCCTCCCCCTTTCTGACTTCATCTGCTGCAGCATTGACATACGATTCCATTGTCTTATAAATATGAGCTATTGATAGATTGTGAGCCTCAATCATTATCACAACATTCTTATCAACATTTTGAAGAACTTCTACATTACTCTTTAGCCCAGCCATATTATGAATTAGTGCTTGACGAACCTACACAAACTAGGAGTCCAACCTTTCATCTATCATGTCTAAACGCACCTTGACAGCTGCAAGGCCGTTGTTCATATCTTTCTCAGTTTCCTGGTCCTTTTTGGAACTTTTTGAATGGATGAATCAAAGTAAGCTTGTTGTTTAGCCAACATGGCTTCTATGGTCTTCAGAATTGAACTGTCAACACTAAAACTTGGAACATCGGGAGGAGGAATAGTGGGAAGAGAGGGCAGATCTTGATGATTTTCTAACTCACTGGAGGACTCATCTATTGGAGATAAATGAGCTTTAGAAATCAAACCGAGATCTTCAGCAGAAGATAGGATAGAAGCATGCTCTTCTACATCTCCTTTCTCATCAGGAATATCCACTACATCCTCTAGAATAGCTGGAGGAATACCAGATTCTAGGGTAACTCTCTTCTCCAGGATATAGACAAACCTGTCAACCTGAGTAGCAATAGATATCAAGGACTGAGTCACCTTCGCCTTAGAAGCTGAAGCAGGAGTAATATTTGGGAGAGGGACAATCAGGTTGTCCACTAACACCTTCTCCGAACCATCATTAGCATTATATGCGGCTTTGGTATCATAAGCATCAATCATTTCCTCTTCACCATCTATTTTATAGTCATCAACATTCAAATCATTCTCAGTAGTAGTAGAAACCCCGGCATCATCAGGCACTATCTCATCAACAGCAGCATGTGCAATATTAGCAACCTCTTCCAGAATATTCCCTATCTCTGGAACTGTATTCTCAGTAGTTGGAGCTGGAAATGGACTCTCTGGAACGGTAGTAACACTCAAGGAAACTAATTCAGTTGCCACTTGTGTATCAGTTGGCTCCCCCTAAATTCTTGCACTCAAGCTATCATGAATTTCACTAGGATTGGAAGTAGGAATCCTATTAGCATGTGCATCGTCTTCCTCTACCTCAGGCACATCCGGGGCTCCCCTTGGCCTCAAGATCCTCCTATCCCACCTTGATAGTATTAAGTAATCGATTTTCTTTAGGTGATGGATAGACACACCTTTGGTAATATCGAAGTTGTCCCTATCCATTTGATTCAAGAACAAGCTGATAATCCTTCAAAAGTTGAGAGTGTTGAGACTGTTTTTGATCTTAGTAAACATCAGTGCACCCTAATCCATTCTCTTTCAGTAGATGATCTCCATTAAAGAGTTGATCATCTCTGAAGAGAGGTAGTCATGAGAACCGATCTTGCAGAGCAGAACTTTACAAATGATGTCAGACAGTAACTTTCCTTCTTCGTTCATCCCTTTCCTCTTAATATCTTTTGTGCCTCTTAGCAGTCCACAGAACAAAAGATCACTAGTGAAGTCCTCCTCTTTGAGGTAATCAGCCTCTTCATAAGCAGGAAACCGTAAGTACCTTGTTAGGAGGGAAGCCTTCACCTTGACTTTGGTCGAAGAACTTTGCTCTTGATAACAGAATCTTCCTTGCAAAGCTTGTCATGCTGATAGAATTCATGAACGTACTTGTTCAAAACCTTGCAAGGGTGCTCTAGCATGAAAGAAAAGCATGCAATTTCTAGAATGAGAATCACATTCCTGAACTCTTCTAAAGCTGACACAAATCTTGTCCGAACTAGTTCTCCACCACCTAGTAAACCACTAGTGCTTCTAGGAGCCATGGAGAATCAAGTAGTAAATAGAAAGAGGGAACGAATCTGAACTGGTTTTTGGACTGGAACAGATTTCTTCTATAGACAGAATCAGCAAGAACAAGTTGACGACTGGATCAACCCTCTGAATGAAATCGTTGGGAGATGATGCTAAAATCTCTGCTCTTTCTTGTGCAGCTTATACTGACCTAATAAAAGAAGAATGAAACAAGTGCAATGGGTGGAAGACAATGACTAGTACCGTGATAGTGAATTGTCAAGTGGAAATCAGTTCAGCAAAATGTTGTCTTCGTGCTTCGACGAAGTGTGGCGGCTTGCCCCTGTCCCATATAATATATGTGTAATTTAAATTTTTGACCTAAGTGAAATTATTTGTGTATATCTGACGCATCGCCGAGTTATGCTGACCGATATTCGACGAATTTGCTTTGGACAATTTTTTCTGCTTTCTGAAGAGTTTCCCGGTTGAATTCCTGTCTTCTTGGCCATCTTCACGAGTCTTTGTTCAACATACATAGTTCTGTTTGGAAAAATGAGAACTTGGCCACGTCTAGTGGCTTTGTGAAAATATCTGTGACCTGCTTATCTATCGGGACGTATCTAGGAGCTATATCCTTGTTCTCCACATGCTACCGAATGAAGTGAAATCGAACTTTGATGTGCTTTGTCCGGATGTGGGAGACTGGATTGTTTGCGACCGCTATTGTACTGGAGGAGTCGCAATACATTTGAATCTCTTTGAACTTTAAGTTGTAATCCTCAAGCTGATTCCTGATCCATAGAAGTTGTGCGCAACAACTACATGTAGAGATATACTCTGACATCGCAATTGACGTTGCCACACAATTCTGCTTCTTACTGCTCCAAGAGATAAGGCTTCTTCCGATGAAATGGCACGTCCCGGAAGTGATTTTCTTATCGTCCCTGCTGCCTGCAAAATCTGCAACTGAAAATCCAATTAGCTCGACATTATTACTTAACGAGAACCATAAGCCAAGATTAGGTGTGCCCTTAAGGTATCGTAGAATTCGCTTTGCAGCAGCGTTATGAGATTCCTTCATATTCACTTGAAATCTAGCCCACACACATGTCGAGAACATTATGTCTGGCCTACTGGCAGTGAGGTAGATCTAGAATCCAATTGTGATTCTGTACTTGGTTTCATCAAAAGGTTTCCCTTTCTCATCCTTGTGTAGAGATATAATTGAACCCATTGGAGTCCCCATCAAGGTTGTGTTCTCCATTCCGAATCTCTTCGGTAACTCTTTGGTGAACTTCGTCTGAGAGATGAAAATTCTATCTTTAGATTGTTTCAGCTAAAGTCCTAAAAATACTTCAGCTCCCTCATAATACTCATTTCAAACTTCCCTAATATAAGATTGGAAAACTTCTTGCAAAGGTTGTCTTCTATAGAGCCAAAAATAATGTCGTCGACATAGATTTGCACTAGAAAAATCTTGACTTTTACTTCCCTAATAAATAATGTCTTGTCTATATTTCCTCTTGTGAACTTGTTCTCATGAATAAAGCTAGACAACGTCTCATGCCATGATCGGGGAGCTTGTTTTAAGCCGTAAAGAACTTTATTAAGAAAATAAATATATTCAGGGAAAGAAGAGTTGGCAAAACTTGGGGGTTGTGCTACGTATACTTCCACTTTCAGATTCCCATTGAGGAATGCTGACTTCACATCCATTTGATAGACCTTGAAGCCTTTGAGGGTAGCATATGCAAGAAATAACCTGACCACCTCGATCCTGGCCAATGGAGCAAAGTTCTGTTCGAAGTCGATCCCTTATTCTTGTCTATACCCTTGAGCTATAAGCCTGACTTTGTTCTTTATAATGACTCCATTTTCGTCCAAACTATTTCTGAAAATCCATTTGGTTCAGATCACGTTGTGTCCCTTGGGATAGGGCACCCACTCTCATACTTTGCACACTATGAACTGGTTGAGCTCATCTTGCATTTACAAGATCCAAGAGGCATCCTTATTTTCTTCTTCAAACTTCTTTGACTCAACCTGAGACAGAAAGCTAAGATGCAAAATCTCGTTAGTTGTACCTCTTCTAGTTCTAACTCCATCGCATAGCTCTCCAATCATCTGATCAGCTAGGTGATCTCTGAGGTGTTTGAACATTAGGTCTCTTCCTCTTCCACAGACAAGTTTCATTACATCAGTAGCATCCTCTAAGGTTGGTTCACATAGTTGTTATTCATCCACCATACTTGGATTGACAACCTTGACTGAGCTTGGGGCATCTTCCTTGATTGCTGCATCCAAGCTTTGTTCATCAAACCCAGTACATGTATCTACACCAACAACACTGGACGAGCTTCTATGGAGCATGCTTGTCTCATCAAATACATCATTTATGAAATCATCTACCATCGGGGTTTTCTTGTTAAAAATCCTATACGCCTTACTATGGCTACTATAACCTACAAAAATACTTTGAAAACATTTTTCACTAAACTTTGTGCGGTAATACTTCCCATTATTAAGTACGAAGCATGTACTGCTAAAGATCATAAAGTAGAATATAGTCGGTATTCTGCCCTTCAAAAGTTCATAAGGAGTCATACGATGGTGTTTGTTGATTAGTGCTCTATTTTGCATGTGACAAGCAATGTTGACGGCTTCAGCCCCGAAGTACTCTGGTAGTGAAGCATCATTCAACATAGTTGTACTTTCTTCAATTAGGGTTCTATTCCTTCTCTCAGCAACTCCATTTTGTTGTGTAGTATATTGGGAGGAAAACTCATGAAAGATAACCTTGACTTCCACAAAATTCTATCATGACACTAGAATCAAACTCTGTTATGTGGTCACTTCTGATTTTGACCACTGAGCAGTTTAATTCATTTTGATTTTCCGGACAAAATTAGTGAAAGACTCAAATGTGTCTGACTTGTGTTTAAGAAAGAACACCCAAGTAAAATGAGAGTAGTCATCGATAATTACCAACATATATACTTTTCCTCCTAAACTGTGAATTGGCATTGGACCGAATAAATCCATATGGAGTAAATAAAGACTCCTAGAGGAATCATTTTCAAAAATGCCATTAATGGTAGCCCTTGTCTGCTTACCCATCTTACATGTGTGACATGGACTCTCTTTGATGCACTTAATCTTGGGGGCATCACGCACTAAGTTGTGAGAAAATACCATGTTTAGTGTTTTGAAATTAATATGTGATAATCTCTTGTGTCATTGGTCACAAAGAGACGCATTACATTTAGCCAAAAAACACACTAGTGTAGAGTTCTCTAGACATAGAAAGTTTAAACAAAAGATATTTCTATTTTGAGTTCCTGTTAAGATCGTCTCCAAATTTGCAGACAATTTTATCAAACACATGTCCTTATAGAACTCAAAGATATAACCTTTGTCATATAGTTGACTTATGCTTATCAGATTATATTATAATCCTTCAACATAAGCCACGTCTGTGAAGGAGACTACCCTGTTGGAAATCATATTGTAGTCTTTAGTTATTCCCCTGTCTGACCATCTTAAGATGATCTTTGGACCATCTTCAGCTGGAGTGAATTCTTGCAGTAGGCTTCTTGTCCCGGTCATATACCGGGAGCATCCACTGTCTAAATACCAGATCAGAGTTTTATTGTACTTTGGAAATAACTGCAACCACAAATCATTTTACCTTAGGAACCCAAACATATTTGGGTCCTAGGTTCTTTGTTAGTTTGAAACCACTAATAACATTAACATTGCGAGTGGTCGGTCTTGCACTATTAACTCGTGGAACTTCAAAATTATCCGGGTTAAACCAGCATCTGCGGCAAAATATCCAATTTTGTCGCAGCACCAACAGTCAAACTTTTTGTACCATCTCTTGTATTCCTTCTTCACCTTTTGTACTTGAGGTCTAGCAGGGGCTGCAGACTTGGAGGTAGAAGCCTCTTGAATGCAGCACACACAAGGCTTCTTAGTTACTTTAGCCTTAGGTATAACAATTTTGGCCTTCGGTGTCTTCTTAAAATTATGTCCATAAACATAAGAACCATACTCTTGTGAGTTACTTCTTCATAAGGAGCCTTAAAAACACTTGCACTAAAGTCTCGTGGATGGGTCCATCCTTGATAGCTCTTCTTAGTCTCTACATAGGTAGGCCTAGCATAGTGCCAATAGGACGTCTCAGAGTCATATTTATTGGTAGGAAAAATCATCATCTTAAAGGTGGGTTGACTCTGAGGTGTCTTCCCTTTACATTTTGCGGCGACTCTCTTAGAAACTTTGCCTTTTTCAGCTATGTGGCCAAGACCACTACCCTTCTTTAGAGCGGAAAACACATCGATGAGAGGGAGAACAATTCACAGCTTGGAGTAGCTTTCAACAAGTTTCCTCTCCACCAAGAGCTTTTCTTCTAGCTTATTTAAATATTTCTCCTTAAAGCTTAATGTCTCAGCCAGGCATTTCGATTCCTCTTTCAAGGAGTGGACTTCATCTCTGAGAGGAAGTAATTTTGCAAGTTCCTCCTCCAGGCTTATTTCCATTACCTTGAGTGAGGCAATCTCTTTTGCTTGCTTTTTGACTACCTTGCGGCATTTGTTCCTGATGCTGAGCCATCAAGTCGGAATCGTCTTACTCAGAAGAATAACCTTCATGACCATTAGTTGACGTTTTTAATTTAGAGAGTATCGTGTGCGAGTTTACCTTCCTGTGATACTCGGAGTCGCCAACTTCCCGTCTGATCGAGCCATAAACCCGAAGTAAGCTTCCTCATTCTCTAAACTAGACTCACTCGAGTCACTGTCGCTGAGAGTCTTGGACTTCTTGGCGACGAAGCTCTTTTCTTCTTTCCTCTTGTCCTTGAAGGATCTCTTCTCCTCTTTCTTGGATCCTTCCTTCTTCTTGTATGGACACTTCACAATCATGTGTCCTTTCTTATTACAATAATAACACACAACGGCAGAGGAAGAATGTTTGTTCGATTTAGATTTATACTTGTCCTATTTGTTGTATCTTTTCTTGGATCGATCACCATCATGATGTGATCTTCTGATGTCAGCAGAGGAAGACTGATTCTTCATTTCTCTCCTTTTGCTGAGGAGTATCTTGATCTGCTTGGAGATGAGTGAAAATTCTCCATCAGATAGCTCGAAGCTTGACGTTTTAGGATCAGAGACTTCTGGAGTGTCTGGAGCTGGTGTCCTTACTGGTGACATGACTTTGGATTCTCTCAAACCTTCAGCCCTCAGAGCAATAGACTTCTCTCTAATTGAGGTCCTAATACTTTGCTCCTCCTTTCTGGTATTCATTTGAAGCTCGTAGGAGAGCAGCTTTCCGAAGAGGTTCTGGGGGTCAATCACCGGCAACTTCCCAGACTCCCTAATGGCTACAACTTTAGTATCTCGATCGTTTGTCAAGTATCTGAGGAATTTGTCATTTAATTCACCATTAGTGATGGTGCGGCTATAGTTTCTAAGGCCATTGACAATCTTGATGAATTTCACGAAGCTGTCTGCAATAGTATCACTTAATATATGCGTGAATGCATCGTACTCTTTATTCAGTAATGATTTGTGATCTTCTCTAACTTCTTTGGTTCCTTCCATGAGAACAACTGGACAGTCCCACATCTCCTTGGCGGAAATGCAGTGGAATAAATTTAGAAGCATAGAATTGCCCACTGCACTTGCGATAACGTTCTTCGCCGTCTTATACAGGGAAAAAAATGCAATGTCATCCTTGGTTAAATCCATCATCTTCATAGGGATCATGATTGTTGGATTCAGGGCAGAGGCTTGTGTCGGAATATGTGGTCCTTCTTCCACAATCTGAAAAATCCACAGATCTTCTACTTCCATGAAGAATCGGACTAGTTCTTTCCACATGGGAAAGTTTTCTTTGGTGCACATCGGTAACTTCATAGAAGACATATCCTTGCTTCTGTCCATGGCTACAGAGCAGAATCTCTTGATGCTAGGTATGGGATCTTATTCAAGGTGTTAACCTTATATCGAAAAATACCACTCTAATACCAATTGAAATTATCTAGAGTCTACCTAAATCAACTAGAGGGGGGTGAATAGGTGATGTCTGTGTCTTTTCGCGGGATAAAAATACTTTAGAAATTGAGAGCACACAGAACACAAAGATTTATAGTGGTTCCCTGTATAGGGTATGTCCATTATCCCGCCTCGCCTATCTATCACCAAGGGCTAGATTCGGCTACTTCACCTCTCTCAAATTTCAATAAACCTTACACCTCGGAGCCGTAACTCCTACAACTCGGAGAATAACATCTCCTACCACTCGATCCACAACCTGATCTATAGCTCGATCCACAAATGGATCAAAAACTCGATCCATAAATGGATATACAACTCGGATATAAATCTCCCACAAATGTAAATGAAAATTACATAAAAGATTTAAAAATAAACTTTGAGAAGATCTGAAGTCTGCCATCCGTCATTCTTCATTTAGGTCAAACTCGAATATCTTGCAGAACACGGTTGAAACGAAAATCTTGAAGACTTTCAATCTAGAATCTTGAATCGACTAGATCTAGGAGAAAAGAAGCCTTCGAATTTCAAAGACCCAGTCGAATTGGAAGAAGATCGAACGAGCACAGCAAGCGTCGGTGGAACGAAGATAGTGAATCGTACGGAGCCAACGAGTCTTATTTGGAATCTTGGGAGATTTTGAATTTTGAGCAAATAGCACAATTAGGGTTGATGAAAAATCCACCCGAAGTATTTATAGGCATCCTCAATAGCAACGGCCATAAAAGAATTTCCAAAACAAGACTTGCAAAATTTACTGTGCATCTCCGTCGTCCAACCCGAGCCGGAATCTGAAAATAAGGATAAAAAATAACCCAAGTATTTTTCGTCAAGTATAGCAGAGTATACTCGCCAAACCATTATTGATATATGACAAAATTGACTTAGAGAAATTCATCTCCACCCAGCTAGCCACTCAACACCTAAGCTGAAGTTATACTAGATGAATTCGACGAGTATTAGCTGTATACTCGACAAATTCGACGAGTATCGGCTGGCTGACTCGACACATTCAATATTATAAACAAACTCGACGCCATCAATGTTTCACATTACATGTGTTTGAGAATATCAAATCCCTGATTGTATTTTATCATGTTGTATGTCGATAGAGTGTGCAGGTTGTCAGGTGCAAGCAACAGAGAAGGCTCATATGGATGCTACCACCAGGCGCTAGCACTAACATTCCACGTTGGCCCATCGACGAATGTCGAGAGAAGAAGCGTCGAGACTCTGGGCTACCGCCAGGCATTAGTACTACCGCAGGCGCTAACGCGATGATTTATTTGGACATAGCTCTCTGGATGGTTTCGGTGCAAGCTCTACCGTCCCGCGGTCGGTCTTCGATGAGTTTCAAAGGCAGAAACATCGAGCTCAGCGCTACCGCCAGGCGACTGGATTACCGCAGGTGGTAACTTAACGATTTATTCGGTCCTAGTGCTCTGGAAGATTTCGGCGGTACCACCTACCGTGCGGGGCTAGCCTTGTCAAACGGATGTTGCCTTTTCAGGAACGTCGCATCCTATGTTACCGAGGGACAGTAGGCCCTACCGCGCAATGCTAGGTCAAATGAAAATTCAAAAGATCATTTCGAAGACCACTTTCCAGAATTGCAGGACAGCTAGCACAACAAGCATGCTAAACTACCGCATGCGCTAGTCTTACCGCTGGCGGTAGCCTGTTTTCATGAAGACGTATAAATGCCGCTGCGTTTCCTGTTGTCAGTGTGGCTCCAAGATGAATTTTGACGAAGGGTTTCTGAACTCCAGATTTCAGCCGCCTCCTTGCACCCGTCTCCACTTTTCTTCATCAAAGTTGAAGGAAGCCTTCTCCCTCCCGTTTGTGAACGAAGAACTTCGGCGATCCAGAAACTTCATCGACCACTGAGAACCGACCGGTTGCTAGCTAAGGAAGATCTCAAGCATCGGCGGTAGATCGCACACCGGAGAATTCGTCAAGAGGGAGAACTTCATTTTCTTATCGTTTTTTACTTTTAATCTTTGTACTCTTTCTCTATTTTCTGTTTAGCTTTTCGGTGAGGAAAATCGACCAGATAGTGTCGTCGGAATCCGAAAGGGATTCCGCGATAAATCGTCCCGGGATTTGTGACGTCTAGATCGGAGGATCTAGCGAGGCTTTAAGACCCTCCCTTGTGTGGAGGTGAAGAGTGGGCTCTAAGACCCTTCATTGTGTCGAGGTGAAGAGTGGGCTTGAACGCCTTTCCTAGAGGGAAAGGGTGAGAGCGAACCAGTCATAGTTTGGTCGGTATATAAACTAAAAGAATCTTTATTCTCTTCATCTCTGATCTTTACGCCATAAATATCAAGTTTTGATGTATACTCATCTTTTACAGTTTTTCATTATTGGTTTAATGCAATGAAATTCTTTTCTCTGGGATTTTTTTGGTGTGTGAAGTTTTTAAATTCAATAAACGTTCGCAAACCTTATTCACCCCCTCTCCCCTCTATGGTTGGCCACTAGATCCAACAAGTGGTGTCATAGCGAGGTTATTCCAAATCGGTTTCACCACCGGGAATAATGGTCAAGCCTGACCTTGAATCGACGAGTGGGAATGAAAAATTATACACTGAAAATAATTCTGCACCACCTTTATTCGTAGGATTGAATTTTAATGAATGGAGAACACTGATGAAGAAATTCCTTACATTACTAGATATAGAAGTTTGGAACATGACGTGTGTCAAGCCCCGGAATAATTTAAATAAACACGATTGATTTTTGAATGCCGAAGCCATGAATAGTCTATTCTGTGGGCTTTGACAGGACATCTTCAAACTTATCTATACGCTTCCAACTGCATACGATATCTAGAAATTTCTTGAGTTAACTTATAGTTGTCCCTCTACAGATCATGAAATAGAGCAGTGCCTTATGGATCCTAGTGACTGGTCGAATGAAGACTTACGCCTGGCGACGGACACATCAAACACATCAAGCCAAGATGAAGCTGAAAAAGGAACCTTGTGTTCAAATCTTGCCACATCCAAAAGCACTGTATGAAAGCCGAGCCTTTTTTCTACGCGTAATTCTATTTCTACATTGAACATGCTAGATGCGGCTAAACGTAGAAATAAGAAATTGAAAAATATTAATTTAAAACTACGTTTACAAAATAAACTTTTAAGATCAGTCAACATAGAATCTACCGCTGTCACTCCCAGTTCTCTTGCATGCTCTTCAGATAATAACTATACATCGTGTATAAATTGTGATACATTAAAAGAAAAACAAAATGTGTTTGAGAAAGAGCTTCTCGTTGCAAGAGAACAAACTACGAAACTACGTCTAGAAAACTTATCGTTAAAAGTTGATTGTGCTAGAAGTGCAGACTATAAAGTTGAAATTAAGGAGATGAATGAGACGTTTGAAGAATATAGAAAGGAGTATGAAGCACATATCAATTCTATTATCGACGTTCTTAAGAATAGCAGAATTGCCTACAATAAAGCTAGAGTGAATCTCCAAAGTAAGAATAAAGATTTGGAAATGAAAATCAACATGCGTAAGGAAATTATTAAGAAAACTTCACAAGACATAAACTTTCAATATCAAGCAAAAGCTAGAAGCACGTTGAACATAAGCTATCACACATTAGTTAGGCAAATCAAAGGGAGTAGAAAATCTCAAGCCAGTGCGAGTGAAAATCTTAACTGTAGAAATCACTCTCATATTGAAAAACAAACTACTCGCAACTCAAAAACAAAGGAACGTAGATTTCCTGTCAACAACTGTTACATTATGAGTCCTAATATTAAGCGAGTTAATTTTAACTTGAAGAATAGTCTTAATATAGTTAAACCTCCAACGCAATATTATTCAAGTGAGGATCATCACATAAAGAATCATAGAAATCTACATGGAAATTTCAACATAAAAACAACACCAAGCCAAAGTATGAATGGAGACCCAAAGTCAAACATGACGCACTTACACCACTCAAAAGGGCACATTCACTATTATATCCTCATGGTTTATCACGTCATGGTTGGGTACCCAAAGGAACCGCAACACACAGCTCCTTTTGAAAACCTAAATATCCTATCCATTAACACCATCCTATTGCGTGAAGTAGAAGCTAATTCAAACAAAACTACTCGATAATCTACTTCACGATGTGCTTAATGTTCTCTCTATTTTTACTGTGTGTTTGCATTATTTTTTGTTGTATTTTTTCCAACATGTCATGGACACTAGTAAAGCAACAAAAGATCACAACAAGCTCATGTGTGCATAAATCACATCACATATTAAACTACTACGATCATTGTTTGGTGTGCACCTGCATCATTACAAAACGAGATAATAATGTCCAAATTTTAAATAAAAAGGGAGAAAACAGTGGACCGAGTCTAGTCTTCAGAAGATGGGGGTGAGATGTTAATCTTAGTCAAGATTTTCTTCAGCATCTGATTCACTCCATTTACCTCTCTAGCGATCGCCTTGATCTCTCGACCTTGCTCTTCCACCAGACTGTAGATGTCCCGACTGGCCTCCATGAGGGACCCTGAGCGGTGCATCGGTGGCTGCGATGGAGGTACCCGTATCCGCACTCATGAGGAAATGAGAATCTCACCCACTTGATAGGACTGCGGGAAACTGTCTATGGGATAGGCGGTCCACTCAATGGCCGGGTACTTGTCCGTCAGGATGCTCTGGATCACACCACCTAGAGGCAAGGTGTTCACCCGCTGGCGATCAGGAGACTTCATGCAGAATTTATAGAGAGATTGAGGTCTGATCCGCTGAAGGGTTTCTGGGCTAGGATGTAGTACGTCACCATAGATAGCTGAGTCGTGACCTTCCGGGTGTCCCCGGACTTGAACATGAGTGAGTGACGTAGGATATCCTGGAAAATAAGAGCATTGGTTGTGAGTGTGTCCACCGAGGTAAACAGATCTGAACGCCCCTCCATGCCGTGAAGAAGCTCATTCATCTCCCTGCAGTCCCTTGCAGTCCTAGAGGACTCCACGATATCAAGGAATGGTCAGTTGGGAGGCCAAACATATTTGGTGTCGAGATCGGCGTGAGTGATGTTGACTATCTCGGTTCCGATGCAAGATTGGACACCCCCACCTAGGCGCATCTCAGCAGGATCCCGAAGATTATTGTAGAATTCCCGGGAGAGGACAGAAGAGAAGGGAGAACCAGATGATATAACTACAAGCACACCAGACTCCTCTAGATACTCATAGATATGACTATAGCGTTCATCAATTTCTATTATCATGGGTATGCTCACAGTGGCATCATCTATGGCTGGGTGGGTAGAGACCGGCACCCGTGATCTCTTTGAGAAACTACTGCATGTAGATTGAGAGCTTGATGAAGCCATTTCCTGCAAGTAAACCAAACATAAAAGCATCTCAGTAACGGATACAAAAAATCGGAAGATCAATAGGTGCACCGATCTCTAAAACCTACCGCGGGCGATATTGTGTTACCGTCGGTGGTAGCGTGATGAATTGTACATCCTCTTCTTCCGCCGGATCGGTTTCAAACCTATTTCTTTTCCTAAAATCCCCCTATCAAATGATATAAACATAAAGGGGGGGGGACTTTGTGCCCAAATTTTGTCGCGGATTACACTCAAAAACGGGACTATGTGCCCAAAGTTCGTTGCAGATTTCACTCAAAAATGTGAGGATTCAAAACGCATTGATCTGTGTCCTAAAATACAAGAAATCTGAGATAGAGAGATAGAGAAGAAGTGATTACCTTGAGGGAAGGAAGAAAAACCTGCAGGGGAGGAGAGTGTCGGCAGCTGAGAGAAGGATTCAGTGATTGTGTGGATCTAGAATTGACTGGACATTTAAATATTCCAAAGCTACCGCGGGGCGGTACTTCTAGCACCGCCTGTAATGGTCTTTTGTCCGGGTGCCTATCTGCCAAAATCATGCCACCACGGCATTAATAGAAACATCAGCTTGACTCCTTTCACTATGTCTCACAATAGCGGGGGCGTAGGTGTGTTGCCATTAGGGTCTCTAACTTGTAATCCACGTCTTGTCCTTAACCGGGAGGGTTCCAGTAGGTCCTTGTGTGACACTGGGGGGAAAGAGTGTTTCGTTGAGCGGTTTCTTATGGGGGCACAAGTGATTAACACACCACACTACTACATTTATGTAGCTCCTCAAGCCCATCCGTCACTCAGTAAGGGGCTAGGGTGATGACTTAGTATTTAGATCAAGTATGTTGTAAATATTCTCATGACTACTCTATTCATAGCACGAACGATGTCTCCATACCTCGTAGTCACATGCATAACATGCTATCGCGTTATCCTCATTTCTTCTTGATTTTTTCCTTGTCGACCTTTATATGTGTTCACCGTGTTTTATTTGTCTTTGCTCGCATCATTTTACTTGTGTTTGCATGTTTCACATTTTTTTTGTTATGTGTGCGTGCATGTTGCATCTTTATATTTTGTTTGAACCATTTTTTTAAAGAATAATATATGTAATTTCAAAAAAAAAACTGCTGAAAAAATACATCGCATGATTTGGGCTCACATGACTGCGACTTAGACCATTACGCGTGTGCACAATGTACGAGTTTAGATGATTAATCTGTCCAAACATTATTCCTCCGGTCATTGTGGGTTGAATTTATAAGTGCTTAGCTATTGAGTGCGACATTACATGTGCGTGTAAGTTGTTTATGCCTCTAGGTATGTGTGAGGATTTAGATAGGGGAATGACTTCTTTATTCACACATACCTTGACGGAGCACTCATGAAGAAATTATAGATCTACATGCCATAACTCGTGACATTGTATCTTAACGCGTTAGAAATATGTTGAATAATCAATGTCACGACACACATATGCTTTATTGAGATTAAAACTTCGGGCCAAAACTTAGTGCTAAAGTCTTATGCCTACAAGTTAAAGTGTATCTACCTATGTGGGTAGATTTCGATTGACTTGGGGTTCCTTGTATTCTAAAGAGATAAATGTGATAGCTCAAAACAACAATAAAAAATAATATGGTTGCTATATTATCACATGAAAAGGACCCCCTGTTGGAACCCTTGTTTGGATTTGTGCTAGGTTCACTCTTACGGTGTTTTGACCCCCATGTATAGCCTGGGTCTTTGTCTAGTCTTAGTTAGATCCTTTTAGGTCAGGATTGTGCAGACCAGCATTGCAGTGGACTCAGACTTAGATTCAGAAAGATTCTATGGATTATCTATATCAGTTCGACTATAGTCGAACCCAGCTCGACGATCGTCGATCTCCCATCGACGATCTCGGAGTCCTCTACTCTGAACTGAGCTCGACGATCTATGAGCTCAGGTCGACAATCTTGTGCTTCTCAGTAGTTAACTCAGATCTACGATAGTTGTTCACAGGTCGACGATCTGTTAACTCAGTTCGACGATCTCTGAACCAAGCTCTACGATTTTATGCTGCCTTCAGTTATCAGTTCTCTCAAATTGGTCAGAAGTATTTATTTTGGTTATGATAAATTATTTTAAGGCAAATATATTCTGATAATTAATGCTGACATTCTCAAGGCTAATAGCCGTATTTCTTGAAGCATTAATTATGGTATTCACGGAATTTTTTGTAAAGACAGTTATGGAAGTGCATTTATGATTACCAGCCATTCTAGCTGTTTGTGCTCCTAAATTCTTGGAGAGAATTAAGTACTATCTTGGGAATTTAAATTCAGACCATTGGTCATTCTGATAAAAATAGAGAACTCAAAAAGAAAGAGACAACAAGAATCACTGAGACAGTCAGTCAGAAAACAATCTTTTTGCTCTCAAGGTCTCTTGCTTTGCTTAAACAAGGAAGAAGAAGGACTTGTTCAACACACAATTCTCTCTAGTCTTCTTCTTTCTTCAAGCTTCAAAAATCTACAAAGAGCTCAAATCAACATCAATCGTAAGACCTACACCCTGGACAAAGCTTCCATCTTCCAGAATTTACTCTATATCTCAGGGGGAGCTTTGGCATCATCAAATCCACATAGTCTTCTCATTGTGCTTGAGAAAGAGAAGACTGTCATCTATTTTTCTTTAACCTCTCTTGTACAGTGTTCTTACTCTCTTCAAAAGTGAACTCCTTGGTTATAGGGCACCTGATCAAAAACCTATTGGTTTTTAGGCACCTGATCAAAAGCCTGAAGGGTTTCTAGATCTACCTGAAGCAGATCTTGTGGTGATAGGGCACCTGATCAAAAACCCAAGTGGATTCCTACCAGGGTGGTAGAAGAGTGGATGTACCCAGATTTGGGGAATCACTATAAAATTTCTTGTGTCGTCTGGTTGCCTAGTGTTTTCTATTTGTAGTGTGCTGTGATAGTTTTTTTGTGCCTTTCCCTCTTTCATATAAATATCAATATTTTAATTCCGCAATAAATCTAAACAATTTTTTAATACTATATTCACCCCCCCCCTCTAGAGTAAATTCTATGTATCCCTCACTTTCAATTGTTATCAGAGGGTGTGTTTTTAAGGTTGTATAGGCTAACACCTGAACCTAAGATCTCTGATAGATATCTATTTACTCTACTATTTTTTAGTTATACCATGGCACAGTATAAGGATTTTGCAAGCACCAGACCTCCAGTTTGAAAATTGCAAAAGTTTGGAATCTGGAAGGCAAGAATCAGGCTTTATATGAATTCTATTGATGAAGACATTTTTGCTTCTATCTTAACAGGAGTACCATCACCACCAGCTACCCTTCCAAGTACTTCCACAAACATGACTGCAGTACCTCCTCCAGACTACAATGATGTATAAAAGAAAGCAAAGATTGCTGATGCAAAAGCCATAAACATACAGGCACAAACAATGTCTGATGATATATTTCAGAAAGTAGCTGAATGTGAATCAGCTAAGGACATTTGGGATTCCTTAAAACTGATGGTTGCAGGATCAGCAGATGAAAGGAAGGACAGGAAAGCTCATCTCATCTCCAGTATGAGAATTTTAAAAAGGAAGAAACTGAGCAAGTTTCTGAGATGTACAATAGACTCAGTATCATTGTTAATGAGCTGAAAACTCTTGACAAAGACATCTCAGTCGCAGAAATAAATGACAAGATTCTCATGTGCTTCCCCAGCTCATGGGACTATAGAATTTGGCCTATTAGAGAGACCAGAAACACACATGAGATGACTACAGAATCAGTCTTAGGAAAGCTAAAATCCTATGAACAGCTTCTGAACACAAGAGAAGCTGACCAACAAAAGAATGCTACACCAACTAAGAAGGAGAAGAATATAGCTTTCAATGCTTCTGAAGAATCAGAAACTTCTCCATCAAATGAAGAGTTGATGAGTCTCTTTGCAAAGAGATTCTTCAAGATGGGGAGAAAAGAATTCAGAAGGAAATCATCAAGGAGTGATGATAAACCAAGGTATGACAAAACCACTTCTAAAGAGATTATCTGTTTTGGTTGCAGGAAACCTGGACATATTCTTCCAGAATGTCCAGAAAATAAGCATAAGGAAAGGAGAAAGGAGAAAGACTCAAAGAAGCACTCCAGCAAACCATCATCCTACAAGCACAAGAAGATGGCGAGAGGGTTTGTTGCAGAAACATGGAGTGACACTAAAGAATCATCTTCCTCCAGTTCTAGTGAAGATGAAGAGGAAGAAAAGGCCAAAGAAATTTGCTTGATGGCCATCAATGCTTCAGGGCATGTCTTAGAAGAAGAAGAATATGAAGAATGTTCAGATTGTGATCAGGTATTGGAAGACTTTGACTTTACCTCTGAATATTTTAAAAATCACTTTAAATCTATGTGTAGTGATCTGATTAGATCTGAGAAGGAAATCAAACTTCTCAGAGATAAATAATTTAATTATGATAGCTTAGTATCAGAAAACATTAAATTGAAAAATGAAATAGACATGTATAGTGAACAAATCACTTTTCTGAAAGTTGAATTAAGTAAAGCAAAACAGCTAGAGAAATCACTAAATGGAAGAAGCAAACAACTAGTAGAAATTACCAGCACACTTAATGCTAGACTTAATAGAAGTAAGTTAGGATTAGGTGCATCATCCAGTGAACCACCAATTATTCAGAAAAACCACCTTTCACAACCTATAAAGTTTATTTCAGATAAAGGTAAGAAGAATACAAAACAAATTAAAACAGTTAACAAAGTTTTAAAATAAGTTGAGATAAATAAAGAAAAACGAAAAGCTAAGTCTGAACAAAAATAGTCGAACCAAGATCGACGATCTCAGCATTATGCGTCGAACGACGATCGACGATCTCAGAACCCAGAGCTTGATCCTAAACACTCTGCAAACGGGGATCGACGATATCTTTATGTATCGTCGAACAGAGATCGACGATCGACGAACCCAGATAATAGCCACTATTATTCTGAGAACCAAGATCGACGATATCAATGTTGGTCGTCGAACGCAGATCGACGATCTCAACTAAAATCGTCGAACTCGAAACATTTTCATCAAAACTATAATTTCAACAAAAATTTCGATAAGAATTCAAACTCTAAACCTTTCAATCCGTTAACTAATTGGATAATCCCACCTAGGAGATTTCCTCCCTTAGGTTATAAAAGTCAACCTGAATACTCTTATATTTCAAGATTTAAGTATGAAAAGAAGCCAGGACCCAAGGTTACCTGGGTCCAAAATATATAAGTTATTTTTCCTTGCAGATAAAGACCTATCCTACCATACAGGATAAGTGGTATTTGGATAGTGTGTGTTCCAAGCACATGACAGGAAACAAGGCCAATCTAAGTAACTATAAGGCAAAGCTAGGTCCAAAGGTTATATTTGGAGACTCAAGCTTTGGTCAGACAGAAGGCTATGGAGAATTTACACTTGGAGCTGTCACTTTCAGGAAAGTGGCATATATAAGTGGCCTGAAACAAAACTTGATATCCATAGGTCAGCTATGTGATGCAAGTTATGAGGTATGTTTTACTGAATCTAAATGCATTATTTCTCTAAACAGCAATACTGTGTTATCAGGTATTAGGTTATGCAATATCTATTTAGTTGATTTTAATTCTGCTTGTTCAGAAATCTGTTTGTTTAACCAGGTTAGCAATAATAATAAATTGTGCCATAAAAGGCTAGGACATGTAAATCTTAGAAACATTGCTAGGTTATCTAGGGACAACCTTGTTAGAGGATTGCCCTCTTGCCCCTACAAGAAGGAAAGCCTTTGCAAGGCTTGTCAAGAAGGCAAGCAAACTAAAAATAGTTTTAAATCAGTTAATAAGAGTGATTCACCTACGATTTTGTATCTGCTTCATTTGGACCTTTTTGGACAAATTGCTGTACAAAGATTGCGAGGGAAGTTCTATACTTTAGTTATTGTAGATGACTTCTTTAGGTTCTCTTGGGTTTTCTTCTTGAGAAACAAGTCTGATAAATTCAAAGTTCTTACAGACTTTCTAAAATGCATAAAGATTGAGTACTCTACTCCAGTTGCATTGATCAGAAGTGATCATGGCAATGAGTTTGAATCTCTTCCTATGCAAGAATTCTGTGAGAAGGAAGGTATCACGCACTGCTTCTCTGCTCCCAGAACTCCTCAACAAAATGGGGTAGTTGAAAGGAAAAACAGAACACTCATTGAAACTACAGGCACATTGCTTGCTGGAACTTCCTCCAATATATCTGAGGACACAAGGGCTGTAACAGTCACTCCTCACCCTAATGAAGAAGTTCCTCCTCCATCTCAAGCATCCCCCATCACTATTGTTCAAACTCCTCCTTCATCCCCAGTTATACCTCCTTCTCCACCTACTCAGTCACCATTTACCCATCACACTATTGAACCTCAAAACATCCACACCATGTCCTTTCCCAATTTTGACATGCTCTTACCTCACTCATCTCCTTTTCATCAAAATGATTCACCCATCAACATTGAAGCCTCCACACCACAATCTCCACTGAATTCTTCGAGAGACTCCCCTATTTAGGATGACATCATGACTGATTTCACTCCTCCTCCCTCTCATAATTCTGTCTCAACTCAGACTCCAACTGAGTTTCTTCATGTGGATCCCTCTTTCCTATCTCATCTTCTGGAACTTCTCACTCTAACTCTTCAATCCTTGATAGCAGAGGCTATTTCACCTCTTGCTCAATCTATCTCCTCTCTTTCCGCCTCTCTATCTGCTTCCCTTTCTACTTCCTCTATCCCTCCTTCATCTAGGGGGCTGCTTCTAGTTTTCACTGAAACCAGGCAGGGGGAGATGTCCAATGAAGATGCAGCAGGTTCAGCCCCAGCAGAACTTCAAGCTCAGTCTCCTCCAGCAGTACAGGAAGAAGAAGTGTTTCAGAAATTTTGTGCAGATATAGTTCCTTATTCAGATTTGCTCATGTCAGATGAGGACACTGATGTGTCAATCCCTGGCATTTCTAGTGGTTACTGCTTTATAAATCCCTCCATTGATTTACAATTTATTTTGCATTCTTTCTCTATGTCTAGATCAGTTTGGACATCAATTGAGATACATTCTGAAATAAATAGTGCCTAAACACCTAGAGGGGGGGGTGAATAGGTGAACTTTATCCCTTTTTTTTAAATTTAAGGCTGAAATTCAGTTCAGCAAATGCAATTCTACAACTATCACAACACAGCAATCATAGAAGCAAACATATACAGAGTGCACACAGTAGTTATAGTGGTTCCCCAAGGTCTGGGTACATCCACTTTCCCCCTTCGCCTATCTAGTAGAGTACTAGATTTGGCCTAACTACAGCACTTCTCCTCAGATCCTCAGATCTTACAGCTCAGAACCCCAAACAGGTTCCTACAACTCAGAGTGTCCCCACTCCTACAACTCAGGCACAAAGCCCTACCACTCAGTCTTCAACAAGACCTACACTCAGAGAATAAAGTCTCCTACAACTCAGGCATAAGGCCCTACCTCAATCTTCAACAAGACCTACACTTAGAGCACACAGTCTCCTACACTCAGTCTTTATAAAATAGGCTTATAGCTCAGATCTATACAAGATCGTACAGAAATTTTGATTATACAAAGTAATTAACCACAACTCTGAAAGAGAGAGATGAGTTGACTGGCTTCTTGATGGGTTATTGGAAGAACTTGGCAGAGATCAACCTCCCTTGGCTTTCTTCAAAGCTTCTTGAATTAGAACATAGTATGGTTGAATCTCCTGTGAAGATGATCTTCAATCAACTTCTGTCTTGAGATTCAGATCTCAATCTGAATCGTACTTAGCAGCCCGGTTCAGCAGCTGCTCTTCTTAGAAGGAGCTCTCTCTCTCCAACTTCTTAGATCTTTTGTTGAAGGTCTTCTTCTTTTGTGTTGTTAGATCTCTTGATTGTAATCTGTTTGTAATCTCCTCTCTTATTGTGATTCGTTTTTTTCTGTTGAAGGATAAAGGTCTTTATATAGTCTTCCTCCAAGGTAACCGGCTGATTCGGTTTCTAACAACCTTCTGACGGCTCTGACAGTTGCAGTTGACCGGTTGAAATAGCAGCTATCAAGTTCATCCAGTCACTTCTTGAAATCACTGTCACTGTCTGAAAGTGTCGAGACAGATAGTCATTATGTGTCGACACAAATAGACTAAGTGTCGACACAAGTAGACTAAGTGTCGACACTAGCCTTGATGGTGTCGACACAACTCCTTGAGTTGTTGTAACAGCTTCTCGACACTGCTTCTTCAGAATGTGTCGACACTGATTCTGTGTGTCGACACAAGCCTTTTGTTGAATGTATCTACACTGGTTGAGTGTGTCGACACAAATACTTCTTCTTTGATGCTTAGTTGAATTCTGCTGTGTGTCAACACATCTCCTTTATGTCGACACAAGCCTTCTTGTGTTGAAACTTGCTGAGTGTCGACACATCTCCTTTGTGTCGACACATGCCTTCATGTGTTGAAACTTGCTGAGTGTCGACACATCTCCTTTGTGTCGACACAAGTACTTTAACTTTGTTGAAGTTTGCTGAGTGTCGAGACAGCCTCCTGGTGTCGACACATTTGATGTCGACAAGGTTTCTCTGAGTGTCGACACTGCCTCTAAGTGTCGACACAGATTATGTTGACAATTCTTCACTGTGTGTCGACACAGCCTGTATGTGTCGACACTTTTCTTCTGGTGTCGACTCTGCCATTCCTGGTATCGACACAATTACTCCGAGTGTCGACACAGCTTCTCTAGGTGTCGACACAAGCCTTCATAAGTGTCGACACTTCACCTCTAGGTGTCGACACATGGACTTAGAAACTTTTATGCTTTTCCTGCAATTACTTAACCTGCACATATAAACTCAAAGCACATCAAATACACCTTGATGTATATCATTGATTAGGGTGAGGCTTCTTCAAATCAGGTACATATATTCCAATGTACCCAACAATCTCCCCCTATTTGGAGAAGTCATAACCCTTAGTCAATGATATACACCATACATAACAAATTCTCAGTATGATGTAAAACAGTATTATATGACAGGGTAAATACTAAACATTTATAAACAAAACATGTATAAAAAATTATCTCATAATAACAATGTAATAGATTGAACATTAAACATTATTTTTACAACTTCCAAACGTTTTATTAATCAAACGTTTACATGAAGTTTAATGCAAATGATTACAAGGTTGTAAACTTAAGAAAATTCTATCCTATGGCTGCTCTGGCTCCTTGATAACAATGCCCTTTCCAGATTGAATCTTTGCTTGAACTGGAGCATCATTGTCATCAACAGGCTTCTTTCCCTTAAGATCTTTCTTTTTCTGTTCTTCAGCCCTTATCTTCTGTCTCTCAAAATAATGATAAGGCTTAGGGAAATAGTTGTTAGGCTCCTGTGCATTAGGAGGTATCTTCCCTAATTTTGCCTTCCTTCTGTATTGTATTATGCCCTCTTGCCTAGCCTCATATTTTTTCCATTCCTGGTCAGAATACCATTTGCCCCTCTCTAGGAAATTATCCTTTGCAGCCTTCCAAGCAGTCAATATGATATTCCTAGAGGTTGGGCTCCATTGCTCAAAATCTGGCCTTAATTAAGCTTGTTCTCTGAACCTCTTCTTAGATAATTGGGCTTCTTGCTCCTTTAATAATGCCTCTTGCTCTTTTAATATTGCCTCTGGCACAGGCTGTACTACTTTCTTAAGAATAACATTCTGATTACCCTCAGGAGGACTATACATAGATTGTACCTCCTGATGTATCATTCAAAATCTACAGGAGGATAGATCACCTGAGCTACTTCAGCGTGCTCTCCTCCAAAATATGCAGGATTTATTCTTGACTCTGCTACATTATCATCATCACATAAAGGTGGATATCCAAGGGTAGCTCTGATGCTGTTTGAAATCCATTTAGCATGGTCAGAGCCTGCTTTGACTAATACCCTCTCCCCCTTTATGACTTCTCTTTCTATATGATCTCTAAGATCATCCTTTTGGAATCTGATTTGAGCATTCAAATAGTTAACTCCATCTTTATAAAAAGGTTTTAACCTTTGTAGCTTGTCATTAATAGCCTTTTGAGAATCTTCAATGGCAGTTTTAACAGTATTGAGACTTTCTTGTAATTTCTTATCAAAGGCTTCTTTGGCAGTAGCACTTACAGCAGTCTGGGCAGTAGCTATATTTTTCATTTCACTGACAATGGCATTATGAGAAGCATTCAGATTGTCATTCATCCTAATCTGATTTTCCAGGACATACCCTTGTTTTACTGTCATGTCATCAACCTGTTTCTTTATGTTCTCTTGATGAGTAGCCAGATAGACCACTGCATTTCCTCCTTTATGGAAACAATCAGTCATTTCCTTCTTGTGTTGATTCACTTCAAATCTTATGGACTTTATGTCTTGAGCTAAGGAAAATTGTAGCTCCTTATGGTGCTCATCCTTATAAGTTTCCATAGCCATTCTTTGCTCATCCAGCTTGATTTGCAAAGCCACCAACAAAGAACTATAGTCAGCAGTTGGGGCTTGTTGAGGAACTATGGTTTGTAGTGCTTTCTTTTAGGTCTGGCTTCTTCTCTTGAAGACCTGGAACTTTCTTTTCTTGTCTCTAGCAGCCTCTTCATCCTCTGAAGCAGAAGTACTGGCAATGTCTACCCTGTCCTTAGGACTAGGAGGTAAATCCTTCTCAGTCCTTGGTAGCTCCTCAGCATTCCTTTGCTCCTCAGTCTCATTTATGGTAGTTTCCTCTACATGGTCCCCCTCAACAGCAGCTTTCTCTCCCTCAAAATCAGTCTGTAAAAGATCAGGGAACAGCTCTTCTAGTGTAAACTCATGTTGAGGTTGCACAGGAGAATCTCTTATCTCAGGAGCATTTTCTATAACTGATGTGTCTTCCATGACCACATCCTGTGATTGACTATGTATCTTAGATGGCTGATTAACATCAAGTAATGATTCAGTCAATACTTCATCCTCAATATTTAAAAAAGATTGATTAACTTCATTGATTACCTCAAGAATTGTTTAGGTAGCCCTTTCACTATCTAATTGAGTTGGCTCATCCACATGTGGAGGCTCCCCCTGGAGTGGATCCAAGTGAATAGGGCTAGCTGATGGTAGCTCCCCCTACCTCTGTGCATCTTCTTGTCTTGCTGGTGACTGTCCAGCATTGCCATCCTCTCCATTATCAGAAAAAACCACCTGCTCCTCTGAGCTACTTGAGGATTCAGGAGCCACAACGGCTTTCATCTTCTTCTTCTTCTGAGGTGTTTCCTTTTCTGGAGTTGGCATTGCCTTTGTCAACACTCTATCCCACCTTGAGATAATTCTAACATCCATTCTCCTCATATGGTTTATCTTAGATCCAGCTGCTTGGTTCATCACTTCAGGGATACTTCCAGCTAAGTATAAACTCAGAATACTACCCAGATTTGGCTTCTTCAGACTTTCCTTTACCTTATCAAACATTACTATTGACCAATTAGTTTTAAGTTGGAAAATTATCCTGGTCATCAAACTGAACATGTGAGCTAATATTCTATCATGCCCACCAGGCTTGCTCAGAATTACCTTGCCAACTATTTCAGACAAGAACTTTCCCTGCATGTTCATGCCTTTCCTAATAAAAACTGATCCAATCTTCATGCTTGAATCAAGTCCACATCATGCCAGTGCCTCCCTTGTCTTTGATGCAGGTACATCTTCCTCTTCTTTAGTTCTAGGGAGATGTAGAATCTTTCTTAGACTTTTTTGAGTGATTTTTACTTTTGCCCCATGAACTTTGGACTTAATCTTGAGTCCAGATTCATCAAGTGT
The DNA here is from genome assembly GCA_039583875.1 of Platanthera guangdongensis. NCBI lineage: Eukaryota > Viridiplantae > Streptophyta > Magnoliopsida > Asparagales > Orchidaceae > Platanthera > Platanthera guangdongensis. The sequence goes on along the minus strand of CM077158.1, from coordinate 125,906,707 downwards.
AGCTCCAGTAAAGAATTCGAGGACCTCCTTCTTTCATATCTTGATTGGTTCGGAAACAAGATACTCTAACCCAGTCTCTGCAACTAGGGTTACCACACCTTGGATTTCTGGTTCCGCGTCATCAAAGGCGTGTCGCACGAGCTCATAACCTTCATTGATGTTCTCTTCTAGCTTGGGTGCCATTAGGGTTTGAAGAAATTTTGAATTTAGAGAAGAGAAATGTCGACACACAAGTTTGGTCTCGAAACTATGGGGAGCGTGTCGACAAATAATGGTGAAGACCTATTTATACCTTTCTAAAATCAAAGGTGAAAAGGCGCGTCAAAATACTTGAAATGTGTCGACACTGTTGAAAAGTGTCGACACTTACTTCTAGTGTCTCGACAACTATGTGTCGACACAAGTATAGTCGACAGAATATATGTGTCGACACTTATACATCTCAGCTCGACGATTAGTCGAAACTCTACTCAACGAATTCTGTGTAAATCCTAAGTGTCGACAACACCCTGGATGTGTCGACACCTACTCTGCATGTGTCGACACTAATTCTCTGAAGTGTCGACACTTACTCTCTAGATGTGTCGACCCCATTTCTCTGAAATGTCGACACCACTTCTTTATGTCGACACATACAACTCTGTGTGTCGACACCAATTTACTTAGCCAATTTTTAAACTATTCTAATTTTATCATTCCTAATTCAATTTTAAACTTATTGAATTTGGTTTCATCTAGGGGCTTAGTAAACATATCAGCTAACTGATTATCTGTCTTAACATACTCTAGGGAAATGTCTCCTTTTTCTACATGTTCTCTAAGAAAATGGTATTTAATTTCTATGTGCTTTGTCCTACTATGGGAGACAGGATTATTTGAAATAGAAATGGCACTTGTAGAATCACAAAATAAAGGTGTTCTACTTACTTGAATACCATAATCTTCTAGCTGGTGTTGAATCCATAAGAGTTGTGCACAGCAACTTCCTGCAGCAACATATTCTGACTCAGTTGTGGAGATAGTCACACTGGTCTGCTTCTTGCTACTCCAAGACACTAGCCTTCCACCTAGAAATTGACAGGTTCATGTAGTACTCTTCCTATCTTCCTTGCAGCCTGCAAAATCTACATTTGAATAACCTGTCAGTACAAAGTCTCCATTCCTAGGGTACCAAAGGCCTAGATAAGGTGTGCCCTTAAGATATCTCAAAATTATTTTGACTGCAGTCAGATGAGATTCTTTAGGGCAAGCTTGGTACCTAGCATAGACACATGTAGCATACATGATATCTGGTCTACTAGCAGTCAAATACAATAGGGAGCCAACTATCCCTCTATACAAAGTTTCATCTATAGGTTTCCCTGCATCATCTTTGTTAGAGACATGCTTGACCCCATAGGAGTTTTCATGGTAGTGGATGATTCCATACCATACTTCCTTATCAACTCTAGGGTGAACTTAGACTGGCATATGGATAATCCATCTTCAGTCTGTCTAACTTGGAGACCCAAGAAGAACTTAAGTTCCCCCATACTGCTCATTTCAAATTGTCCTTGCATAAGTTTTGCAAACTTTATGCAAAGACTACTTTCTGTAGACCCAAAAATTATGTCATCTACATATATTTGGACTAAAATAATCTTTCCTCTGGATTCCCTAAGGAATAGAGTCTTGTCTATTTTCCCCCTTGAGAATTTGTTCTCAATGAGGAAACTAGACAGGGTTTCATACCAAGCCCTTGGGGCTTGTTTTAACCCATACAAAGTCTTCCTAAGTCTATAAACATAATCAGGTTTAATAGAATCAACAAAATCTGATGGCTGCTCTACATAGACTTCTTCCTTCAGATTTCCATTCAGAAAAGCTGACTTAACATCCATTTGATATACCTTAAATCCTTGATATGTTCCATAAGCAAGGAAGATCCTTATTGCTTCCAGTCTTGCTACTGGAGCTAAGGTTTGATCAAAATCAATACCTTCTTCCTGCATATATCCCTTTGCAACAAGTCTAGCTTTATTCTTTATGATGATTCCATTCTCATCCAACTTGTTCCTAAAGATCCACTTAGTTCCAATAATGTTGTGATCCTTGGGTTTAGGAACTAGCTCCCAGACCTTGCATCTTTTGAATTGATTCAGCTCCTCTTGCATGGACTCAATCCAATGAGAGTCTAGGATTGCTTCTTCAAATTTCTTTGGCTCAACTTGGGATAGAAAACTGGAGTAAAGAACTGTACTTAGATTCCTGCTCCTTGTTTGCACCCCTTATTTGGGATCTCCAATTATTTGATTGGCTGGATGATCCTTTAAGTGCCTATTTGCTGGAGGCAGCTTGTCTTCAGGTTGTGAAACTTCAGTCTCTTCATTTAGCTGCACCTCTTGGTCTTCTTCAGCATCAGGTGTATCTTGTACTCCCCCTAGACAGCAACCACCATCTTCCACTTGCTGACTTGCAGAAGAACCTTCTGTTAAGGTAAGCTTATCCATTCTCTCAGTTACACCTGTGAAGCTGCAAACACTTCTTAGCAATTCATTGTTAATGAGTCTAGCTTCATCAAAAACTACATGAACAGACTCTTCTACAACTTGAGTAATCAAGTTGTAGACCCTATAAGCCTTACTATTATTGATGTACCCAACAAAGATCCCCTCTTGGGATTTGGCAGCAAACTTGATTAGATAAGACTTACCATTGTTAAGGATATAGCACTTGCAACCAAAGATCCTGAAATAGGATAAACTTGGTTTTCTGCCCTTCACAATCTCATAGGGGGTCTTCTTGTGGCTCTTGGTGATAGTAGCCCTATTGATCACATGACAAGCAGTATTTACTGCCTCAGCCCAGAAATATTCTGGGAGAGATGTGTCACTCAATAAGGTTCTGCCAGCCTCTATCAAGGTTCTATTCTTCCTTTCAGCAATACCATTTTGCTGAGGTGTTCTAGGTGAAGAAAATTCCTGAAAAATCCCAAACTCTTCACACAGTTTTGTCATACTTTCAGACTGAAATTCAGTGTCATGGTCACTTCTGATTTTGACCACTGTACTGTCCAATTCATTCTGAATTTGTTTAACAAAAATATATAAGATACTTGGGGTTTCAGATTTTTGTCTAGGGAAGAACACCCAGGAAAACCTTGAATAGTCATCTACAACCACAAATGTGTAGACCTTCCTACCTAGGCTGTGAACTGGCATAGGACCAAAAGGATCCATATGCAAGAGTTATAGACACCTCACAGAATCTTTGTTCTCAAGGCTATGAAAGGTGGATTTGTTCTGCTTGCCTTTTTGACAAGCTGAGCATATCTCATCCTTTATACACTTAACCTGAGGACCATTCCTCAATAACTCTTTGCTAAAGAGTTGGCTAATTATCTTATAGTTAAGATGAGCCAGCCTCTTGTGCCATTTAACACAATGTGAGACTTTCTCATCAGCTACAAGACAAATAGGAGAAACATTATTCTCACATACAAAGTCAAGACAATAGACATTTCTCTTCCTATATCCCGTCAGAATGATCTTTTGATCACTTGACCTTTTGATATGACAACCATCCTTGACAAATGAGATGTCATATCCTAAATCACTCAGCTGACTTATGCTAATGAGGTTATGTTTCAAACCCTTTACATAAGCCACTTGAGTAATTGTAATTTGGTTATTAGAAATGTTACCAAAGTCTTTGATGATTCATTTTTCTGAACCACCAAAGGAAACTTTAGGGCCATCCTTGATTGGTGTATAGTCCTTCAGCAACCCCCTAGTTCCAGTCATGTGCCTGGAACATCCACTGTCCAAGTACCATATAGGGGCATGGCCACTTGGACTCACCTGCAAAACATATTACTTAACCTTAGAACCCAAATAATTCTTGGGTCCTTAGTGCAGGTTAGTCTGACCTTTAACAAAACTACCTGTAGCTTTTCTAGCAGGCAGTTTGCTACTCTCCTTGACATTTGAATTATGCCAACAATCTATGGCAAAGTGGCCTATCTTGCCACAACACCAGCACTCAAACCTGTTGTACCTTTGTTTAGGTACAACCCTGGCTGAAACTGCAGGCTTCTTGTTTAGTGCTGGGGCTTTGCCCTTAGATTTGGACCTAGCTGTCCAGGCAGGTTTTGTAAACCCCAATCCACTCTTACCCTTTTGAGGTACAAACTCATCTATCAAAGGTAAAACAGATTTTGGTTTAGAAAAACTTGCTACAATCTCTCTCTCCTTCTGAAGTCTAGCCTCCAAATTTCTAATTTGATCATTCTTAAATGTAATAGTACACATCTGAATAACAGTAATGTTCTTCAGCCTGGCTATTTCATTCAGTTTCTGATCAAACAACTTGTCTGAATCAGCAGCAGCCAATTTAAGACTAGCAATCTCCTTTGCCTGAGTTTTGGCTAAGGTTTTGCTTTCCTTTAAGGCCTGCAATAAGTCCCTATATTCATCAATTAACTGATGAATATCTCCTTCAGATTCAAACCCACCCACATCACTTGATGCAGATGTATCTGATTCTGACTCAGTACTAGAAATTGAACTAGAAGAACAACTTTATACCTTACTTGGTCCAGGCTGATCCTGGATCTTGTCTCCTTCAGATAAGGCCATCAGTCCCTTGCACTGATTGTCCTCATGCTCATAAATTGAGTTCATTAGCTGCATGAACTCATGTTCTTCCTCTTCAGCAAACAGTCCAATATAGGCTTCAGCTTCTAAATCTGTTTCTGAAGATGACTGATCAGTCAAACTTTTGTCTTTCTTAGCAACAAAGGACTTTTCCTTTTTGCCCTTAAACTGAGTCTTCTTTTTGTCAGTTGACTCCTTCCTCTTTTCAGGACAGTCAGCCACTACATGTCCCTGTCTATTGCAGCAATAGCACACAATTTTTGAAGATGTAGCTTTGCTTGGCTTGGATCTGCTTCTGTCATTCCTTGATGACTTTCTTTTCTGATAATAGTCATCTTTTGGCTGAGAAGTGGAAGGCTTAGACCTCCACTGCTTCTTCTTCAGAAACTTTTGAAAATGCCTAGTGAAAGCTGCAAAGTCTTCATCACTTTCACTGCTATCTGAATTCTTGCTTTCTGAATTATCTGTCACAGCCTCAGCAACTATTTGAGATGGAGATGGAGACTTGCTTTTATACTTCCTAGTGACTTTAGTTTTGAAGGCCACAGTTCTTTCCTTGTGCTCCACTCTAGTAGTCTTATCTTCCTCCTTTCTAGCCAATAACTGCATCTCATAAGATAACAGTTTTCCAAACTAAGTTGGAGGAGGTATATCAGCTAATTTGGCCATTTCCCTAATGGCACAAATCTTGGTGTCCCAGTCCTTAGTCAGGGATCTTAAGAACTTGTCATTCAGCTCATAGTTGCTGAATTCTCTTCCATAGGATATCAATTCATTTACTATCCTATAGAACTTCTTGTAGCATTCAGTAATGCTATCAGACTTTCCTTGTCTGAAGCTTTCATATTCCTGATTTAACAAAGACTTCATGTCTTGTCTTACTTCTTCTGATCCCTCCATATAGACTATTAATGTGTCCCACATTTCTTTAGAAGTTTTACAATGAATTAAGTTCTGAAATGTTGCATCATCAATTGCACTAACAATAATATTCTGGGCCCTCTTGTCCATAGTGGCCAGAATGATTTCATCTTTGGTCATTTCTGAATAGTCCTTAGGAGTTTTCTGATTTGCATCTAGAATGGATATCTTCATTGGCACATATGGCCCTTCTTTGACTATAATGTATATTCTTGGGTCAGATGCTTCCATAAAGAGTCTAACCCTCTCTTTCCATATGCCAAAAATCTCTTTTCTACAGATTGGCAATTTCATGGACCCCAGCTCTTTGTGATTCTCACTAGAACCCATTTTCATGATTCTTGTTTATTCTGATTCTGCATACAGGATCTTACTCAGACTGTTATGTCCTTTTAGAGCAACCTCGCTTTGATACCACTTGAAAGAAATAGTGCCTAAACACCTAGAGGGGGGGTGAATAGGTGAACTTTATCCATTTTTTTAAATGTAAGACAGAAATTCAGTTCAGCAAATGCAATTCTACAACTAACACGACATAGCAATCATAGAAGCAAACATACATAGAGTGCACACAGTATTTATAGTGGTTCCCCAAGGTCTGGGTACATCCACTTTCCCCCTTCACCTATCTAGTAGAGTACTAGATTCGGCCTAACTTCAGCACTTCTCCTAAGATCCTCAGATCTTACAGCTCAGAACCCCAAACCGGTTCCTACAACTCAGAGTGTCCCCACTCCTACAACTCAGGCACAAAGCCCTACCACTCAGTCTTCAACAAGACCTACACTAAGAGAACAAAGTCTCCTACAACTCAGGCACAAGGCCCTACCTCAGTCTTCAACAAGACCTACACTCAGAGCACACAGTCTCCTACACTCAGCTTTTATAAAATAGGCTTAAGGCTCAGATCTATACAAGATCCTACAGAAATTTTGATTATACAAAGTAATTAACCACAACTCTGAAAGAGAGAGATGAGTTGACTGGCTTCTTGATGAGTTCTTGGAAGAACTTAGCAGAGATCAACCTCCCTCGGCTTTCTTCAAAGCTTCTTGAATTAGAACACAGTATGGTTGAATATCCTGTGAAGATGATCTTCAATCAACTTCTGTCTTGAGATTCAGATCTCAATCTGAATCTTACTTAGCAGCCCGGTTCAGCAGCTGCTCTTCTTAGAAGGAGCTCTCTCTCTCCAACTTCTTAGATCTTCTGTTGAAGGTCTTCTTCTTTTGTGTTTTTAGATCTCTTGATTGTAATCTATTTGTAATCTCCTCTCTTATTGTGATTCGTTTTTTTCTGTTGAAGGATAAAGGTCTTTATATAGTCTTCCTCCAAGGTAACCGGCTGATCCGGTTTCTAACAACCTTCTGACGGCTCTGACAGTTGCAGTTGACCGGTTGAAATGGCAGCTGTCAAGTTCATCCAGTCACTTCTTAAAATCACTGTCACTGTCTGAAAGTGTCGAGATAGATAGTCATTATGTGTCGACACAAATAGACTATGTGTCGACACAAGTAGACTAAGTGTCGGCACTAGCCTTGATGATGTCGACACAACTCCTTGTGTTGTTGTAACAGCTTCTCGACACTGCTTCTTCAGAATGTGTCGACACTGACTCTGTGTGTCGACACAAGCCTTCTGTTGAATGTGTCGACACAAATACTTCTTCTTTGCTGCTTAGTTGAATTCTGCTGTGTGTCGACACATCTCCTTTGTGTCGACACAAGACTTCTTGTGTTGAAACTTGCTGAGTGTCGACACATCTCCTTTGTGTCGACACATGCCTTCATGTGTTGAAACTTGCTGAGTGCCGACACATCTCCTTTGTGTCGACACAAGTACTTTAACTTTGTTGAAGTTTGCAGAGTGTCGACACAGCCTCCTGGTGTCGACACATTTAATGTCGACAAGGTTTCTCTGAGTGTCGACACTGCCTCTAAGTGTCGACACAGATTATGTTGACAATTCTTCACCGTGTGTCGACATAGCCTGTATGTGTCGACACTTTTCTTATGGTGTCGACTCTGCCATTCCTGGTGTCGACACAATTACTCCAAGTGTCGACACAGCTTCTCTAGGTATCGATATAAGCCTTCAAAAGTGTCGACACTTCACCTCTAGGTGTCGACACATGGACTTAGAAACTTTTATGCTTTTCCTGCAATTACTTAACCTGCACATATAAACTCAAATCACATCAAATACACCTTGATGTATATCATTGAGTAGGGTGAGGTTTCTTCAAATCAGGTACATATATTCCAATGTACCCAACACATTCTTCCAAGGCCATGGTCTGTTATACGAGACCCATTAGTCCTTTAGTTGTGAAACAACTCTTGTAGATTCAGTCAGCTCCAATTACTCCAATTTGTACAGTTATTCAGTCAGTTATAGTTTGTACAGATATGCCGTCCCCTATGGCTGTTGAGCCTATGCATGTTATAGAAGATAAGGATGAGCTTGATGCTCTCTTAATTGCTGATGCACTACTTGATCTATTGGCTTCAGGAAATCTGGCCTTAGCCCTAGAGACTTGTTTAATAAATCTCTGTGAGCATTGTGCTCCTCTTGCTGAAGATATTCTATGGATATTGTTCTATTCCCAAGTCCCCTTGGACCTTCCTATTCCATAGATGATAGCCCTCTTTCCTCTCTAGATGATCTTATTTCTCTTGACATTCATGAAGAAGCTAAAGAAAAAGTTGCTAAAAAGACTTATGATAAACAGCTGAAGGAAATAAATGACCTATATGACAATCCTCCTGATTCATCTGATGATGATGATGAGGATGATGATTCATAGGATGATAATTCCAAGAAAAAGAAAGTGTGAAAGAAAAGAAAAGCTTCTCCCAATGCTGATCCCAAGCCAGGCAATACTAATGATACTCCTTACTACAACTTGAAATGGATTACTCCATACCCTGGCATGGAAAGCTGGATGTGGCTATCTAAAAATGAACAAAATGCCAGGAAGAAGAGCAGGAGATACTCACCTCCTCCTCAGAAGTTCAGAAGAGGTCCTCCTCCTCCTCCCCCTGTTGGTGCTTCAGGAGCTGTTCCTCAAGATTCTAATGCATCTTCCAAGCCTCCCTCATTCTCTAGAACATATCAAAGGCAGGATAGATCTTCCAGATCTCATTCCCAAGGAAGCAGTCAGCAACATAGAAATAAAAGTTCTACAGAGCAAATAAAGGAAGTTATTTATCAGAAACCCTCCTTCTCTCCTCCTCAACAACAAGTTCTTCCCAAGGTTCAGAAGACAGCTACTTATCAGTCCAGAAGACATGATGAATCTCATAAGCCCAAAGGAAAGTATAGTGTGGTTGCTCCTCCAAAGATCTATCTATTCTCAAAGTGATAAACAACATAGCACAACAAACTTTTAGGCTCAATCCACTCAGTTCAAAGAAGTTACAATATTGCCTCCTCAAGATGAACTGTAACGCCCCCGATTTTGTTTCTGCGTTTTGTTTGATCTTTGGCTGGCGTTACGATGGCGTATTTCCGGCTTTTTGTCGTTGTAGAGCGTGGTCTTAGCTCTTAGGGTTCCCTGTGTAGCCTGTTAGCAAGATTCCCCAGCTAGCCGGAGTCCGTTTGATGACTCGGCTGGGCCTCTTCGGGAATGCTTGTGTTTTGGCTTCGGGTGGTGATATCCCGGGTTTTGTTTGTCGAATGCTAATTTCAGTTTCGTAGTTGCGTTCGTAGCGTGGGTTTTTAGCTGCGGCGTAAATTTCGTCTTTTTCCGAGAAGTTTCAGGTTTTATGTTGTTTTGATGATGAGAGTAAATAATTATTATTATGTATTGTTGTTTATTATTATTACTGCTGATATATATATAGTCTTGGGTCAGTTTAGGGCTGGGTTCCTTTTTGTTCTTTTCCTGTTTCTCTGTTTGGGGGAGGCCGTCGCCTGTGCGAGAGGAGGAGTACTGCTGGACTACCCTAGCCTTCGGACGCCGTTTTCCTGGAGTTTTAGCGGTCGGATTTCGGTTTCGAGGGTGGATCTGGACTGCCCCCGCCGGGATCTGCCTTCTTTCTGCTCCTCAGCTTGCTGCCCGGCGTCCAGATCCGCAAGAGGGGGAGGCCGCCGACCGAGTTCCTGGTATTGAGGCAAGTGATGTACCCTCATCCTTGCCATAGTTGATCTTTGTCTTCTTTTGATTTAATCTTTTATCTCTTTTGTTTAGATCTGAGGTGTAAGCTAGGGCTTGTTCCCGATCATGTCGTGGTTAGAGTAGAAAGGTCCAGTTAAATCTCAGTTTTCCTGAGGGATTGCGTCTATTAGGAGCAGTTTTGGTTCGGTCTAGGTCGAGTAGTTACCATTGCCGGTGGAGGTTGTACTCGAGAGAGAGAGAGAATCCCCCGTTCTCGTGTTTGGTCGTTTTCTGGATCTGGCTCCTGTAGTCAGTGGGGGGGGTGTCGACACTATTGTGTCGACACCGGCCAGTCTTGGTGTCGACACTTGGTGTCGACACCGGCCAGTCGTGGTGTTGACACTTGGTGTCGACACCAGCAGCGGCAGTGTCGACACCTTGTGTCGACACCTGCTGCAGTGGTGTCGACACTTGGTGTCGACACAAGCAGCGGCAGTGTCGACACCTTGTGTCGACACCGGCTGCAGTGGTGTCGACACTTGGTGTCGACACCAGCAGCGGCAGTGTCGACACCTTGTGTCGACACCGGCTGCAGTGGTGTCGACACTTGGTGTCGATACCAGCAGCGGCAGTGTCGACACCGGCTGCAGTGGTGTCGATACTTGGTGTCGACACTTGGTGTCGACACCAGCAGCGGCAGTGTCGACACCTTGTGTCGACACCGGCTGCAGTGGTGTCGACACTTGGTGTCGACACCCGCCGCGGCAGTGTTGACACTCTGTGTCGACACCGACCGCTGAGGTGTCGACACTTGGTGTCGACACCGGCCGTGGTTGTGTCGACACCGGCTTGTTGTGGTGTCGACACGTCATGTCGACACTGGTGCTGCGCTTGGTTTGGGGTCAGGAAGACTCGGGGTTGGTTCGGATTAGGCGTGCAAGGCCGCGTCGGTTGGACCTGACGTTTTGTCTTGGGTTCGTGTGTTTCTTAGGATTGTTAGAGTGACTTTTCCCCTTGGAGGGGCGGGGGCTTTGGGTGTTCGGCTAATTTCTGCATGCCGACTCTTGGGTTGTGGCAGGTGGTGGAGTTTTGGTGGCCTCTAGAGGGGTGGTTTTATGTGGAGAGCTGTGGCCACCGCCTTTTGCCGCGGTTTGGGTTGGTGTTTGTGGGACCCTAAAGCTGCCACTGTTTGACCCCTTAGCCCTTTTTGGGTCTGATTCTGGTTATGCATTCAGACCCATGTTTGACCACTGCCACTTGCCCACGTGTTAGGACTGTTAGCCCCTTTCATGTTTATGTTTCCTTTCTTGTGTCATATGAATATGTCTCGGTGCTGTTGCAGGCTCGCTCTTGGTAAGGCACTGTTTTTATTGCTCGCACTTGGTGTGCTCTGTGGTGTTTTATGCAGTACTCTTTTCCTTCTGTCATTCACTTTCCTTTTGCTTATAGCAGTTTGTTGCCGGGTTGGTACCCCTTATTCTTATTTGCTCAGTAGCCAATTGCTCTTTTTACTTTTGATTGTTTCCTTGCTGAGGTGTTCTTTTCTTGAATGCCTCAGGTCCAGGTTGTAGCCAGTTCAGCGGCTAGTTCTTTTGGAGGGGCTGTTGGTGGCCTCTAGGGTTGCTGAGTTGGCTGATCCCCATTTTGGGTGTGAGGTAGTTCCTTACTCTTCTGTATAGACATACATACTCACCGGTGGGTTCGTGTCAGGTTGTTGACGCCCACTGGTGGCTTCTTGTGATGCTGGATATGAAATTAAACTGCTGATTTTGCCTTTATATGGTTGGTTATTTGGTTCTGGGAAGGATTTATGCTAGGCTGCATGTTAGATATTTTAAAATCTAAAAGTATTATTATATGTACCCCATGCATAACATGTTTCCAAATCAAAGACACTACTTTTCCTCAACGTAAAACACTATTTTTCATACCTATCATATTCACCTTAGAGTCATGCACGTATAAGTCATCCCTCGGGGACACTTATGCTCATTTAGGGTGTCAATTTAATTGAATCCAAGTATTTTCTACTGCGTATAAATATAGTTTTAACTGTGGACTACCTGATCCACCGGGCTGAGGGATACGGCCATTCATCGTAACTGTTTTTCTTTCATATTAAATCAACAATTTTCCTTAAAATCTAATGTCTGGAGTTTTGCCTGAGCGTGTGCAGTATCCCCTGCACGACGTGGCATCACGGCACGTGTTTTCTCTTACTCTGATACGATTTTACCGTTGAGAAAACGCGGGTTGTGACAGTTGGTATCAGAGGGAGGTTGCTTGACAAATGGTTGGGCAACCTTTCCCTTGTCTGCTTTATTGTTTAGCATCATGCCATTCACACACCGATATGTCATCGGCACGTCTTGGCCGAAGCACGAACACTACACTCATGAGCATAAAGAAGTATACAGGGCATGTTATGTAGTATGGGATGCATAATATGTGTTTGTATATGGATCCACCATAGGAGGCAACATGTGAGGGTTATGTAGTATGGGATGCATAACCTCACCACATGAATGCGGCTAGCACGTTTTCTTTTTCGTTACATGGGAACGTTATGTAGTATGGGATGCATAACGTTTTCATGTGTACGCCGCCCATGGCATGCACTAAGGCTTTTTTTTAGAATGCATAGCACATCATGCATAACATAACATTTCATAAGCACAACGTGCCAAGCTAAAGACTTGCAAGATGACATATGTGCACACATGGTTTTGAGTCAAAAAGAATACAAATGCATGCATTCATGGTTTAGGCACCTGAGTTAGTATGGTGGTGGTGAACCATCTTAGGTTAAGCATAACATCATCATGGTAAGAACAACTCCCAGAGCAAGTTTTTTTGCAGTTGAAGTTCATATTTAAGTGTGTTTGTCTGTACCGGGTAGTTTCGTTCTAGTTGATGGGCTAGGTTTGTCTAAAGCTTGTGCGATTATAGGATGGCGAGACGTCCTGCGACGAGATCCACCCCACAATCCGAGGGTGAGACGTCAGGAGCGCAGAGCGATGCATTGGTAGAAAGCCTGCGGCAGAGTAATGAGGAGTTATCGAGGCAAGTAGTGGCTATGCAGGCTCAGATTCAGTCCCTTGTAGCAGTGGTGGCGGGACAGCCCCCGAGAGCTCAGAACCCCGCAGAGGGGGTAGTTGTTCCTGTCCCTCCTGCTCCTCCCGTGCCTTTGGTTGTGGTGCCTCCGGAGATGGCGTTCATATCCCAGTTTCAGCGGCTGAGACCCCCTACCTATGATGGGCAAGCAGATTTCATGATTTTGGATGACTGGCTGATTACCATTGAGGAGATGTTCTCTTACTCAGGGATTACGGACGATCGGAGAGTGATGCTCGCTTCCTACCAGCTCAAGGGCTTAACAAAGAATTGGTGGCTGAGAGAGAAAGAGAGCTTAGTCGCAGGTTGCACTTGGGAGTCATTTAAGGTACTGTTGCTAAGTAAGTTCCTGCCTTCAGTCGAACGGGACCGACTAATGAACGACTTTCTTCACTTAAAGCAGAGGAAGCTCACGGTTAGTGAGTACGAGATTGAGTTTAGTAAGTTGAGTCGGTTTGCCCCGGATCTAGTGAGTGCTGAGGCAGATCGAGTTAAGCGATTTCTGGGTGGACTGAGAAGCGACATTCAGCAGTTAGCGAATGCCTATGGAGCAGTCAGTTATGCCAGCGCGGTTGAAGCTGCTTTGAGAGTCGAGGCCATTGAGAATGCCAAGAATAGAGGCCAGCAGTTAAGGAAGGATAAGCGGAAGTCCGGTGGAGGGAAGAGCCCTCAGGAACCTGATGTTGTCTCAAGAAAGAAGGTCAAAGAGATTTGTAGCTTTTGTGGCCGGCCAGGCCACCCCTTTGAGAAGTGTTTCAAAAGGTTAGGAGCGTAGAAGAAGGAACAGGTGCACGCGATTCAGGGTGTTTCCAGGGGAGACTTGGTGTGTGCCTTGTGTGGAAGGAAGGGGCATGAGGCTGCCCGTTGTTGGTTAAAAGATAAGGTCTGTTTTCAGTGCGGCCAGAAGGGTCATCTCAAGACAAGGTGCCCGCAGACCCAGCCTATTCTGCAGCCAGTTCCCCTCCAGGCCTTGCCACCGCCTCAGCAAATGGATAAAGGAAAGGGGAAGCTGAATGTGCTTTCGGCAGGCGAAGCGCAGACCTCGACCCAGGTCATCTCAGGTTCGACACCTCCCCAGTCGTTTCGTTGCGTTTCTTTTTTTGATTGATTGTAGTTTTCGTTTTAGCGCTTGTTGCCTTAGATGCGTGTGCAATTCGTAGGGCGATTTAGGGTAAAGAACCGCTGGGCGCGCGTTCTCTTCGATTCCGGCGCTACCCACTCGTTTGTGGCTAAAGCCTTCGTGGAGCGGTTCAGCTTGGGGCTAGATCGTGTTGATGGTGCCTTCTGCGTTAAGTTCCCCTCCGGTGAATCTGTGGTTACGGACCTGGGTGTCCTAGATTGTCCGATTTTATTGGGAGATTTTCTAGCCAAGGCAGACTTGAAGGTGATTGACCTGGAGGACTTCGACGTTATTTTGGGCATGGACTGGTTGTCAAGGTACGATGCTGTGATCCAGTGCAAGGATAAGCGCTTGGACTTCGTCAAAGACAACGGTCAGCCAGGAAGCGTTTATGGATATTCTCTCCAGGAGTCTCCAATCATTTCTGCGGTGCGTGCTCGGAAGTTGCTTGTTTCTGGCTGTTTTGCCTGTGTGGTTTCCCTGGTAGGGTCGATTGTTAGTGAGCCCCATTTGGAAGAGATTCCTGTGGTGTGTGACTTTTCTGATGTGTTTCCAGACGATCTTCCCGGTCTTCCACCCGATCGAGATGTCGAGTTTGCCATAGATTTGGAGCCAGGTACGCGTCATATCGTAAAGGCGCCGTACCGGATGGCCCCGCGAGAGCTGGAAGAGTTGCGAATTCAGCTGGATGAGTTATTGGCAAAAGGCTTTATAAGGCCGAGTTCTTCGCCTTGGGGTGCGCCAGTGCTGTTCGTTAAAAAGAAGGATGGGTCGATGAGGTTATGCATCGACTATAGAGAGCTGAACAAGGTTACTATTAAGAACAGGTACCCTTTACCGCGAATCGACGATTTGTTTGACCAACTGCGTGGTAGTGCCGTGTTTTCCAAGATAGATCTTCGTTCAGGCTATCACTAGTTGAGGATTCGGGAGTCAGATGTTCCGCGGACGGCGTTCCGCTCTCGTCATGGGCATTTTGAGTTTTTGGTTATGTCATTCAGTTTGACTAATGCGCCCTCAGCTTTTATGGATTTGATGAACAGAGTTTTCAAGGATTTTCTAGATAAGTTTGTGATTGTCTTTATAGACGATGTTTTGGTGTATTCTAAGGATGCGAAGGAGCATGATCAACATTTGCGGCTAGTCTTGGCGACTCTGAGAGACCATAAGTTATACGCCAAGCTGAGCAAATGTGAGTTTTGGTTGCCTCAAGTTTCCTTTCTAGGCCACGTGATTAATAAGGAGGGAATATCGGTGGACCCAGAAAAGATCGCTGCTGTTATGGAATGGGCGAGACCTGTTACCCCCAAAGAGATCAGAAGCTTCTTGGGTTTGGCTGGTTATTATAGAAGATTTGTAGAAGGCTTCTCTACCTTGTCCGCGCCGTTGACCAAGTTGACGCAGAAGAACGTAGCTTTTGTATGGGATAGTAAGTGTGAGAAGGCTTTTGAGGAACTAAAAAGGAGGCTATGCTCGGCTCCAGTTTTGTCTTTGCCTACGGAGGGTAGTGAATATGATATATATGTGGATGCGTCGCATGTCGGTCTGGGCTGCGTCTTGATGCAGGACGGGAAGGTAATTGCGTACGGGTCGAGGCAGCTAAAGACTCACGAGAGGAACTACCCTACGCATGACCTGGAGTTTGCAGCTGTGATCTATGCGTTGAAATTGTGGAGGCATTTGCTATATGGCGCGCAGTGCAAGATTTTCACGGATCATAAGAGTCTGAAGTATGTCTTCACTCAGAAAGAATTGAATCTGCGCCAGCGGCGGTGGTTGGAGTACGTGGCCGACTATGATGTTGAAATTCAGTATCATCCAGGCAAAGCAAATGTGGTGGCTGATGCCCTGAGTCGGAAGTCAGGTAAGATCTTTAATCTTTCCACCGAGCGTCTAGTGGAAGAGTTTCTGTTGATGGACATTTCTATGGAAGGCTGTGGTTCACAGAGTAGCATGGCAGTAGCAGAACCTTCGTGGATTACGCTTACAAGACTACATCAGAAGGACGATCCCGATCTTCTGCATTTGTATCTTCGAGCTGAGAAGGGTGAATTACCAGATTTCTCTATAGATGATGTGGGTACCTTGAAGTACCGTGGCAGGTTTTGCGTCCCCGCAGTTGGAGATATCTGGGGTATGGTGTGCAGAGACGCCCACAGATCTAGTGTTGCCTACCATCCAGGGTCTACCAAGATGTATCATGATTTAAAACAGATTGTCTGGTGGTACGGTATGAAGAAGGACATAGCCAGGTTTGTTTCAGAGTGTTTCACTTGCAGGCGTGTGAAAGCCGACCATGGGAGGCCTGGTGGCAAGCTGACTCCCTTGGAGATTTCGATGTGGAAGTGGGAGAGTATCTCAATGGATTTCATTACCGGCTTACCGAGATCGCCTAAGGGGCATGATTCAGTTTGGGTAATTGTAGACATAGTAACGAAAAGCGCTCATTTTGTACCATTTAAGATCGATTATCCGATGAGGAAGATAGCCGAGCTGTATCTGGAAGAGGTTGTCAGATTGCATGGTGTACCCGTAAGTATCATATCAGATCGAGACTCCGGGTTCACGTCTCGTTTTTGGAAGAGCCTTCAAGAGGGGTTGGGTACAGATTTGAGATATTCCACGGCTTATCATCCGCAGACCAATGGTCAGACAGAGCGAGTAAATCAGATTGTGGAAGATATGATCCGATGTTATATTCTGGACCACGGAGGTGCGTGGGACGAGCGCTTGCGGCTTATGGAATTTGCATACAACAACAGTTATCAAGAAAGCTTGCAAATGGCTCCCTTTGAAGCTTTGTATGGGAGGCGCTGCAGGACTCCTTTGTTTTGGGCTGAGCATGGCGAGGGACCTTTGTTGGGTCCAGAAGCGCTTGAGGAGATGGAAACCGCAGTGAAGCTTATTCGGAAAAGCTTCGGATAGCCCAGGAGAGATATGAGAAGAACGCCAATCGGCGTAGATCGGACTTGGAATTTGCGGTGGGGGACTCAGTGTTCCTAAAGGTCTCCCCGTTGATTGGAGTCAAGCGGTTTGGCAAGAATATGAAGTTGGACCCGAGATACGTGGGGCTGTTTCCGATTGTTGAGCGGATTGGGGTATCAGCCTACAGGCTGGCTTTGCCCGCAAATTTCCCTGGCGTGCATGATGTCTTTCACGTCAGTCAGCTGCATAAATGTGTGGTAAATGGCAGGCAGGTGTTGGATTCTGTGCCTCAGTTGGAGCCGAACCTTTCCTATGTGGAGGTGCCCGTTCGCATTTTGGATTCTCAAGTTCGGGTGTTGCGGAAGAAGGCTATTACCATGGTTAAAGTTTTATGGAGGAACCAGGATGTGGAAAGCGCGACTTGGGAGTTAGAGTCGGCTATGAGGGAGGCTCACCCTCATCTGTTTCCCTGATCTTGTGCCTGGTATGCTTTGTTTTGTTCTTATTTATTTGTAGCCCTTTCCTGGCTCTTTCTCTCTCCTACTTTATGGGGGTGTTGTGAGTAAAGTTTCGAGGCGAAACTTTCTTTTAGGGGGAGTGGCTGTAACGCCCTCGATTTTTTTTCTGCGTTTTGTTTGATCTTTGGCTGGCATTACGATGGCGTATTTCCGGCTTTTTGCCATCGTAGAGCATGGTCTTAGCTCTTAGGGTTCCCTGTGTAGCCTGTTAGCAAGATTCCCCAGCTAGCCGGAGTCCGTTTGATGACTCGGTTGGGCCTCTTCGGGAATGCTTGTGTTTTGGCTTCGGGTGGTGATATACCGGGTTTTGTTTGTCGAATGCTAATTTCGGTTTCGTAGTTGCGTTCGTAGCGTGGGTTTTTAGCTGCGGCGTAAATTTCGTCTTTTTCCGAGAAGTTTCAGGTTTTATGTTGTTTTGATGTTGAGAGTAAATAATTATTATTATGTATTGTTGTTTATTATTATTACTGTTGATATATATATAGTCTTGGGTCAGTTTAGGGCTGGGTTCTTTTTTGTTCTTTTCCTGTTTCTCTGTTTGGGGGAGGCCGTCGCCTGTGCGAGAGGAGGAGTACTGCCGGACTACCCTAGCCTTCGGACGACGTTTTCCTGTAGTTTTAGCGGTCGGATTTCGGTTTCGAGGGTGGATCTGGACTGCCCCCGCCGGGATCTGCCTTCTTTCTGCTCCTCAGCTTGCTGCCCGGCGGCCAGATCCGCAAGCGGGGGAGGCCGCCGACCGAGTTCCTGGTATTGAGGCAAGTGATGTACCCTCATCCTTTCCATAGTTGATCTTTGTCATCTTTTGATTTAATCTTTTATCTCTTTTGTTTAGATCTGAGGTGTAAGCTAGGGCTTGTTCCCGATCATGCCGTGGTTAGAGTAGAAAGGTCCAGTTAAATCTCAGTTTTCCTGAGGGATTGCGTCTATTAGGAGCAGTTTTGGTTCGGTCTAGGTCGAGTAGTTACCATTGCCGGTGGAGGTTGTACTCGAGAGAGAGAGAGAATCCCCCGTTCTCGTGTTTGGTTGTTTTCTGGATCTGGCTCCTATAGTCAGTGGGGGGGGGGGTGTCGACACTGTTGTGTCGACACCGGCCAGTATTAGTGTCGACACTTGGTGTTCGACACCGGCCAGTCGTGGTGTCAACACTTGGTTTTGACACCAGCAGCGGCAGTGTCGACACCTTGTGTCGACACCGGCTGCAGTGGTGTCGAAACTTGGTGTCGACACCAGCAGTGGCAGTGTCGACACCTTGTGTCGACACCGGCTGCAGTGGTGTCGACACTTGGTGTCGACACCAGCAGCGGCAGTGTCGACACCTTGTGTCAACACCGGCTGCAGTGGTGTCGACACTTGGTGTCGACACCAGCAGCGGCAGTGTCGACACCTTGTGTCGACACCGGCTGCAGTGGTGTCGACACTTGGTGTCGACACCCGCCGCGGCAGTGTCGACACTCTGTGTCGACACCGGCCGCTGAGGTATCGAAACTTGGTGTCGACACCGGCCGTGGTTGTGTCGACACCTTATGTCGACACTGGCTTGTTGTGGTGTCGACACGTCATGTCGACACTGGTGCTGCGTTTGGTTTGGGGTCATGAAGACTCGGGGTTGGTTCGGATTAGGCGTGCAAGGCCGCGTCGGTTGGACCCGACGTTTTGTCTTGGGTTCGTGTGTTTCTTAGGATTGTTAGAGTGACTTTTTCCCTAGGAGGGGGGAGGGGGGCTTTGGGTGTTCGGCTAATTTCTGCATGCCGACTCTTGGGTTGTGGCAGGTGGTGGAGTTTTGGTGGCCTCTAGAGGGGTGGTTTTATGTGGAGAGCTGTGGGCACCGCCTTTTGCCCCGGTTTGGGTTGGTGTGTGTGGGACCCTAAAGCTGCCACTGTTTGACCCCTTAGCCCTTTTTGGGTCTGATTCTGGTTATGCATTCAAACCCATGTTTGACCACTGCCACTTACCCACGTGTTAGGACTGTTAGCCCCTTTCCTGTTTATGTTTCCTTTCTTGTGTCATATGAATATGTCTCGGTGCTGTTGCAGGCTCGCTCTTGGTAAGGCATTGGTTTTATTGCTCGCACTTGGTGTGCTCGGTGGTGTTTTATGCAGTACTCTTTTCCTTCTGTCATTCACTTTCCTTTTGCTTATAGCAGTTTGTTGCCGGGTTGGTACCCCTTATTCTTATTTGCTCAGTAGCCAATTGCTCTTTTTACTTTTGATTGTTTCCTTGCTGAGGTGTTCTTTTCTTGAATGCCTCAGGTTCAGGTTGTAGCCAGTTCAGCGGCTAGTTCTTTTGGAGGGGCTGTTGGTGGCCTCTAGGGTTGCTGAGTTGGCTGATCCCCATTTTGGGTGTGAGGTAGTTCCTTACTCTTCTGTATAGACATACATACTCGCCGGTGGGTTCGTGTCAGGTTGTTGACGCCCACTGGTGGCTTCTTGTGATGCTAGATATGAAATTAAACTGCTGATTTTGCCTTTATATGGTTGGTTACTTGCTTCTGCGAAGGATTTATGCTAGGCTGCATGTTAGATATTTTAAAATCTAAAAGTATTATTATATGTACCCCATGCATAACATGTTTCCAAATCAAAGACACTACTTTTCCTCAACGTAAAACACTATTTTTCATACCTATCATATTCACCTTAGAGTCATGCACGTATAAGTCGTCCCCCGGGGACACTTATGCTATTTAGGGTGTCAATTTAATTGAATCCAAGTATTTTCTACTGCGTATAAATATAGTTTTAACTGTGGACTAGCTGATCCATCGGGCCGAGGGATACGGCCATTCATCGTAACTGTTTTTCTTTCATATTAAATCAACAATTTTCCTTAAAATCTAATGTCTGGAGTTTTGCCTGAGCGTGTGCAGTATCCCCTGCACGACGTGGCATCACGGCACGTGTTTTCTCTTACTCTGATACGATTTTACCGTTGAGAAAATGCGGGTTGTGACAGTTGGTATCAGAGGGAGGTTGCTTGACAAATGGTTGGGCAACCTTTCCCTTGTCAGCTTTATTGTTTAGCATCATGCCATTCACACACCGATATATCATCGGCACGTCTTGGCCGAAGCTCGAACACTACACTCATGAGCATAAAGAAGTATACAGGGCATGTTATGTAGTATGGGATGCATAATATGTGTTTGTATATGGATCCACCATAGGAGGCAACATGTGAGGGTTATGTAGTATGGGATGCATAACCTCACCACATGAATGCGGCTAGCACGTTTTCTTTTTCGTTACATGGGAACGTTATGTAGTATGGGATGTAACACCCCGAAGTCAAGCGGAGCATTTTGAGCAAAATCGGGTTCAGGCTTGGGTGACACGGCCTGGGACACGGGCGTGTCCCAGGGCGTGTCAGGCCTGGGTAGTGTCGAGTCGGGCAGTCGACGAAATTCGGAGTCGACACAGCGGACACGGCCTGCGACACGGGCGTGTCGCAGGGCGTGTCGGGGCCGTGTCGACGATCGACCGTGATGTCGACGAATTTATCTCGACGATCGTCGAGAGTCGAGTGTCGAGAGGACATGGCCTGTGACACGGGCGTGTCACAGGGCGTGTCAGTGGTCGTCGAGCTCAACTCGACGTTTCGAGCTAGGGCGTGTTGGCGGGACACGGGTCTGTCCAGGTGCACACGGCCATGAACACGGGCGTGTGCCAGGCCGTGTGCCAGGCCGTGTGAAGTCTCGGGTTGGTTTGGGATTATTTTCGTTGAGGCACACGGCCTCAGACACGGGCGTGTCTGAGGGCGTGTCGGGTACACGGCACGCGACACGGGCGTGTCACACGGCCGTGTACTGGTTGGATTGAGTCGGTTGTCTGCCGCTTAGAGAGACACGGCCTGTGACACGGGCGTGTCATAGGGCGTGTCAGGCCGTGTTTTAGCTTTTCTGGCCAGATCTGAGCCGTTTGTTTCCCTCTTCCTGGATCCAGTGGCTGGGCTTTGTCCAGGTGTTGTGAAGGCCGAGAAAAAGGGGATTTAAACCCTCTTTTCTCTTCTTCTTCTTCTTCATCTTCATTCCAAGAAAGAGAGAAGAAAGGCCAAGGCAAGAGGGAAAGGGAGAAGTCTTCCAGCTGCTGTAGGAGCTGCGGAGTGCGGAACGAAGATCCGAGAGCGGATTCGTGAAGGCAGAGCCGAGGCGGTGATTTCCATCCGGCTACTTCATGGCGCCGAAGCGATCTTCAAGGGTAACGATCTCCTTCTTGGACATCGAAGTCCTTTCTTTATGCATGTGCTTGGAATCCTCCACCAAGAGGTGGATTTGCGGAAGAGATTCCTTTGTTGAGTCTGCATTTAGAGCCGGAAATATGGAGTACGGCATAGGCATGCTGTGTGAAGTCCATCTGGACCGGTAGTCTGGATTGGTGATGTTCATGGGTAAACCGGAGATGACTCCGTGGATTTGATGAGATGCAAATGGTTTTCTCTTGTGATGAATGTATGGATGTGATGCTGAATGTGAGGAGGCTTTGGCAAAGCTCCTGGTTGTGATATGATCAATTGGTAACACGCCTGGGGAGCTCGTGATAAACCCGACTGTTACACCACTAGGGTGGGTTGATTTAGTTAGTTAGCGGGATCGATGGGTGGCAATGCTATGGGAGCCGAGTTAAACCCGGGTTGCTGCACCACATAGTGTGGGTCGATCGGATTAGGAGGGGGGTCGATGGGTAGACATTGCCTGGGGAGCTTAGATAAACCCGGCGTGCTACACCACATGTTGTGGGTCGACCTACTCTGGTTGTTGCTGTGAGGTTGTACCTCTGTGTGGTTTGGGCGGGATATCGCCAGCTTGCGAGATTGGTGGACTAGGGCCGGTCAACCAACAAGTTAAAAACCTCGGATCTGTGGTGTATGACTGGTGGATTCCGGTACACCAAGAAGGTGCCCTGAGTGCACGGAACGTCTGGTGGATTCCAGCGTTTGTGATGGAATGTGTTTGCTAGTGGAGTAAAGAGTAGGATAGATGATGATTGATGCTATTTGATGATACTTGATGAGCACTGTATACAGGGAAGGAACCACTACCCCGGGTAGGGGGTAGGGTCGTTATAATGGGTCAGCCAAATGCTGACCGTTACTTTGTTTTGCCGCTTTTTGGTGGATGTCTCATTGCAGGTGTCGCGGCTTGAATTGAAAGGACAAAGTGGAATAGCTAGCTTGCTGAGATAGGCCCTTGAAGGCCATGTGAAGAGCTGTGTTTGGATTTCATGTGTGGCCGGCCTGCGTGCCGATGTACGAAGTTGTTGTTGTGTAAAGAGGAACCTGTAAGGCCATAAGGCCAGGGTGTGTGAGTTGTATACATTCCTGGTGTTGTTATATAAATGTGGCATTTATATATTGGTGGACATTCTGGTTTGAGTTCATGCTAACAAGTAAAAATGCTACGCTAGAATGGAATGAGTTAAGGATATGCATAGATTTTGATTTCCACACGTAATTCCTTCGCTTGTCTGTGCCATATGGCGTGGGGCCCCGGCCGGACCCACTGTTATATGTCATGTGACGGGTGGGGGTGTTACAAAGTGGTATCAGAGCAGGTTGAGATTGTTTGGGAGGAGAGAACATAAATGAACTCATGAATGTCCACTAGGAATGTATGTCATGCACATGATGTGCGTGAGTGTGTAGTCAATGTAGCAGTACCGTTCTGATTTGAAGGATTAATGGTGTTCTGTACATTGATAGGTGGCGAGGGATGGAGCTGGGCCGTCTGAGCCCCAGCAGTCGGATGAGAGTGCAGCCCCCGTGGAAGCGCCGATGCCTCCCTCGGCAGAGGCCATATGGGTGGTGACGGAGACAGTGCTTGCAGTGTTACAAGCACAGCCAACTGGACAGGCAAGAGCATGTTGCCGAGGTGGTGGGAGTGCAAGCAAGTGACGACGCATTGTCACGGTTTATGCACTTTCATCCACCCACGTTTGGTGGAGCGCTTTCACCAACGCAGGCAGAAGATTGGTTGGCAAGGGTAAAAAGGATCCTGACTGCAATCCGGACGGTCGAGGAACAGAAAGTGATGTTGGCCACGTTTCTGTTGGAGGGCGATGCGAGATTATGGTGGGATGAAATTGAAGTGCACCACTTGGCAGGTCGAGGTTTAATGGAGGTTTCAATGGAGGAATTCTCCCAAATATTTTTCGCCAAGTATGTGCCAGTGTCGCAGAGGATTGCGATGGAAAATGAGTTTCTCCGCTTGGTGCAGGGTGAGCGAGATATTGATACTTACCTGCATGAGTTTACAAGATTGGGGAGATATGCGGGATCTACCTTTGCGGAGGAAGCGCGAAAGACAAATCGGTTTTATGAAGGATTGCGGGATGAATTGAGGTTGGCACTTTCGAGTTCAGTGAGCCAAGGCTTCCAAGCGTTGGTCGATACAACCCGTGCCTTGGAGAAGGATATGAAGCGAGTACAAGAGACTAAGAGACGGGCAACGGAGAAGTCAGAGTTTAAAATGTCACCATCGGATCAATCGGAGTTTCGACGACAAGAGAAGAAAAGATATAGACCTGCGGAATCAACGCCGTCGACTGTTTCTTCAGGGGCGACTTATGGGTCAGGACGTGTTGATACACGTATCTGTTATAAATGTGGGCAGCAAGGACATATAGCAAGATTTTGTCGGAATGCCCCTCCAGGGAGTGAGAAAAAGATGGGTGCGTCCTATGAAGAAAAGGGAAAAGCAGTGGCCGAATCATCTGCACCCCGGACGCAATCTCGATTTCATGCTATGGAAGTGCAAGAACCGCAAAGCTCAGTTGGTGAAATTCAGCCTCGGGCGTTTAAGTTGTCTCTTAATCATGAATTTCAAAATCGGGAGGCTGAGCGGAAGTGACGTGTGATGCGAATTATTTTTGACTGAATCGAAACTTGATGGATCATCCATAGGGGTGTATGTACATGATGTTGATATATATATAGTTGTATGTAAACTAGATGATAGATGATGAAAATATGGTGCACGTGTGATGGTAAGGAGATACGAAATCATGTTGTTTTGTTTTGAGGTCTTCTGTGGTTGAATGTGCACAAGGGGAAGATAGGGATGTTTGTTTGTAATGTATGTTTGTTAGTTTGTGCGGCGGCTTGAGGTGTAAGCTTTGATGATGTTGTGGCTGATTGGAGTCAAATTTCGAGGACGAAATTATTTGAAGGGGGGGAGGATTGTAACACCCCGAAGTCAAGCGGAGCATTTTGAGCAAAATCGGGTTCAGGCGTGGGTGACACGGCCTGGGACACGGGCGTGTCCCAGGACGTGTCAGGCCTGGGTAGTGTCGAGTCGGGCAGTCGACGAAATTCGGAGTCGACACAGCGGACACGGCCTGCGACACGGGCGTGTCGCAGGGCGTGTCGGGGCCATGTCGACGATCGACCGTGATGTTGACGAATTTATCTCGACGATCGTCGAGAGTTGAGTGTCGAGAGGACACGGCCTGTGACACGGGCGTGTCACAGGGCGTGTTAGTGGTCGTCGAGCTCAACTCGACGTTTCGAGCTAGGGCATGTTGGCGGGACACGGGTGTGTCCAGGTGCACACGGCCATGAACACGGGCGTGTGCCAGGCCGTGTGCCAGGCCGTGTGAAGTCTCGGGTTGGTTTGGGATTATTTTCGTTGAGGCACACGGCCTCAGACACGGGCGTGTCTGAGGGCGTGTCGGGTACACGGCACGCGACACGGGCGTGTCACACGGCCGTGTACTGGTTGTATTGAGTCGGTTGTCTGCCGCTTAGAGAGACACGGCCTGTGACACGGGCGTGTCACAGGGCTTGTCAGGCCGTGTTTTAGCTTTTCTGGCCAGATCTGAGCCGTTTGTTTCCCTCTTCCTGGATCCAGTGGCTGGGCTTTGTCCAGGTGTTGTGAAGGCCGAGAAAAAGGGGATTTAAACCCTCTTTTCTCTTCTTCTTCTTCTTCATCTTCATTCCAAGAAAGAGAGAAGAAAGGCCAAGGCAAGAGGGAAAGGGAGAAGTCTTCCAGCTGCTGTAGGAGCTGCGGAGTGCGGAACGAAGATCCGAGAGCGGATTCGTGAAGGCAGAGCCGAGGCGGTGATTTCCATCCGGCTACTTCATGGCGCCGAAGCGATCTTCAAGGGTAACGATCTCCTTCTTGGACATCGAAGTCCTTTCTTTATGCATGTGCTTGGAATCCTCCACCAAGAGGTGGATTTGCGGAAGAGATTCCTTTGTTGAGTCTGCATTTAGAGCCGGAAATATGGAGTACGGCATAGGCATGCTGTGTGAAGCCCATCTGGACCGGTAGTCTGGATTGGTGATGTTCATGGGTAAACCGGAGATGACTCCGTGGATTTGATGAGATGCAAATGGTTTTCTCTTGTGATGAATGTATGGATGTGATGCTGAATGTGAGGAGGCTTTGGCAAAGCTCCTGGTTGTGATATGATCAATTGGTAACACGCCTGGGGAGCTCGTGATAAACCCGACTGTTACACCACTAGGGTGGGTTGATCTAGTTAGTTAGCGGGATCGATGGGTGGCAATGCTAGGGGAGCCGAGTTAAACCCGGGTTGCTACACCACATAGTGTGGGTCGATCGGATTAGGAGGGGGGTCGATGGGTAGACATTGCCTGGGGAGCTTAGATAAACCCGGCGTGCTACACCACATGTTGTGGGTCGACCTACTCTGGTTGTTGCTGTGAGGTTGTACCTCTGTGTGGTTTGGGCGGGATGTCGCCAGCTTGCGAGATTGGTGGACTAGGGCCGGTCAACCAACAAGTTAAAAACCTCGGATCTGCGGTGTATGACTGGTGGATTCCGGTACACCAAGAAGGTGCCCTGAGTGCACGGAACGTCTGGTGGATTCCAGCGTTTGTGATGGAATGTGTTTGCTAGTGGAGTAAAGAGTAGGATAGATGATGATTGATGCTATTTATGATACTTGATGAGCACTGTATACAGGGAAGGAACCACTACCCCGGGTAGGGGGTAGGGTCGTTATAATGGGTCAGCCAAATGCTGACCGTTACTTTGTTTTGCCGCTTTTTGGTGGATGTCTCATTGCAGGTGTCGCGGCTTGAATTGAAAGGACAAAGTGGAATAGCTAGCTTGCTGAGATAGGCCCTTGAAGGCCATGTGAAGAGCTGTGTTTGGATTTCATGTGTGGCCGGCCTGCGTGCCGATGTACGAAGTTGTTGTTGTGTAAAGAGGAACCTGTAAGGCCATAAGGCCAGGGTGTGTGAGTTGTATACATTCCTGGTGTTGTTATATAAATGTGGCATTTATATATTGGTGGACATTCTGGTTTGAGTTCATGCTAACAAGTAAAAATGCTGCGCTAGAATGGAATGAGTTAAGGATACGCATAGATTTTGATTTCCACACGTAATTCCTTCGCTTGTCTGTGCCATATGGCGTGGGGCCCCGGCCGGACCCACTATTATATGTCATGTGACGGGTGGGGGTGTTACATGGGATGCATAACGTTTTCATGTGTACGCCGCCCATGACATGCACTAAGGCTTTTTTTTAGAATGCATAGCACATCATGCATAACATAACATTTCATAAGCACAACGTGCCAAGCTAAAGACTTGCAAGATGACATATGTGCACACATGGTTTTGAGTCAAAAAGAATACAAATGCATGCATTCATGGTTTAGGCACCTGAGTTAGTATGGTGGTGGTGAACCATCTTAGGTTAAGCATAACATCATCATGGTAAGAACAACTCCCAGAGCAAGTTTTTTTGCAGTTGAAGTTCATATTTAAGTGTGTTTGTCTGTACCGGGTAGTTTCGTTCTAGTTGATGGGCTAGGTTTGTCTAAAGCTTGTGCGATTATAGGATGGCGAGACGTCCTGCGACGAGATCCACCCCACAATCCGAGGGTGAGACGTCAGGAGCGCAGAGCGATGCGTTGGTAGAAAACCTGCGGTAGAGTAATGAGGAGTTATCGAGGCAAGTAGTGGCTATGCAGGCTCAGATTCAGTCCCTTGTAGCAGTGGTGGCGGGACAGCCCCCGAGAGCTCAGAACCCCGCAGAGGGGGTAGCTGTTCCTGTCCCTCCTGCTCCTCCCGTGCCTTTGGTTGTGGTGCCTCTGGAGATGGCGTTCATATCCCAGTTTCAGCGGCTGAGACCCCCTACCTATGATGGGCAGGCAGATTTCATGATTTTGGATGACTGGCTGATTACCATTGAGGAGATGTTCTCTTACTCAGGGATTACGGACGATCAGAGAGTGATGCTCGCTGCCTACCAGCTCAAGGGCTTAGCAAAGAATTGGTGGCTGAGAGAGAAAGAGAGCTTAGTGGCAGGTTGCACTTGGGAGTCATTTAAGGTGCTGTTGCTAAGTAAGTTCCTGCCTTCAGTCGAACGGGACCGACTAATGAACGACTTTCTTCACTTAAAGCAGAGGAAGCTCACGGTTAGTGAGTACGAGATTGAGTTTAGTAAGTTGAGTCGGTTTGCCTCGGGTCTAGTGAGTGCTGAGGCAGATCGAGTTAAGCGATTTCTGGGTGGACTGAGAAGCGACATTCAGCAGTTAGCGAATGCCTATGGAGCAGTCAGTTATGCCAGCGCGGTTGAAGCTGCTTTGAGAGTAGAGGCCATTGAGAATGCCAAGAATAGAGGCCAGCAGTTAAGGAAGGATAAGCGGAAGTCCGGTGGAGGGAAGATCCCTCAGGAACCTGATGCTGTCTCAAGAAAGAAGGTCAAAGAGATTTGTAGCTTTTGTGGCCGGCCAGGCCACCCCTTTGAGAAGTGTTTCAAAAGGTTAGGAGCGCAGAAGAAGGAACAGGTGCACGCGATTCAGGGTGTTTCCAGGGGAGACTTGGTGTGTGTCTTGTGTGGAAGGAAGGGGCATGAGGCTGCCCGTTGTTGGTTAAAAGATAAGGTCTGTTTTCAGTGCGGCCAGAAGGGTCATCTCAAGACAAGGTGCCCGCAGACCCAGCCTATTCTGCAGCCAGTTCCCCTCCAGGCCTTGCCACCGCCTCAGCAAATGGATAAAGGAAAGGGGAAGCTGAATGTGCTTTCGGCAGGGGAAGCGCAGACCTCCACCCAGGTCATCTCAGGTTCGACTCCTCCCCAGTCGTTTCGTTGCGTTTCTTTTTTTTTTGATTGATTGTAGTTTTCGTTTTAGCGCTTGTTGCCTTAGATGCGTGTGCAATTCGTAGGGCGATTTAGGGTAAAGAACCGCGGGGCGCGCGTTCTCTTCGATTCCGGCGCTACCCACTCGTTTGTGGCTAAAGCCTTCGTGGAGCGGTTCAGCTTGGGGCTAGATCGTGTTGATGGTGCCTTCTGCGTTAAGTTCCCCTCCGGTGACTCTGTGGTTACGGACCTGGGTATCCTAGATTGTCCGATTTTATTGGGAGATTTTCTAGCCAAGGCAGACTTGAAGGTGATTGACCTGGAGGACTTCGACGTTATTTTGGGCATGGACTGGTTGTCAAGGTACGATGTTGTGATCCAGTGCAAGGATAAGCGCTTGGACTTCGTCAAATACAACGATCAGCCAGGAAGTGTTTATGGATATTCTCTCCAGGAGTCTCCAATCATTTCTGCGGTGCATGCTCGGAAGTTGCTTGTTTCTGGCTGTTTTGCCTGTGTGGTTTCCCTGGTAGGGTCGATTGTTAGTGAGCCCCGTTTGGAAGAGATTCCTGTGGTGTGTGACTTTTCTGATGTGTTTCCAGACGATCTTCCCGGTCTTCCACCCGATCGAGATGTCGAGTTTGCCATAGATTTGGAGCCAGGTACGCGTCCTATCGTAAAGGCGCCGTACCGGATGGCCCCGCGAGAGCTGGAAGAGTTGCGAATTCAGCTGGATGAGTTATTGGCAAAAGGCTTTATATGGCCGAGTTCTTCGCCTTGGGGTGCGCCAGTGCTGTTCGTTAAAAAGAAGGATGGGTCGATGAGGTTATGCATCGACTATAGAGAGCTGAACAAGGTTACTATTAAGAACAGGTACCCTTTGCCGCGAATCGACGATTTGTTTGACCAACTGCGTGGTAGTGCCGTGTTTTCCAAGATAGATCTTCGTTCGGGCTATCACCAGTTGAGGATTCGGGAGTCAGATGTTCCGCAGACGGCGTTCCGCTATCGTCATGGGCATTTTGAGTTTTTGGTTATGTCATTCAGTTTGACTAATGCGCCCTCAGCTTTTATGGATTTGATGAACAGAGTTTTCAAGGATTTTCTAGATAAGTTTGTGATTGTCTTTATAGACGATGTTTTGGTGTATTCTAAGGATGCGAAGGAGCATGATCAACATTTGCGGCTAGTCTTGGCGACTCTGAGAGACCATAAGTTATACGCCAAGCTGAGCAAATGTGAGTTCTGGTTGCCTCAAGTTTCCATTCTAGGCCACGTGATTAATAAGGAGGGAATATCGGTGGACCCAGAAAAGATCGCTGCTGTTATGGAATGGCGAGACTTGTTACCCCCAAAGAGATCAGAAGCTTCTTGGGTTTGGATGGTTATTATAGAAGATTTGTAGAAGGCTTCTCTACCTTGTCCGCGCCGTTGACCAAGTTGACGCAGAAGAACGTAGCTTTTGTATGGGATAGTAAGTATGAGAAGCCTTTTGAGGAACTAAAAAGGAGGCTATGCTCGGCTCCAGTTTTGTCTTTGCCTACGGAGGGTAGTGAATATGATATATATGTGGATGCGTCGCATGTCGGTCTGGGCTGCGTCTTGATGCAGGACGGGAAGGTAATTGCGTACGGGTCGAGGCAGCTAAAGACTCACGAGAGGAACTACCCTACGCATGACCTGGAGTTTGCAGCTGTGATCTATGCATTGAAATTGTGGAGGCATTTTCTATATGGCGCGCAGTGCAAGATTTTCACGGATCATAAGAGTCTGAAGTATGTCTTCAATCAGAAAGAATTGAATCTGCGCCAGCGGCGGTGGTTGGAGTACGTGGCCGACTATGATGTTGAAATTCAGTATCATCCAGGCAAAGCAAATGTGGTGGCTGATGCCCTGAGTCGGAAGTCAGGTAAGATCTTTAATCTTTCCACCGAGCGTCTAGTGGAAGAGTTTCTGTTGATGGACATTTCTGTGGAAGGCTGTGGTTCGCAGAGTAGCATGGCAGTAGCAGAACCTTCGTGGATTATGCTTACGAGACTGCATCAGAAGGATGATCCCGATCTTCTGCATTTGTATCTTCAAGCTGAGAAGGGTGAATTACCAGATTTCTTTATAGATGATGCGGGTACCTTGAAGTACCGTGGCAGGTTTTGCGTCCCCGCAGTTGGAGATATCCGGGGTATGGTGTGCAGAGACGCCCACGGATCTAGTGTTGCCTACCATCCAGGGTGTAACGCCCCTAGCCGATCCAACGTGACAGCGTCACGGCTCCGCTCTAGGCGACGCTACCGGGCTGCAGCCCAAGCACACCAACCCCTCTCCCTCCACAGGCGGGTTGTTGGTGGCCGCAGCCTCCCTTTGATGAGGTAAACTCGATAGTCAAGCCCGCACTACGGGGACTTCCCAGGAGGTCACCCATCCCAGTACTACTCCAGCCCGAGCACGCTTAACTATGGAGTTCTTTCAACTCTCATCACCAATTGAGCTGCAAGATTGTAACACCCCGAAGTCAAGCGGAGCATTTTGAGCAAAATCAGGGTAGTGTCGAGTCGGGCAGTCGACGAAATTCGGAGTCGACACAGCGGACACGGCCTGCGACACGGGCGTGTCGCAGGGCGTGTCGGGGCCGTGTCGACGATCGACCGTGATGTCGACGAATTTATCTCGACGATCGTCGAGTGTCGAGTGTCGAGAGGACACGGCCTGTGACACGGGCGTGTCACAGGGCGTGTCAGTGGTCGTCGACCTCAACTCGACGGTTCGAGCTAGGGCATGTTCGCGGGACACGGGTGTGTCATGGTGCACACGGCCAGGAACACGGGTGTGTGCCAGGCTGTGTGCCAGGCCGTGTGAAGTCTCGGGTTGGTTTGGGATTATTTTCGTTGAGGCACACGGACTCAGACACGGGCGTGTATGAGGGCGTGTCGGGTACACGGCACGCGACACGGGCGTGTCACACGGCCGTGTACTGGTTGGATTGAGTCGGTTGTCTGCCGCTTAGAGAGACACGGCCTGTGACACGGGCGTGTCACAGGGCGTGTCAGGCCGTGTTTTAGCTTTTCTGGCCAGATCTGAGCCGTTTGTTTCCCTCTTCCTGGATCCAGTGGCTGGGCTTTGTCCAGGTGTTGTGAAGGCCGAGAAAAAGGGGATTTAAACCCTCTTTTCTCTTCTTCTTCTTCTTCATCTTCATTCCAAGAGAGAGAGAGAGAAGAGAGGCCTAAGGGAGAGAGAAGGGAGGAGTCTACCAGCTGCTGTAGAAGCTGCGGAGTGCGGAGCGAAGATCCGAGAGCGGATTCGTGAAGGCAGAGCCGAGGCGGTGATTTCCATCCGGCTACTTCATGGCGCCGAAGCGATCTTCAAGGGTAACGATCTCCTTCTTGGACATCGAAGTCCTTCCTTTATGCATGTGCTTGGAATCCTCCACCAAGAGGTGGATTTGCGGAAGAGATTCCTTTGTTGAGTCTGCATTTAGAGCCGGAAATATGGAGTACGGCATAGGCATGCTGTGTGAAGCCCATCTGGACCGGTAGTCTGGATTGGTGATGTTCATGGGTAAACTGGAGATGACTCCGTGGATTTGATGAGATGCAAATGGTTTTCTCTTGTGATGAATGTATGGATGTGATGCTGAATGTGAGGAGGCTTTGGCAAAGCTCCTGGTTGTGATATGATCAATTGGTAACACGCCTGGGGAGCTCGTGATAAACCCGACTGTTACACCACTAGGGTGGGTTGATCTAGTTAGTTAGTGGGATCGATGGGTGGCAATGCTAGGGGAGCCGAGTTAAACACGGGTTGCTGCACCACATAGTGTGGGTCGATCGGATTAGGAGGGGGGTCGATGGGTAGACATTGCTTGGGGAGCTTAGATAAACACATCGTACTACACCACATGTTGTGGGTCGACCTACTCTGGTTGTTGCTGTGAAGTTGTACCTCTGTGTGGTTTGGGCGGGATGTCGCTAGCTTGCGAGATTGGTGGAATAGGGCCGGTCAACCAACAAGTTAAAAACCTCGGATCGGCGGTGTATGACTGGTGGATTCTGGTACACCAAAAAGGTGCCCTGAGTGCACGGAACGTCTGGTGGATTCCAGCGTTTATGATGGAATGTGTTTGCTAGTGGAGTAAAGAGTAGGATAGATGATGATTGATGCTATTTGATGATACTTGATGAGCACTGTATACAGGGAAGGAACCACTACCCCGGGTAGGGGGTAGGGTCGTTATAATGGGTCAGCCAAATGCTGACCGTTACTTTGTTTTACCGCTTTTTGGTGGATGTCTCATTGCAGGTGTCGCGGCTTGAATTGAAAGGACAAAGTGGAATAGCTAGCTTGCTGAGATAGGCCCTTGAAGGCCATGTGAAGAGCTGTGTTTGGATTTCATGTGTGGCCGGCCTGCGTGCCGATGTACGAAGTTGTTGTTGTGTAAAGAGGAACCTGTATGGCCATAAGGCCAGGGTGTGTGAGTTGTATACATTCCTGGTGTTGTTATATAAATGTGGCATTTATATATTGGTGGACATTCTGGTTTGAGTTCATGCTAACAAGTAAAAATGCTGCGCTAGAATGGAATGAGTTAAGGATACGCATAGATTTTGATTTCCACACGTAATTCCTTCGCTTGTCTGTGCCATATGGCGTGGGGCCCCGGCCGGATCCACTGTTATATGTCATGTGACGGGTGGGGGTGTTACAAAGTGGTATCAAGCAAGGTTGAGATTGTTTGGGAGGAGAGAACATAAATGAACTCATGAATGTCCACTAGGAATGTATGTCATGCACATGATGTGCGTGAGTGTGTAGTCAATGTAGCAGTACCGTTCTGATTTGAAGGATTAATTGTGTTCCGTACATTGATAGGTGGCGAGGGATGGAGCTGGGCCGTCTGAGCCCCAGCGGTCGGATGAGAGTGCAGCACCCGTGGAAGCGCCGATGCCTCCCTCGGCAGAGGGCATACGGGTGGTGACAGAGACAGTGCTTGCAGTGTTACAAGCACAGCCAACTGGACAGGCAAGACCTGGTGGAAGGCAAGAGCATGCTGCTGAGGTGGTGGGAGTGCAAGCAAGTGACAACGCATTGTCACGGTTTATGCACTTTCATCCACCTACGTTTGGTGGAGCGCTTTCACCAACGCAGGCAGAAGATTGGTTGGCAAGGATAAAAAGGATCCTGACTGCAATCCAGACGGTCAAGGAACAGAAAGTGATGTTGGCCACGTTTCTGTTGGAGGGCGATGCGAGATTATGGTGGGATGAAATTGAAGTGCACCACTTGGCAGGTCGAGGTTTAATGGAGGTTTCAATGGAGGAATTCTCCCAAATATTTTTAGCCAAGTATGTGCCAGTGTCGCAGAGGATTGCGATGGAAAATGAGTTTCTCCGCTTGGTGCAGGGTGAGCGAGATATTGATACTTACCTGCATGAGTTTACAAGATTGGGGAGATATGCGGGATCTACCTTTGCGGAGGAAGCGCGAAAGACAAATCAGTTTTATGAAGGATTGCGGGATGAATTGAGGTTGGCACTTTCGAGTTCTGTGAGCCAAGGCTTCCAAGCGTTGGTCGATAAAGCCCGTGCCTTGGAGAAGGATATGAAGAGAGTACAAGAGACTAAGAGACGGGCAACGGAGAAGTCAGAGTTTAAAATGTCACCATCGGATCAATCGGAGTTTCGACGACAAGAGAAGAAAAGATATAGGCCGGCGGAATCAACGCCGTCGACTGTTTCTTCAGGGGCGACTTGTGGGTCAGGACGTGTGGATACACGTATCTGTTATAAATGTGGGCAGCAAGGACATATAGCAAGATTTTGTCGGAATGCCCCTCCAGGGAGTGAGAAAAAGATGGGTGCGTCCTATGAAGAAAAGGGAAAAGCAGTGGCCGAATCATCTGCACCCCGGACGCAATCTCGATTTCATGCTATGGAAGTGCAAGAACCGCAAAGCTCAGTTGGTGAAATTCAGCCTCGGGCATTTAAGTTGTCTCTTAATCATGAATTTCAAAATCGGGAGGCTGAGCGGAAGTGACGTGTGATGCGAATTATTTTTGACTGAATCGAAACTTGATGGATCATCCATAGGGGTGTATGTACATGATGTTGATATATATATAGTTGTATGTAAACTAGATGATAGATGATGAATAAAATCGTGATGCTGACAATCTTGATTAAAATATGGTGCACGTGTGATGGTAAGGCGATACGAAATCATGTTGTTTTGTTTTGAGGTCTTCTGTGGTTGAATGTGCACAAGGGGAAGATAGGGATGTTTGTTTGTAATGTATGTTTGTTAGTTTGTGCGGCGGCTTGAGGTGTAAGCTTTGATGATGTTGTGGCTGATTGGAGTCAAATTTCGAGGACGAAATTATTTGAAGGGGGGGAGGATTGTAACACCCCGAAGTCAAGCGGAGCATTTTGAGCAAAATCAGGGTAGTGTCGAGTCGGGCAGTCGACGAAATTCGGAGTCGACACAGCGGACACGGCCTGCGACACGGGCATGTCGCACGGCGTGTCGGGGCCGTGTCGACGATCGACCGTGATGTCGACGAATTTATCTCGACGATCGTCGAGTGTCGAGTGTCGAGAGGACACGGCCTGTGACACGGGCGTGTCACAGGGCGTGTCAGTGGTCGTCAACCTCAACTCGACGGTTCGAGCTAGGGCGTGTTTGCGGGACACGGGTGTGTCCTGGTGCACACGGCCAGGAATACAGGCGTGTGCCAGGCCGTGTGCCAGGCCGTGTGAAGTCTCGGGTTGCTTTGGGATTACTTTCGTTGAGGCACACGGCCTCAGACACGGGCGTGTCTGAGGGCGTGTCGGGTACACGGCACGCGACACGGGCGTGTCACACGGCCGTGTACTGGTTGGATTGAGTCGGTTGTCTGCCGCTTAGAGAGACACGGCCTGTGACACGGGCGTGTCACAGGGCGTGTCAGGCCGTGTTTTAGCTTTTCTGGCCAGATCTGAGCCGTTTGTTTCCCTCTTCCTGGATCCAGTGGCTGGGCTTTGTCCAGGTGTTGTGAAGGCCGAGAAAAAGGGGATTTAAACCCTCTTTTCTCTTCTTCTTCTTCTTCTTCATATTCATTCCAAGAGAGAGAGAGAGAAGAGAGGCCTAAGGGAGAGAGAAGGGAGGAGTCTACCAGCTGCTGTAGGAGCTGTGGAGTGCGGAGCGAAGATCCGAGAGCGGATTCGTGAAGGCAGAGCCGAGGCGGTGATTTCCATCCGGCTACTTCATGGCGCCGAAGCGATCTTCAAGGGTAACGATCTCCTTCTTGGACATCGAAGTCCTTCCTTTATGCATGTGCTTGGAATCCTCCACCAAGAGGTGGATTTGCGGAAGAGATTCCTTTGTTGAGTCTGCATTTAGAGCCGGAAATATGGAGTACGGCATAGGCATGCTGTGTGAAGCCCATCTGGACCGGTAGTCTGGATTGGTGATGTTCATGGGTAAACCGGAGATGACTCCGTGGATTTGATGAGATGCAAATGGTTTTCTCTTGTGATGAATGTATGGATGTGATACTGAATGTGAGGAGGCTTTGTCAAAGCTCCTGGTTGTGATATGATCAATTGGTAACACGCCTGGGGAGCTCGTGATAAACCCGACTGTTACACCACTAGGGTGGGTTGATCTAGTTAGTTAGCGGGATCGATGGGTGGCAATGCTAGGGGAGCCGAGTTAAACCCGGGTTGCTGCACCACATAGTGTGGGTCGATCGGATTAGGAGGGGGGTCGATGGGTAGACATTGCCTGGGGAGCTTAGATAAACCCGGCGTGCTACACCACATGTTGTGGGTCGACCTACTCTGGTTGTTGCTGTGAGGTTGTACCTCTGTGTGGTTTGGGCGGGATGTCGCCAGCTTGCGAGATTGGTGGACTAGGGCCGGTCAACCAACAAGTTAAAAACCTCGGATCGGCGGTGTATGACTGGTGGATTCCGGTACACCAAGAAGGTGCCCTGAGTGCACGGAACGTCTGGTGGATTCCAGCGTTTGTGATGGAATGTGTTTGCTAGTGGAGTAAAGAGTAGGACAGATGATGATTGATGCTATTTGATGATACTTGATGAGCACTGTATACAGGGAAGGAACCACTACCCCGGGTAGGGGGTAGGGTCGTTATAATGGGTCAGCCAAATGCTGACCGTTACTTTGTTTTGCCGCTTTTTGGTGGATGTCTCATTGCAGGTGTCGCGGCTTGAATTGAAAGGACAAAGTGGAATAGCTAGCTTGCTGAGATAGGCCCTTGAAGGCCATGTGAAGAGCTGTGTTTGGATTTCATGTGTGGCCGGCCTGCGTGCCGATGTACGAAGTTGTTGTTGTGTAAAGACGAAACTGTAAGTCCATAAGGCCAGGGTGTATGAGTTGTATACATTCCTGGTGTTGTTATATAAATGTGGCATTTATATATTGGTGGACATTCTGGTTTGAGTTCATGCTAACAAATAAAAATGCTGCGCTAGAATGGAATGAGTTAAGGATACGCATAGATTTTGATTTCCACACGTAATTCCTTCGCTTGTCTGTGCCATATGGCGTGGGGCCCCGGCCGGACCCACTGTTATATGTCATGTGACGGGTGGGGGTGTTACACAGGGTCTACCAAGATGTATCATGATTTAAAACAGATTGCCTGGTGGTACGGTATGAAGAAGGACATAGCCAGGTTTGTTTCAGAGTGTTTCACTTGCAGGCGTGTGAAAGCCGACCATGGGAGGCCTGGTGGCAAGCTAACTCCCTTGGAGATTCCGATGTGGAAGTGGGAGATTATCTCGATGGATTTCATTACCGGCTTACCGAGATCGCCTAAGGGGCATGATTCAGTTTGGGTAATTGTAGACAGATTAACGAAAAGCGCTCATTTCGTACCATTTAAGATCGATTATCCGATGAGGAAGATAGCCGAGCTGTATCTAGAAGAGGTTGTCAGATTGCATGGTGTACCCGTAAGTATCATATCAGATCGAGACTCCGGGTTCACGTCTTGTTTTTGGAAGAGCCTTCAAGAGGGGTTGGGTACAGATTTGAGATATTCCACGGCTTATCATCCGCAGACCAATGGTCAGACAGAGCGAGTAAATCAGATTGTGGAAGATATGATCCGATGCTATATTCTGGACCACGGAGGAGCGTGGGACGAGCGCTTGCGGCTTATGGAATTTGCATACAACAACAGTTATCAAGAAAGCTTGCAAATGGCTCCCTTTGAAGCTTTGTATGGGAGGCGGTGCAGGGCTCCTTTGTTTTGGGCTGAGCTTGGCGAGGGACCTTTGTTGGGTCCAGAAGCGCTTGAGGAAATGGAAACCGTGGTGAAGCTTATTCGGGAAAAGCTTCGGATAGCCCAGGAGAGATATGAGAAGAACGCCAATCGGCGTAGATCGGACTTGGAATTTGCGGTGGGGGACTCGGTGTTCTTAAAGGTCTCCCCGTTGATTGGAGTCAAGCGGTTTGGCAAGAATAGGAAGTTGGACCCGAGATACGTGGGGCCGTTTCCGATTGTTGAGCGGATTGGGGTATCAGCCTACAGGCTGGCTTTGCCCGCAAATTTCCCTGGCGTGCATGATGTCTTTCACGTCAGTCAGCTGCGTAAATGTGTGGTAAATGGCAGGCAGGTGTTGGATTCTGTGCCTCAGTTGGAGCTGAACCTTTCCTATGTGGAGGTGCCCGTTCGCATTTTGGATTCTCAAGTTCGGGCGTTGAGGAAGAAGGCTATTCCCATGGTTAAAGTTTTATGGAGGAACCAGGATGTGGAAAGCGCGACTTGGGAGTTGGAGTCGGCTATGAGGGAGGCTCACCCTCATCTGTTTCCCTGATCTTGTGCCTGGTATGCTCTATTTTGTTCTTATTTATTTGTAGCCCTTTCCTGGCTCTTTCTCTCTCCTACTTTATGGGGGTGTTGTGAGTAAAGTTTCGAGTGAAACTTTCTTTTAGGGGGAGTGGCTGTAACGCCCCTGATTTTTTTTCTGCGTTTTGTTTGATCTTTGGCTGGCGTTACGATGGCGTATTTCCGGCTTTTTGCCGTTGTAGAGTGTGGTCTTAGCTCTTAGGGTTCCCTGTGTAGCCTGTTAGCAAGATTCCCCAGCTAGCCGGAGTCCGTTTGATGACTCGATTGGGCCTCTTTGGGAATGCTTGTGTTTTGGCTTCGGGTGGTGTTATCCCGGGTTTTGTTTGTCGAATGCTAATTTCGGTTTCGTAGTTGCGTTCGTAGCGTGGGTTTTTAGCTGCGGCGTAAATTTCGTCTTTTTCCGAGAAGTTTCAGGATTTTATGTTGTTTTGATGTTGAGAGTAAATAATTATTATTATGTATTATTGTTTATTATTATTACTGCTGATATATATATAGTCTTGGGTCAGTTTAGGGTTGGGTTCCTTTTTGTTCATTTCCTGTTTCTCTGTTTGGGGGAGGCCGTCGCCTGTGCGAGAGGAGGAGTACTGCCGGACTACCCTAGCCTTCGGACGCCGTTTTCCTGGAGTTTTAGCGGTCGGATTTCGGTTTCGAGGGTGGATCTGGACTGCCCCCGCCGGGATCTGCCTTCTTTCTGCTCCTCAGCTTGCTGCCCGGCGGCCAGATCCGCAAGCGGGGGAGGCCGCCGACCGAGTTCCTGGTATTGAGGCAAGTGATGTACCCTCATCCTTGCCATAGTTGATCTTTGTCTTCTTTTGATTTAATCTTTTATCTCTTTTGTTTAGATCTGAGGTGTAAGCTAGGGCTTGTTCCCGATCATGCCGTGGTTAGAGTAGAAAGGTCCAGTTAAATCTCAGTTTTCCTGAGGGATTGCGTCTATTAGGACCAGTTTTGGTTCGGTCTAGGTCGAGTAGTTACCATTGCCGGTGGAGGTTGTACTCGAGAGAGAGAGAGAATCCCTCGTTCTCGTGTTTGGTCGTTTTCTAGGATCTGGCTCCTGTAGTCAGTAGGGGGGGGGGGGGGTGTCGACACTATTGTGTCGACACCGGCCAGTCTTAGTGTCGACACTTGGTGTCGACACCGGCCAGTCGTGGTGTCGACACTTGGTGTCGACACCAGCAGCAGCAGTGTCGACACCTTGTGTCGACACCGGCTGCAGTGGTGTCGACACTTGGTGTCGACACCAGCAGCGGCAGTGTCGACACCTTGTGTCGACACCGGCTGCAGTGGTGTCGACACTTGGTGTCGACACCAACAGCGGCAGTGTCGACACCTTGTGTCGACACCGGCTGCAGTGGTGTCGACACTTGGTGTCCACACCAGCAGCGGCAGTGTCGACACCTTGTGTCGACACCGGCAGCAGTGGTGTCGACACTTGGTGTCGACACCAGCAGCGGCAGTGTCGACACCTTGTGTCGACACCGGCTGCAGTGGTGTCGACACTTGGTGTCGACACCCGCCGCGACAGTGTCAACACTCTGTGTCGACACCGGCCGCTGAGGTATCGACACTTGGTGTCGACACCGGCCGTGGTTGTGTCGACACCTTGTGTCGACACCGGCTTGTTGTGGTGTCGACACGTCATGTCGACACTGGTGCTGCTCTTGGTTTGGGGTCAGGAAGACTTGGGGTTGGTTCGGAATTAGGCGTGCAAGGCCGCGTCGGTTGGACCCGACGTTTTGTCTTGGGTTCGTGTGTTTCTTAGGATTGTTAGAGTGACTTTTCCCCTAGGAGGGGGGTGGTGGGCTTTGGGTGTTCGGCTAATTTCTGCATGCCGACTCTTGGGTTGTCGCAGGTGGTGGAGTTTTGGTGGCCTCTAGAAGGGGTGGTTTTATGTGGAGAGCTGTGGCCACCGCCTTTTGCCCCGGTTTGGGTTGGTGTGTGTGGGACCCTAAAGCTGCCACTGTTTGACCCCTTAGCCCTTTTTGGGTCTGATTCTGGTTATGCATTCAGACCCATGTTTGACCACTGCCACTTACCCACGTGTTAGGACTGTTAGCCCCTTTCCTGTTTATGTTTACTTTCTTGTGTCATATGAATATGTCTCGGTGCTGTTGCAGGCTCGCTCTTGGTAAGGCATTGGTTTTATTGCTCGCACTTAGGTGTGCTCTGTGGTGTTTTATGCAGTACTCTTTTCCTTCTGTCATTCACTTTCCTTTTGCTTATAGCAGTTTGTTGCCAGGTTGGTACCCCTTATTCTTATTTGCTCAGTAGCCAATTGCTCTTTTTACTTTTGATTGTTTCCTTGCTGAGGTGTTCTTTTCTTGAATGCCACAGGTCCAGGTTGTAGCCAGTTCAGCGGCTAGTTCTTTTGGAGGGGCTGTTGGTGGCCTCTAGGGTTGCTGAGTTGGCTGATCCCCATTTTGGGTGTGAGGTAGTTCCTTACTCTTCTGTATAGACATACATACTCGCCGGTGGGTTCGTGTCAGGTTGTTGACGCCCACTGGTGGCTTCTTGTGATGCTGGATATGAAATTAAACTGCTGATTTTGCCTTTATATGGTTGGTTACTTGCTTCTGGGAAGGA
Organism: Platanthera guangdongensis; assembly: GCA_039583875.1. NCBI lineage: Eukaryota > Viridiplantae > Streptophyta > Magnoliopsida > Asparagales > Orchidaceae > Platanthera > Platanthera guangdongensis. Next base: position 125,865,897 of record CM077158.1, on the reverse strand, counting down.
TTTATTCTAGGCTGCATGTTAGATATTTTAAAATCTAAAAGTATTATTATATGTACCCCATGCATAACATGTTTCCAAATCAAAGACACTACTTTTCCTCAACGTAAAACACTATTTTTCATACCTATCATATTCACCTTAGAGTCATGCACGTATAAGTCGTCCCCCGGGGACACTTATGCTCATTTAGGGTGTCAATTTAATTGAATCCAAGTATTTTCTGCTGCGTATAAATATAGTTTTAACTGTGGACTAGCTGATCCACCGGGCCGAGGGAGACGGCCATTCATCGTAACTGTTTTTCTTTCATATTAAATCAACAATTTTCCTTAAAATCTAATGTCTGGAGTTTTGCCTGAGCGTGTGCAGTATCCCCTGCACGACGTGGCATCACGGCACGTGTTTTCTCTTACTCTGATACGATTTTACCGTTGAGAAAATGCGGGTTGGGACATGAATAGCCACCTATTGAACAGGAAGTTGATCCTAACTTTAGGATGGTCAGGCTTCAAGAACTGATTGGTCTCTCTCAGATAAGAAAAGTTGTAGCAGAAGGAGAAGATCCATCTAGGTTTTCCACCATATCATCCTACAGATAAAAAGAGCTGGACAAACTCCATGTTAGCAAGAAAGTCTTTAATCCAGCTGAATATATGGCATTGCATCCAGAAGCAATTGTGCTCAGGACTAGTGCTCAGATAACTCTTGGTGGACAAGACCTGATGACTTCTAAGAAGGATATACCAGATCCACACAGAAAGATAATCTTTTCTAAACCCTCCTCTGGTCCTTCATCTGATAATCTATAGTTTGTATTTCTTTTTAATGCTTAACTGATTATGTACAATGCATTGTTATAACATATCTGCTGATGTTATTTCATCCCTACAGATATTTATGGTCTTTGTATTTTTAATTCTTTTCAGTTTTGTTTTTGAGTGACCTCACACAAATAGGGGGAGATTGTTGGAACCCTTGTTTGGATTTGTGCTAGGTTCACTCTTAGGGTGTTTTGACCCCCATGTATAGCCTGGGTCCTTGTCTAGTCTTGGTTAGATCCTTTTAGGTCAGGATTGTGCAGACCAGCATTGTAGTGGACTCAGACTTATATTCAGAAAGATTCTGTCGATTATCTATATCAGTTCGACTATAGTCTAACCCAGCTCAACGATCGTCGATCTCCCATCGATGCTCTCAGAGTCCTCTACTCTGAACTGAGCTCGACGATCTACGAGCTCAGATCGACGATCTTGTGCTTCTCAGCAGTTAACTCAGATCTACGATAGTGTTCACAGGTCGACGATCTCTTAACTCAGTTCGACGATCTCTAAGCCAAGCTCTATGATTTTATGCTGCCTTTAGTTATCAGTTATCTCAGATCGGTCAGAAGTGTTTATTTTGATTATGATAAATTATTTTAAGGCAAATATATTCTGATAATTAATGCTGACATTCTCAAGGCTGATAGCCATATTTCTTGAAGCATTAATTATGGTATTCACAAAATATTTTATAAAGACAGTTATGGAAGTGCATTTATGATTGCCAGCCATTCTAGCCGTTTGGGCTCCTATATTCTTGCAGAGAATTAAGTACTGTCTTGGGAATTCAAATTCAGGTCGTTGGTCATTCTGATAAAAATAGAGAACTCAAAAAGAAAGAGACAACAAGAATCACTGATACAGTCAGTCAGAAAACAATCATTTTGCTCTCAAGGTCTCTTGCTTTGCTGAAACAAGGAAGAAGAAGAACTTGTTCAACACACAATTCTCTCTAGTCTTCTTCTTTCTTCAAGCTTCAAAAATCTACAGAGAGCTCAAATCAACATCAATCTGAAGACCTACACCCTGGACAAAGCTTCCATCTTCCTGAATCTACTCTATATCTCAGGGGGAGCTTTCACATCATCAAATCCACATAGTCTTCTCATTGTGCTTGAGAACGAGAAGACTCTCATCTATTTTTCTTTAACCTCTCTTGTACAGGATTCTTACTCCCTTCAAAAGTGAACTCCTTGGTGATAGGGCAACTGATCAAAAACCTATTGGTTTTTAGGCACCTGATCAAAAGTCTGAAGGGTTTCTAGATCTACCTGAAGCAGATCTTGTGGTGATAGGGCACCTGATCAAAAACCCAAGTGGATTCCTACTAGGGTGGTAGAAGAGTTGATGTACCCAGATTTGGGGAACCACTATAAAATTTCTTGTGTCGTTTGGTTGCCCTGTGTTTTCTATTTGTATTGTGCTGTGATAGTTTTTTTTGTGCCTTTCCCTCTTTCATATAAATATCAATATTTTAATTCCGCAGTAAATCTAAACAATTTTTTAATACTCAATTCACCCCCCCCCCCCCTCTAGAGTAAATTCTATCTATCCCTCACTTTCACCCCCCAAGCACTACTCCTGATAAGTCTTTTTGAGCATTGTGGGGATGAACACCTTGGATCAAAAAGTCATTTCGATCCTGTGAATAGACCAGACCTTATGCTTAGTGCTCCTAATTCAAATCTCGGTATGCCTTAGGCAGACATGTAACATGATCATTCACTTTATTTCTCTTGGGTTAGCATTTATCGGATCGAGATAAACATGTAAACTATGATATTTTTCATTAGTGTTTTCTCTTTTTTGATTCTTCACGTTCACATGTCATTGCCTTATTTAACGCTTCCATGCATAAGAATATGGCTGAAACTGCACTATATGTTTTGTGCACAACACATGCTCGTACACGATTTACACTCCTGACGTTTACAATGTTTGTTCAACATGATTTACCTCATAACTCATCTAGCATTGTAGTCATTCTAATTGTGTGCTTAGTTTAGTATGTGCTGTCCAATTCATCTGGAATCTGAAACTTGTTTCTATCTATCTTGCTCTATTCTATGACCCGCGGGTCTCCAATTCTCTGATTTGCTTTTAGTTTTGGGTCCCCTCTATGGTTATTTTTTCAAAACTTACCGTGTGTGTGCACTATCTGTTTTTTGTCTAAATCATCTTCAAATCTCCTATTTTTCATCTTGCATGTCATGTAGGCCTTGCCCACCCTTTTGATATTATCAAAGGAGGAGATTAAATTGGTTCATGAGTTTGGTCATGAGTATGCATCACAGGTTAGGAGAGGTCAAATGTAGGGGGAGCATGGTTCAATTGTGTGCACATAGATAGGTGGAGAAACACATAGATAAGTGGAGCAGCACATAGATACGGGGAGCAAGTCGAATGTATAGAGCCACACATATAATGCGACCCGATGGTAGCTTATAGTTCTTATTTTCTATATGCTCTCTATCTCATGAAGTATTTATCATTAATGGGATTTGATATTATCAAAAGGGGGAGCTTGTTGGAACCGATGTTTCACATTCCCTGTGTTTGAGAATATCAAATCCCAGGTTGTATTTGATCATGCTGTATGTTGATAGAATGTGCAGGTTGTCAGGTGCAAGCAACAGAGAAGGCTCATATGGATGTTACCGCAAGGCGCTAGTACTAACGCGCCATGCTAGCCTGTCGACGAACGTCGAGAGCAAAAGCGTCGAGACTCTGGGCTACCGCCAGGCGTTAGTACTACCGCAGGCGCTAACACGACGATTTTTTGGACCTAGTGCTCTAGATGGTTTTGGCGCTAGCTCTACCGCGTCGCGCTAGGTCTTCGATGAGTTTCGAAGGAAGAAAAGTCAAGCTAAGTGCTACCGCCAGTCGACTGGATTACCGCAGGCGGTAACTTAATGATTTATTCTATCCTAGCGCTTTGGAAGATTTTGGTGGTAGAACCTACCGCACGGGGCTAGCCTTGTCAAACAGATGTTTCCTTTTCAGGAATGTCGCATCCTATGTTACCGCGCGATGGTAGGCCCTACCGCGTGGCGCTAGTTCAAATAAAAAGGACAAAGATCATTTTGAAGAACACTTTCTAGAATTGGAGGATAGCTGGCACAACAAGCGCGTGAAACTATCGCAGGCGGTAGTCTTACCGCCGGCGGTAGCTCGTTTTCATGAAGATGTATAAAAGCCGCTGCGTTTCCTATTGTTAGTGCGGCTCCAAGACAAATTTTGACGAAGGGTTTCTGAACTCTGGATTTCGGCCGCCTCGTTGCGCCCGTCTCCACTTATCTTCGTCAAAGTTGAAGGAAGCCTTCTCCCTCCCGTTCGTAAACAAAGAACTCCGGGGATCCAGAATCTTCATCGACCAGTGAGAACCGACTGACTGCTATCCAGCAAAGATCTCAAGCACTGGCCGTAGATCGCACACCGGAGAATTCGTCAAGAGGGAGAACTTCATTTTCTTATCGTTTTTACTTTTAATCTTTGTACTCTTTCTCTATTTTCTATTTAGCTTTTCGGTGAGGAAAATCGACCGGAGAGGCTCGTCAGATTCCGGAAGGGATTCCGCGGGAAATCATTCCGGGATTTGGGACGTCCAGATCGGAGGATCTAGCGTGGCTCTAAGACCCTCCCTTGTATGGAGGTGAAGAGTGGGCTCTAAGACCCTTCCTTGTGTGGAGGTGAAGAGTGGGCTTGAACGCCTTTCCTAGAGCTAATGGGTAAGAGCCAACCGGTCATAGTTTGGTCGGTATATAAACCAAAAGAATCTTTATTCCTTCATCTCTGATCTTTGACGCCATAAAGATCAAGTTTTGATGTATAATCATCTTGTACTGTTTTTCATTATTGGTTTAATGCAATGAAATATTTTCTCTGTGATTGTTTTGGGGTGTGAAGTTTTTAAATTCAATAAACGTTCGCAAACCTTATTCAACCCCCCCTGTGTCTAAGGTTGTCCACTAGATCCAACAACTCAACACCTATGCTGAAGTTATACTAGATGAATTCGACGAGTATCGACTGTATACTCGACAAATTCGATGAGTATCGGCTGGCTGACTCGACACATTCGATGTTATCGACGCACTCGACTCCATCGATGCACTCGACACCATTGACACACTCGAAGAAATCAATGCACTCGACAAAAATGCCTTGGAAAAAATCAGAAAAGTAGCGTCGAGATGATTCGAAGAATTTGGCGCGTATCAATAAGTATATTCGACGAATTCGGCGAGTATCGTTAGATACATTCGACAAATTCGACGAGTATACTTGATGATATCCGATGAATTTTACGTAACTGTCTTTCTAAACTCAGAAATTCTACCACAAGTATATATGACGTATTCGATGGGTGCTAGTAAGGATATCCGACAAATTTGACGAGTATCAACGAGTATACTCGACGAATTCAACAAGTATCCCTTACCATACTCAACAAATTTTACTTGCGTAAAATTCTACTTTTTGAATCTGAATCCTTCTCCTTACTTGATCCTCGCCATGCACTTGGGATAGAAGTACACCCCAATAGAGATATTATATGTAAGTCAACACATTGGCCTACATAATGAAGTATTATATTATAGTCCTGTGTTTACTGACCCATTGTAACCTGACATTGGTGTGTACTTTGAAATGTAGACCTGCAAGTACATACCTAAAATAAAGCATAAAATACAGACTCAATTCATCTTAGCTTAACTGGACCCAACTTCAAATTAGGGTTATTGTGGATAGAATACCCAACATGCTAGGAATCTTGTATCTCACAGCAGGACTAAGCATATAGGGATTATGTATCACTTCATTAGAGAGCATGTGGAAAGTAAAGACATACATCTTGAATTTGTCCCCACAGATAAGCAAGTGGTTGATATATTCACTAAACCACTAGATGAAGCAAAACTCAACACCTCCAAATTTGAATGGGGCATGTTGAATTTAGCCCAGCTTCAGTAGATCCACATATAGTTTATGCTTGTTATAGGTAGTTTTAATCCTTGCATGATACATCAAAAAAAATGGTCTAAGGGTCCAGATATCGAGTGTGTTGAGACAAGACCAGACATCGAGTGCGCTGAAACAGGACCAGGAGTCGAATGCATTGAATGAACGGTAAGCATCGAGAGCATTGAGATCACTCAACGCATGCTCCCAGCGAGACTATTCTGCGACCAAGTATCAGAATGAAACTCAGCAGTTGATCATTTATTGATCACAAACAGGTACGCACCTCTCCACCTTCTAAAAATAGAAATCGTCATAAATAGAAGGTTGTGTGTGCAAAGCAAAATACACTGTTCCTAGCCCTTCTCTGCCCCTTGCGACGAATCGACGAAATCATGGACTAGCTTCCGCAAATTTGCAGAAGCAATGGTGCCAAAAGGGTTGGACTTCTTGTTCGAAGGTTCGGAGCTCGGGCGAATTGGATTCAAGGATGCACCTGAGAAGGTACAGTTTTTCTTCACCTGCTTCAGGTCGCAGACCTTGAGTTTGTTCTATCACAGCCCAGTTTGTTATGGAAGCGACAGGTACTTTAGTTATACTCTAATGCTAAGGTAGACTCATCATCCAGTAAACTCAAGACCTACATCAGTGGTAACAAGATTAATATACGCCCAAGGAGACTACGTAAGGCACTGAAATTGCCCAAGTTCACAGAGTCAGATGAAGGAGATGAACTGGATCAAACTGATGTCAAATCTACTCTGAAGTGGTGTGGACTCGAAACACACCACTAGATCAATTTTAAGGAAGGAGTTGAATCTAAAGGGAATATTCCTAGATAATGTCATTGGGAAAGCCCTACTGTGCAAGACTAGCACACACGACAAGATCACCAAGCGAATGTTTGAGCTGATGGCAAGGATAATCCTATCCAAAAGACTGATTGGTAAAAGGTAATATTTCAAAGGATAGTTGATTGCATAGCAGAGCCAAACATGGGAAGAATTCTTTCTTTGTTTCTACTGAAGAGTGTTCCAGGGATCCTTAATATAAGGTTATGGAACAAACATCCATAACATGTGGATGATGGATTTGAAAATTCTTGATAGATGGGACAGAATTCTGTTGCCCCATGCTCAGACTCCTGCCAATATGAAGAAAGTAGTTCCAGTTCTAGAGGAAAGTACTGACAGCAGCTCATCAGATTAGGCTGAGGAAGTGCCTCATGATCCTCAACTTTCTCAGTGCACTAAAGAGACCAGGATTGACACAAGTGCTCAGGTATCATTCTCCTCTGAGCTTGCAATAATGAATCAAGTAAGCAGAACTCGGTCTGAATAATTGTATGTTGAGGAGGCAATCCATATACCTCTAGTTGAGGTTACTGAACAGGTTGTTTAAGAAATAGTGAACAAGATTTCTGAGGAGATTGAGGGGGAGACTGTCAAAACTCTAGCTCCTATTGAAGAAGAAATTGCTCTCATAGATCAAGATCAACAATGTAGATACAGTCCTATGAGTGAGGGGGAGCAACTTCTAGAGCAAGTGATGGAAGAATTCTCATGCTGAGGTGGAGCAAATACAGATTTTGGAAGAAGACACTCAGATTTCTATTGTGAATGAACAACCTGCAGATACCATCACAGCTGATGTTCTGGATGTCCCTGTGGACATGGTAAAGACTAAGTGGGATATTCATACTGAACTCTCTACTCAAAGAACTATCAATGATATAGACTTATCTGAATCAGAGAAGAACAATAATGGGACCGATGTTAATATGGATACACATTCATCTGAATTTGAGATGGCTAATTCTGCAGCAAGGGAAGATCTCAGTCCAGTTCAATAACCTGTACCGGTCAGTGATGAAGGTATATCCACTGATTAGATGTCAGGTACCTTCCTGGGTAAGCTGAAAGGGTTGCTGGATGACTAGAGAAGACAATTGGAGAATTTTTGTTGATGATTCAATAAAAAACATCAGAAATGATCTGACAACTGAGCTCAAATCCATCATATTTGAAGTTAACCTATTGAAAGCCAAGACTATCAAATTCTTCTTGAAAGTTGCTCCTATAGTTTCCTTTACTCAGATTAAGTTGGAAGTGATCAGCAATCTTCAAAATGGAGTTATAGAAAATCAGAATAATCTTCATGGCAACATCCTTGTAGTCCACAATGCAGAGAAGGAAATGTTAGAAAAGCACAAGAATATTCTAGAAAGAAGAATTGATGCTTGTGCCCAAGTCTCAGATGAACACCTGCTCAAGGTGAAGGACCATGTCACTATAGGTATAAATTACATAGATGCACAACTAACAAAGGCCAGCACCTCCCTAACAACTGCAGTCTGTGAAGAAGCCAAAAAGGGGGAGAATGGTGTCATATAGGCCAACACTAAAAATTTAATCTGGACTACAAATGAGCGAAGGGGATCCTTTTGGCTTGAACAACTATCATATGATAATATCCCCATTGTTCCTGACTAGATTCATCAACCACTGCAAGAAGGGAATTATGGTACCCAATACCCTGATCAGCATGCAGAATAGTATAATACTCAACAGTATGACACTCAGCAGTATGATACTCAAGATGGAGCACGGTGGGCTGAACCCTCTACAGCAGTTGAAGGTCCAACATTCAGCCCTATAGTTGAGCAAAAGTTAAGGGCCAAAGGAATGTTTGTTGATGAGGAAGAAGAGGAAGTCAGGATAAGTAAGAAAAGTTAAAGGGAAGAGATTTGTAAACATGGCCAATTTGTGAACAGTAGAGTCCTCAGTCCAGGACAATCATTCTATCGACCTGAGAGTTGGTTAAAAATAAAAAGCATGAAAGGGGAAAACTATACAGCTCACTGGAATGGGCCAAGAAAGATAAGAATCAAGAGGAAAGGATAACTATTAGAAGGGACAAGAAATTAGACAAAATACCACCAGATGCTATGGAACCTGCCAAATATTTCCCAAAACCATACAACTACTTCCAGAGGCAGAAAGAAAATAAGTCATAAGAGAATATAGAGAAAGTAGCCAAGAATCCAAGCAGGGGCATAGTGATAACAGAACCTGAAACTTAGAAAATTTTCTTGTCTTTCTTAGAGGGCTACAAAAAATGTATTTTTTATTATGCACACTACCTAAGCATTATTCTTTATGTTAATGAAAATCATATTTTTGGATGTGTATACATTATCTGTGCTTTCTTCTACAATGTTATATTTGCTGCCTATGTGTTAGTGTATATCATTGTCTATGTTTTTAACTTCTTCAAATAAGGGGCGATTGATGGGTCCATTGATCACAACGTTCCATATTTGAAGAAGGCCAATAGGACAATGACATACACATGTTTGTATTTGATGCATACCCTTAGTTATATGTATGCTGGTGATCACTTGGTTACAATGATTAGACGGGTTGTCTAAGTAATAATGACAGGTGTACATATGGAAGAATGCTAACAAAACAAAAATCTGGTTAAGTGCAGAAGCGTTGAGTGAAGATCAAGAAGTCAAAGCCTCAACATTGTCATGGCAGAAATCTGGTAAAGTCTAGAAGCATTGAGTGAAGGCGGTTCACTCAATGCGCAGAGCAAGAAGAATCGAGTAAAGCTCAAGAAGTCAAAGCCTCAGCATTATCAAGGAGAAAATCTAGTTAAGTCCAGAAGAGCTGAGTGAAGGCAGTTCACTCAATGCCTAGTTCCAGAAGCATTGAGTGGAGCTCATGTTGTCAAAGCCACAGATGATGTAGATAGAAAATTGGTCTAAATCAAGAAGCATTAAGTGAAGGCAGTTCACTCAATGCCAACTCAACAGAAACTCAACTAAGTACAGAAGCGTTCCGTGAAGGTTATTTACTCAACGCCTTGACAAGATGGCTGGCAAAGGCAGAAACCATTAAGTGTAGAAGCTTCACTCGACTCTTTTATATAGAGAAAATTGGCTAAGTCCAAATGCATTGAGTGATGAAGGTTCACTCAATGCCTAATCTGTTAGACATCCAAAAGTTTATATTCGTTGAGTGATATCTAATCCCTCAACGCCTGACATTGCAGAAAATTAACTAAGTGTTTTTGCGTTGAGTTACAAGTGAAGGTCCTTAGTTTTAAGAGTATTTAAACACCTACAGGGGAGTGAATAGGTTTTTCAGTCTTTTCATACTTTTTGCTTTGCATTAGTGTGTTATGAGTTTGTTTAGTTAGCCTTCAAGACAATCACACACATCACACATGAATTTTATGGTGGTACCCTAGATTATGGGTACATACACTGGCTCACTCACCTTTCTAAATGTTTGTTAGACAAGGCCACTTCTCCAAACTCACCTCGTAAGAGCTTACAACTCAAATCCCTCTAGATCTCTCAGTCTTCTCCAAGATCTATCTCAGGCACAAAACCCTACGACTCAGAGCCAGCAAAGCTCCAAAAGCTTAGTGATCCACAGACAACCTACCTCAGTGTTTGGAATATTGCCCTCAATGTTCCCTAGATTTGAAGATGCATCACAATCAATATAAGAGAATAAATGTATTTGATGTTGTTCAAGTTCATTATGTGCATGATGTTCCTTAGAACGGGTTTAGATAGGTTATCTAAGTGATTGTGACAATTGGTCACAAGGAAGGAAGGTGGAGGGACATAAATTTGTCTACGTCCATAGGCGTCGAGTGAAGCCAGTTCACTCAATGCTAGATATTAAGGAAGAATGTTGGAAAGACTCAAATTCATCTAAGTCTACAGGCATTGTGTGAAGGCAGTTCACTCGACCCCATATAACAAGAGGCATAAAGTAAAGCTCAGTATGTCAAAGCTTCAGCATTGGCAAGGGAGAAATTTGACTAAGTCCAGAATCGTTGAGTGAGGACAGCTCACTCAATGCCTAAAGAAAGTAGTGTTGAGTCAAGCACAAGTAGTCAAAGCCTTTGAAGAATCTGCTAAGAATTCTGGCTAAGTCCAGAAGAATTGAGTGAGGACAGCTCACTCAACGCCCAAAAAAGCAAGCGTTAACATAGCAATGATTATTCAAAGCTTAAGTAGAGATAGAAATAAAAATCTTTCTATGTCCAGATGCATTGACTGAGGACAGCTCACTCAAAACAAGCTCATCAAAAAGATTGGCTAAGTACAAAAGCATTTAGTGATGAAGGCTCACTCAATGCACTCAAAAAGAGATATGCGGCTAAGTACAGAAGCATTAAGTGAAGCCAGTTCACTCAATGCCTCAGCATTAAGGCAGGCAGTCAGTGAAGTGACTAAGTTCAAAAGCGTTGAGTGATGAAGGTTCACTCAACACGCCCAATGCCTGGCATTGCGTATGAAATTGGCTAAGTCTGAATTCATTGAGTGAAGCCAGTTCACTCAACAGACTCAACTCTTAATCATCAGAAAGATTGTCCAAGGACAAATGCGTTGAGTGGCTGAAAGTGAGGGATAGATCTGCTTTAACTCTAGAGGGGGGTGAATGGAGTATTTTAAAATATTAATTAATTTTTACAGCGGATTAAAATAAGTTATAAGTATATGTATAAAGAGAGATGAAAACAAAAAACAATCACATCACACAGAAATAAACAATAGAGCAATCCAGACAACACAAGAAATTTATAGTGGTTACCCTAAACTTGGGTACATCCACTCTTCTACAAACATGGCAGGAATCTACTAACAGGTTTTTGATCATGTGCTCTGCGACCACAGGTTTTTGCTCTGGTGCCCTGTCACCACAAGATCTATTTCTTCATGGGAGATCTCACAACTCTTTTGAGCTTTTGATGAGGTGCCCAAAAACAAAACTAAGTCTTTTGATCAGGAGACTTAAAAATCAAAGATGTTAACTTTTGAAGGGAGTTATAACCCTGTACATAGTTGGAAATGAAAAGTGATGTTGTCTTCTCTTTCTCAAACAACTGAGAAGACTCTAGCAGATGATGTTGTCAAAGCTCCCCCTGAGATGAAGAATGGTTCAGGAAGATGAGAGTTTTGCACAGGGTGTAGGCCTTGATGGAGATCTTCAGAAACTTCTTGGACTAGTGTTGATGAGTTGTCCTTTTGAAGCCTGAAGCAGAAACTGGAGAAGACAAAAGATCTGAGTGTTGATGTTCTTCTTCAATTTCCTGTAGATAGCAGTCTTTTTCTCTATAAAACTTGTATCAGTTGTTGTGTAAAAAAATCTCTTGTAATTCCTTTGATGTTCTGAAGAGAAGAATTTTCTTTTTATATGCTGAAGGATTTCTGCCATTTGAAATTTGAAAAAAAATTCCTGAAATTAATGCTGAAATCCTGGAGTTGAACGGTTGGAATTTGTCTTAAATGTATTTCCTCAACTGTCTTAGTAAATAAGTCAAGTAATTTGCTCTATGAAATCCATAATTAATGCTGACAAGCAACGGCTATATTCTTGAGAATATGAGCATTAATTATCAGAGAATTACACCCTTAGAATAATCCAAACTGAAATCAAAATGAGAGAAAATGCCAAACTGATACTTAGAGAAATCGTCGAATGAAGGACAGATTTCGTCGACCTGAACTTCAAGTTTGTCGAGCTAAGAAATCTCCTTCGTCGAGTTGAGCTCAGAGAAAGTTGATCTGGAAAATAGTCTGTCAAAGCTGAGCTCCAAGTTCGTCGACCTGAGATAGAATTAAATCGACCAGAGAATTTCAGAGAAGAGGGAAGGTCGTCGACCTGAACTCCAAGTTCATCGAGCTCAGCTCAGAGTAGAGACTCTGAGTTTGTCGATCTGCGATCGACGATCGTCGAGCTGAGTTCGAATAACTTCGAAATGATTCTTTGAACTCTTAAAAATAGCTATTCTTCTATGTCTGGATCTCTGATTTCTTCTGAGGGCTGGATCAATGTTTTTCTAACCTGGTCAAACTGACCTAGACATTAGAACTAACAATTTGACCCTAGGCTATACATGGAGGGTCAATAACCTAATAGTGAACCTAGCCCAAATCCAAAATAGGGATCCAACAATCTCCCCCTATTTGGGTGAGGTCACTATGAAGAACAAAAAGAGAAAAATCACAAAGCATAAAAAGATATCTGGCAAAATTATAATTGTTCAGCAGATATTAACAACATTGCCTTGTGAAGAATAAATAATAGATAACAGTTCAAATCAAAATATAGAAAGAAAATTTTTCGAACTTTCTTAGAATCTTTCTTCTGTCATCTGAAGCCGGTCTGGTGAAGATGATTTCTCTTTTGGGATCTGTATCTTGCTGCTTTGTTATCTTCATATCACTTGCTCCAAGAATTGTCACAGAAGCCGCTCTTGGTACAACTGCTTCAGGATGTAATGACATATAAGCATCAACATTAAAAAGATTGTGTACCCGATATTTGTCTAGCTCTTTCTTTCTGTAGGAGGACATAGTAGTATATTGTGAGGTGTCTTGTCCTTCTTTCTTTACTTTTTTGATTTGAGAAAGAGCTATTAATTCTTAAAATCTGGCCATTCTGGAGTTGGGTTCCATTTCTTGATCACAAACTGGAGATAGAGGCCTTTCTAGAATTGAGATATCTGGTTGATTGTCTTCAGATGTCTTCTTCTATTTGTTGTGCTTTTATATTGTTGCTGCCTGCTGTTGCTGCTAGAACTATTCTACTGTATGCTGTAGGAAGGTTTGGACTGATGAGAGGATGTAGATTTCTAAACTTGAGCAACACTTCCTGATGATCCTGCTGTAGGAGGAGGAGGACCTCTCCTGAATTTAGGAGGTGGAGAGTATCTTCTGCTCTTCTTCCTAGCTTTCAGTTCATTTTTTGAATATCTCATCCAGTTTGGGGTGTCTGGAGTGAGAGTGGATGTACCCATAATCTAGGGAACCACTATTAATTATGTGTGTGTGGTTTTGTGGTGTTTCTTGAAGGTTGAAAACTACTAACTCACAACACACTTAAAGAAGGAAAATCAAAAAGGGTCCAAAAACCAAATCACCCCCCCCCTCTAGGTGTTTAGTTACCCTTAAAACTAAAGACTTTCAAGTGGTATCAGAGGGTGGTTGCTCAAAAAGGACTTAACAATCTGAGTAAATCTCAAAGGGTAGCCAAAAGAAGTATACTTATGGGTTCAGGAGAGAACCATAAGGAGCTGGGTTCCATGAAGCTTTTTATTTGCATGAAGGAGAGATTTGGAATTTGGAAGGAGAGGACCAGATTATTCATGGAAGCAACTGACCCAAGGATCTTTATTACAATCAAAGAGGGATCCTTCATCCCTATGATGTTCTCAGTTCTGGATGCAACAGTTGATGAGTCCGATTTATATAGGGTTTTTCGGACTCATCTGGTCTAGTTTTCACGTGTTTGCACTTCACTTTTAGCTCTTTATCATTCATATTTCATATTGTCTATATTTCTGTAGGAAGTGCACACTTAGGCCCGTGGTTGTGTATTTTTGTACTTTTATTTTTGTACTCCATTTTGTGCTCATCTGGAATGTCTGCACATAATAATGTTGAGTTTAGGGGTTGTATGCGTGTTCCGGGGTCATTTAGAAGCAGGAATACTGTGCACGATCATCGGACATAGTGCGCACGACCACTGTTCGTGCGCCGATGATCGTGCGGAATTTTCCTTGATTTCCAAAATCTGCCTGGGGTAATCGCACGACCACTGGACATAGTGCGCACGACCATTGGTCGTGCGCCACTGATCGTGTGCATTGATTCCTCTTTTCTGCAGTCCTGTCTGGGGTAATCGCATGACCATTGAACTTAGTACGCACGACCACTGGTCGTGCGCCACTTCTCGTGCACGTTATCCCAGTTTTTCTTCCTATTCTGCCATGCCAGTGCGCAGGATCACTGGACATAGTGCGTACGACCAGTGGTCGTGCGCCCGTGATCGTGCGCATTTTTCAATTATGCTTTGTATAAATATTGCAGGTCTCGCCCTAATTCAGAATCGCGGGGGAACGCTCGACATTTCTCCGACGTTTTCCGCCTTCTCTGCCGTTTTTCATCATCTTCCACCCTAGGGAGGTGCTTCGGTCAAGCTTTCACCGCCAAATCCAAGCCAGAGCTTCCTCTCGGCTTCCTCCATCATCTCTTGGGTTCATTTCAAGCTTCAACGCCATAGCCATCAAGCAAAGGGAAGCTTGCAACTTTCATCCGCTATCGTGACACGAAGAAGACGGGCCATTGGAAGGTGGTGACAACCCTTCTCTACCCCGGACGCAGTTGAGGAACGAGCTTGGACGCGGATTGACAACCCGACGATTCCAACCGTGAATCCTCAGCAAGACTTCGGATTCGGTCAATCTCTTGCCTTGTTCTTCCTTTATTATTTTTTATGTGTTGTTGTAAACTTTATTTATAGATGATGTGTGCTTATTTATAAAACTTTTTTATACAATCATGTCTTTTTGATTTGTAATTTCATATATTTGCTCGAGGTGCTCCATATTTCATCCACCACCATCCACCCTTGACGCACTAGCAATTGCTAGTGGCGTGCGTAGCAAAGAGCTGCTCACGACCCTCATTCCGCCATTCTCATCACCTCATCCGCAAGCCAACTCTCCCATCCTCCTAGTGATTCGGTGCATAGCGGTCCGACTAGTCTTCCATCCCGCATGGCGAAGCATCGCATAACGACATTGCATAGGAGTAGTTGATAGTGTTTTATTTTCTTTGTCCGCAATATCAAAACCCCCATCGTTACCTCCAACCTAAGGACTTCAATCTCAAGACCTCCTCGAAATTAACTCCACCTTACTGTGTCCCTTGAGAGATCGATACTTGGGAAAACTCGCCCATTTTATATTACTTGTGCGACCGGTTCACTGTCGTGATCTTACGCATCAAGTTTTTGGCACCGTTGTCGGGGAATGCAACTGTAGAGCGACTCAGGATGACTGAAAATATTATTATAAGAGTTAGTGTTTTTTGACTGCTGTTTCCTTCTATTGTGTTTGCCGCAGTGAATGCAGGGCCGAGCTACAAGAGATTTTGTCTCCTATGACCCAGAGATCGAACGTACTATCCTAGCGCGAAGACGCGCCGCAACCATCACTCTAGCCCCAATGGGAGACCAGCTGAATATTGATGCAGGCAACCGAGTTGGAGGGATACCTCATGTCGACAGAAATGGCGACGAAAATGAAGTGAAACCTCCCCAGGTCCGCACCATGAGGGATTATACTACACCTACTGTCGGGAGCATATACCCCGGTTTCGGACCTGCTATCACCAACCCACAGTTCGAGATTAAACCAGCTATTCTGAATATCATTCGGAACAATGCTCAGTTCTCAGGAATGGCCACTAAAGACGCCCATCTTCACCTTACAGAATTCTCCAAAATCTGTGCCACGTTCCGCTACGTTGGAATCCCAGACGAAACAGTCAAGCTCCGCCTCTTTCCTTTTTTATTAAGGGACAAAGCCAAGACATGGCTCCACTCCCTCCCACCTAGAACAGCGACCACCTGGGAGGCTTTGACCACAAAATTCCTAGCTAAATTCCATCCGGTAGATTGGATTGTGAGCATGAGGCGCGCAATAGCCAACTTCCGGCAAGCCGATCAAGAAAGTTTAGCTGAAGTTTGGGAGCGTTTCAACGAGCTGCCGAGGAAGTGCCCTAATCATGGATTCCAAACGTGGAACCTCGTCGAAAATTTCTACTTCGCTATTGATCCCCACCACCGAGCCATAATCGATGGCGCCTCTGGCGGCACAATCATGAATCTAGCTCCAGATGATGCTTTGACAATCTTACAAGACACCACCACCCACAGCGCTTACTGGACCGCTGGAAGAAACATCCCACGAACCACAAGTGGAGTATTTGCCGTGGATATCCCCAAGCCTGCTGCCGCCGCCCCAGTGATGGCAATCTCATTCCAAGTATGCGGAAGCACCGACCACCACAGCTTCGAATGCTTAGGAGTTGAGGTACCAGACGAATCTTCTTTTTTGAACGAGTCAGTTAATTTTGTATCCAATCAAAACAGTGAGTGCCTTACGGGAACACATACAACCCGGGGGTGAGAAACCACCCTAACTATTCTTAGAATCCTAACGCTTCTGGCCAAAGATGGCAACCGGGGCAGCATCAAAACGATGTGTATGCCTCCGGAAGCCAACCGCGGCCGCCTCAACCGAATTATTCCCAAGGACCCCCCATCGTAAAAAAAGTTCTTTGGAAGAGATGTTCGAGAAAATCGTTGAAATTTCCCAAACCAACATGACAAATCAAGCCGCCTCGATGCGCAAACTGGAGGCACAATTGGGCCAATTGGCCCAAGTGGTTTCCGAGCGCACCCAAGGCACCTTACCTAGTAACACCGAAAAGAACCCCCATGAACAAGGTAAATGCCTCGGGGATGAAAATTTGGGAAACAGCAACGAACTCGTCATCAATTGTAAAATAAACAACATCGAAACCCCAGCATTATACGATTCCGGGGCGTCCAGCAACATCCTCACTTTGCAAGATGTTGCGAAGATGCACCTACAAGTCGACATTGAAAATTGGAAATCGCTTATCTTAGCGAATGGAAATTTGGTTGACACTGAGGGAGGTGTTCGGGAAGTTGAAATCGAGGTTAACGGCAAAAGTATAACCACTGACTTCCAGGTCTTGGGACCAAGGGAAAATAACTCTATTCCTATATTAGGAGTCCCATTCCTGACACCCAGTGGCGCATCCCTCGACTTTTCCAAAGGCCGTGTCACTTGGCCGACCGAAGATTCCACCCTCGATAACCCATCCATACATTCCTCTCCCATCCAAAATAACAATTCTTTAAGTGTCACAGATACCAAGATAGATTCAGGTCTTCCAACATTGGAAGCACATCTGGAAGACAAGCCAAAGAAAGGACTCTCGCAGGAGGTACATGAGAATCAAAAGTTACTGGTCAAAGAAGAGATCAAGTGTACCAAAGCCACGGCTGCCTTTCTACTTCCAGCCAACTATGTTGTTGAGCATGGCGAACCAAGTTTTATTCGGGAGAAATCCCTAGATACTTATTTGTATAACTTTGTTAAGCGATCTGTAGCTTGGGCAGATCCGGTTGCCGTCACGGTGCCGGATAGGATGACACAAACCACGACACCAGGAAGCCCCACAGCCTACCTCCATTGGAAGTCTCCCACGGTGGAGAAACTGAAAGAGGCAAAGCATTTACGCGAAGAGCGCTACGCTGCCTTCCGACGCGAGAAAGTGTGCAATCGAAGTAAAGTGACAATGCCTACCCCAAATGCAAAACGACAATCTGTTGTCATCTCGCATCCCACCGGAGAGACTTACCATAAATCTGCTTATAGCTGATTGCACCACCATCATTCCACTTTCCCTCCTCTTTCTTGCTACTTTTTGAACGCTGGGTTGCTTTTCTTTTAATTTTTTTTCCTTTTTCTACTGCTAAGAACTCTCTATTTGAACTGCTAATACAAGTATTTGGTCCACCTTAAGGACAGTAAAAAAAAGGGATATCGGGAGACAACCCAAGTTGGACCGTTTGGTCCTATGCTGTGTTTTGAGTTCTTTTTATATATTCATATATATATGTGTCCATATTTTGTTTGGCGTGCATACTTCAATCGCAGGTGCAGGAATTTTTGAGGCGCGACAACTTGGTCGCACTTGGACATCTCATTGCAAGACTGGTATGCTCAATTTTGAGCATAGGTACTTCCTACCCTAGCTATTTGTCATATTTGGAATGCTTATTTTTACTAGTTGTCGACTTTAAGTCTGGGGGGAGAACATGCCTGTGGTCACTACACAACACATTCTGTTGCATACCAGTTTCTTGTTTAATTATTTCTTGATCTCTGTTGCACACACTGAATCACCCACACGAGTGCGCTCTTATCCACGCGCACAGCCCGAGTCAAATGTATTGTTTTTTTGTAAGATTTAAAATGGTTGTGCTGGCTTAGGATTTCAGGATTGAGTAGTTCGAAACTCATGCAGTGCTCCTAATCGAGTACTCATGATTTGTGTAGAACTAGGGTATAATTAATTTTTCTTTATGCTCGTAGATTTATATTTTTCTGCAGACGTAAATATTGTTTGTACTACTCAAAATCTGAATCTGGAGTAATCGAACGATAATGTAGGAATGTGTGTAGCCGCCACTAGACTCGTATTGCTCGAGTCGAGAGGAAGGATCCTCTTTCTCGGTGGCTAAGAACTTGCCCTAAGCTACTCTCGAAGCATTGGTGCACGGTTAGTCAAGCGTGAGCATGACGTAGGCCCTCATTTTGGCTAGTTTGAGCCTTGTTTAGCCTTTCCTACCTCTTAACCGTTACATGCCAATTTTCTGCCTACCACTTCTTTGATCCAGCTCCACTCACATTCACCAAGGCCTGAAGCTAAACCCACCAACACAATCAAATGCTTGAGCTTGTTTGTATTTACTATTTTGCCAAGGTTGTGATATGTGGACATCGTTTAATGTGGTGCTGAATTCCTTCACGTTTTGATTGCTACGTTTGGGGATTGCAAGCGCAGAAAAGAAAAAAAAAGCAGATAAGCGAAAAAGAAACAAAAAACAAAGTGAGAGAAAAATCTGAAAGAATTGCTTTGAGAATTCTATCCCCATCCTATTTATTGATTTTGGTCGGGTTAGGCCGTGTACACGCCCGGTTTTCAAGCTCAGTCTGGGGGTATGTTACCCATACATTTCTAAGTGGTTGTATTGATTTAGGTTTTTATTCGCTCGCTTTGGTTGCGTGTAGCCTTCATGTTTATCATTGACTACCAAACCTTAGCCTAAGCCCCATTTTCTCCTACAAGTCCTACTGATTCACGCTTGAGTCTAACCCGCACCGTGGAGAGAGTGTGAACGTGCAAACGTATGGTCCCCGACATTGATGTATTCCTTTGGAGGTGATCCTGAGTCCCGAACTTTGGCAATGCTCACCTTAGTGGCCTGCCTACTTTCTTCCTACACATGATCGCAAGATTCTCCAGAATTCTAATTTTGAGCAATTACAATATTTATTTACGTCTGTCGAATAGTTTAAACTACGTCGTATAATTAAAAAGTTTTTCTATTATATCTTCTATGCCCATGATGTATTTGATTTCTCGTCTTACTTCTTTTTGAAATTTCTGAGCCAGGTAGCTATTTTCTAGTCCACGGAGTGATGATTTGCTCGGGACGTGCAAATGGTTAAGTCTGGGGGTGTGATGAGTACACATTTTACACTGATTTTTGGACTCATCTGGGCCAGTTTTACCGTCTTAGCACTATTTTCAGACCAATGTGTTGTATGCCTTCATGCACGTGGTCTACGTAAGGAGTGTTCGTCACGGCCTCCAGGTATAGTCTATGCCTTCATGCACGCATTCCACGTAAGTTGGAGTGTGCGCGATGGCAGCGGCTCAGATGCCTCTTTCCCGACCCCTGCCTTAGTCACACATGACCTCCAGGCACAGCCTATGCCTTCATGCACATAATCTACGTGCGGCGGAGTTTTGTGTCTCCCCACATTCTTCTTTTGTCCCGCGTTGCCAAGGCCCATTTAACTCTCTTTTTATGTTGTGTTCAAGCAGAAGGATTCACCTCCTGCTTGAGAGGGGGTCTAGTTATTATATTGTGGTATTTTAGTTTGCTCAAGGTTTAGTCCCACACTGTGGATTAGGTTTGTGAGTCTTATTGTAATGCTATAAATTCTCTGTGGATGATTGAAAATGCATCAAATATTTTAATTTCAATTTTTCTACATCAATATATATATATATATATATATATATATAAGGGAAAAACACTATTTGGAGAAACATTCAACTTTTCAATTTTACTCATCTTTATTACAAATTTCCAATTTCTTTAATTCATGTGTTTTTCTTTAATTTTAAAATATGCAGTCATATACACTGAATCTCTTACCTACAATAAAAATTGTGCTCTTCCCGCCGCACGCAAACTTTCGTGCACAAGGAAAAAACGAGTGATGTGCGGAGTATAGCGCTCGAAGGTTTGTGAGCGGCAGGATCAGCGTCCCGCCATGGAAATTCCATGACAGGGGTACTGTTGCGCTGGGCACTGGGACCCCCGTGCATTGTCGTGATCAGGGAACTGTCGTGGTTGTCCGTGAGGGTGGAACCCCATGCCAATCACTCGTGTGTGTGTATACATAGTTATACATAAACAAATATATCTAATATAGATAACACATGCACATTTTAAACACAACCTAAGTAATTTTAGCAGCTTCATAGTTTAAAAACTATGCTTTTATGCAGACTAAACCATATTGGAGAAATTAATAATTGGTTGAACTAAAAGTTAGTAGAATTGAGAGAGAGAGAGAGAGAGATAAAAGATTGATGAATTCAAAGTTTACAAGCAATTCTAGTTTAGAAAAGTGGTTGGAAAGCAGGATGCAGAACGATAAATTTTAGATCTCACTATTTAAATGATGTTAGAAGTTCTAATTTCTAATTAGAACCTTAAAGCTTCTAACGAGATAGTAAATGAAACTTGGTGCTAATAGCTGATAAGAGGGTGCACAAACAAGAAAAAATGCAGCGCACAGGTCATTCTAGATTTCTCAAACAATGAATTAGCTCAAAAGAAAATCAAAAAGATGTTAGAAGTTCTTAATATTGCAATGATAAATCTACAATAAATCAAAAGTAAAAGACCTCGTTATATTAACTATTACTAGCAGAACAAGAATAGTTTCCCCAAGCAAATTTTTCCCTCCGGCCTCTGCAAAGGCAATTATTGTCCAGTTGTGGGCATTTTCATTTCTCAACACGCACTCTTTTATATATTTTAACATATTTTATTAAATTTATTTACTTCATTTTCTCTCATTTATATTTTTTTACTAGATTTATTTCTCTCTCGATGTTTTTTTACATTTATTTATAATATTTAGGTGAAATGGGCCTTCGCTCACCGGTTAAGGTGGGACCTTAGAGTTCCGGAAGAAATCGCTTGCAAAATGCAGGGTAAGGTTTGTCTATATTTCACCTTTGTGGCGGACACTTTCCCAGACCCTCGCTGTGCGGGGATGCTTTGTGCACCGGGTTCCCCTTTATTTATGATGAATTCAAAGTCTACAAGCAATTCTAGTTTAGAAAAGTGGTTGGAAAACAGGATGAAAAAGGAGAAATTTTAGATCTCACTATTTAAATGATGTTAGAAGTTCTAATTTCTAATTAGAACCTTAAAGCTTCTAACGAGACAGTAAATGAAACTTGGTGCTAATAGCTGATAAGAGGGTGCACAAACAAGAAAAAATGCAGCACACAGGTCATTCTAGATTTCTCAAACAATGAATTAGCTCAAAAGAAAATCAAAAAGATGTTAGAAGTTCTTAATATTGCAATGAAAAATCTACAATAAATCAAAAGTAAAAGAGCTCGTTATATTAACTATTATTAGCGGAACAGTAATAGTTTCCCCAAGCAAAATTTTCCCTCCGGCCTCTGCAAAGGCAATTATTGTCCAGTTGTTGTGGGTATTCTCATTTCTCAACACGCACCCTTTTAAATATTTTAACAGATTTTATTACATTTATTTACATCATTTTCTCTCATTTATATTTTATTTACTACACTTATTTTTCTCCCGATGCTTTTTTACATTTTATTTATAATATTTGGGTGGGGGGGGGGTGTCCTTGGCTCAACGGTTAAGGTGTCGCCGTGTGACCTTAGAGTCCCGGAAGAAACCGCTTGCAAAATGCAGGGTAAGGTTTGTCTAAATTTCACCTTTGTGGCGGACCCTTCCCCGGACCCTCGCTGCGTGGGGATGCTTTGTGCACCGGGTTCCCCTTATTTATACTACTTGGACGGTACAAAGTATTTTGATTATGCAATGCAAAATCCAGTCCTAAAAAAATATAAACAATGAGGCAATCAAGAGATTTTCAGCCTAAAAGAGAGACAGGGCTGAATGTATTAACTTGCAACAGATTTGTTAAAAAATGTTAATAGATCTTGAAATTGCAACTAGAGATCCATAGCATTCCGAGTTCATCATTTTAATATAAAACAATCAAAAGCTTTTCAGTCTAAAAAACATCCAGACCTGAATATTAGGTGCGAAACCACCTTCATCCCCAACATTGGTGGCATCCTGACCATACTTCTTCTTAATCACACTCTGAAAATAAAAGATTAAAACCATGAGAAAGAAGTAAACATCAGACAAGAAGATTGAAATCCAGGAAATGGATTATTCATCACCTTTAGGTGGTGATATACTTCAACACCCATCCTCATGGCTTCTTTGAATGATGATGCTCCAACAGGAAGAATCATAAATTCCTGGGTAATACAAATAATCAAAACAATGGTCGGTGCATATGAATATTAGTTGGAAACTGTAATAAGGCCCTCTCCGTTTGGACGGAATTGAAATTACTAGAAAAAGAATTCCACAGAATTTGATATGATTATAAATTCTTCTATTACTTTATCACAAAATTATGGAATGGGAATTCATCATTCTAATTCCAATTCCACTCAATTCTAATTTCAAGGCTCAACTCCAACAAAATGAACGGAATGGTCCATTCATTTGGACGAAATTGGGGTCTGAAAATAGAATTGAAGGTCCAATTCCAACACTCCGATCCAAATTATGTTGTTTGGTTATGCGCTTGAAGAGCGGAATTTGAATTCAAAGTGACTTCCTTGGAATGCATTTTGAAGTAAACTCTGATTATTTCTGTAAGAACTGGAGACCAGTTACCGTCGGCACTCATAAATATAAAAATTGGAGACTGGTATTCGCATTGACCAGTATTCACATGTGATATTTTGTAAGTTTAAATTTCATAATAAGATGAATTTACCTGCATAGCCAGCTTGTTTCTAGCGTGTGACCCTCCATTGATAACACTGAAGGCAGGCACGGGAAGAACCAGATTCTTGTTTCCAGCAAGATTAGCAATATGCTGCATAAAAGAGATGATAAATTGATTACCTGTGACAAAAGGGAACTCAATGAATAAAGAAATTGAATTAACAAACTGGTATAGAGGGATTTTCTTCACTGCAGCTCCTGCTTTGCAAACAGCAAGAGATACTGCCAATATAGCATTTGCACCAAGCTAAAAAAATAATAAACATATTAATTGAAGAAAAGCATATATATATATATATATATATATATATATATATATATATATATATATATATATATATATATATATATATATTAAAAAATATATTGTCATGTTCAAATAGTCATGAATTAAAAATTTATCTAAAAAATCAGACATGTTCATTCAGCACTGGAAATTACGGACCGCCCGACTAAAAAGAACTGAAAGCTCAGCACCCTGGTATGCGGATTTTGTAAATTATTTGGCAAGCAATATTATGCCACCTGAACTACCCTACCAACAAAAAAAATGATTTTTACATCAGGTAAAGGTCTTACATGTGGGATGATCACTTATTGTTCAAAGTTGGCGCGGACGGAATTGTACGGAGATGCATACCCGAGGAGGAGATGAGAGCGATACTAGAAAAATGTCATAACTCCCCTTACGGAGGTCATTTCAAGGGAACGAGGATGGCAATGAAGGTGCTTGAGACTTGATTCTATTGGTCTAACTTGTTGAGGGATGCCAATGTATTTGTGAAACAATGCGATAGATGCCAACGCAGCGAGAATATCCATAAGAATGACGGAATGCCCATGAACATAATGTTGGAAGTTGAATTATTTCATGTATGAGGTATAGATTTCATGGGGTCGTTCGTGAATTCGAATGGTAATTTTTTCAGATTATTGGCTGTGGACTACGTATCTAAGTGGGTGGAAGCAAACGCGACGCCCAGGAATGACGCGAAGGTAGTCCTTAACTTCTTAAGACACCATATATTCAGTCGATTCGGAATCCCGAGGGCAATCCTTAGTGACGGCGGAAGTCATTTCTGCAATAATCAGTTCACCGCGTTACTAAACAAATTTGGAATAACTCATAAAGTCGCATTAGCATATCATCCCCAGACGAATGAGTTAGCGCAAGTTTCCAATAGGGAGATTAAGAAAATTCTAGAAAAGACAGTGAGCATCAACCGTAGAGACTGTTCACAAAAGCTTGTTGATGCATTGTGGGCATATCGTAATGCCTTCAAAACCCCTATTGGACTAACCCCGTACCAGATAGTTTATGGAAAGTCTTGTCATCTGCCTCTAGAAATGGAACACTGGGCATTCTGGGCTATTAAGAAAATAAACTACGATTTCCGAGATGCCTGGAAATCTTGCCCGGAGCACCTCCCTAGGGTGGAAGATGATGAAAAACAGCGGAGAAGGCGGAAAATGGCGGAGAAATGTTGAGCGATCCCCCGCTATTCTGAATTAGGGCGAGACCTGCAATATTTATACAAAGCAGAATTGAACAATGCGCACGATCACGGGCGCACGACCACTGGTCGTGCGCACTATGTCCAGTGATCGTGCGTACTGGCATGGCATAATAGGAAAAAGAACTGGGATAACGCGCACGAGCAGTGGCGCACGACCAGTGGTCGTGCACACTAAGTTAAATGGTCGTGCGATTACCCCAGACAGGACTCCAGAAAAGAGGAATTAATGCACACGATCAGTGGCGCATGACCGGTGGTCGTGCGCACTATGTCCAGTGGTCGTGCGATTACCCCAGGCAGATTTTGGAAATCAGGGAACATTGCGCACGATCATCGGCGCACGACCAGTGGTCATGCACACTATGTCTGATGATCGTGTGCAGTATTCCTGCTTCTAAATGGCCCCGGAACACGCACACAACCCCTAAACCCAACACTGATATGTACAGACATTCCAAACAAGCACAAAATGGAGTACAAACAATAAAAGTACAAAAATACACAACCACGGGGCTAAGTGTGCACTTCCTATGGAAATATAGACAAGATGAAATATGAATGATAAAGAACTAAAAGTGAAGTGCAAACGTGTGAAAACTAGCCTAGATGAGTCCGAAAAACTCTATATAAATCGGACTCATCACACCCCCAGACTTAACTGTTTGCGCGTCCCGAGCAAACAAAATCAAAGTAGATAGGGAAAATTACTAACTAACAAAGAAATTGAAAAACAAAGTTCCATGCGAAGTCGCATGCTCGCGTGCGTAAAAATACAACAGAGAAAATTTCTAAGTATGCAGAATAGTTTATATTTTTCACAATGCGTATCAAAATTTTATTACTACTCAAAAATAAAATCACAGTGAATCAACCGGTCACGCATAGGAAGAAAGTAGGCAGGCCACTAAGGTGATCTTTACCAAAGATCGGGGCTCAGGATCACCTCCAAAGGAATCCACCAATGTCGGGGACCATACGCTTGCTCGTTCACACTCTCTCCACGACACTAGTTAGACTCAAGCGCAAATCCGTAGGACTTTCGGATAATCACGGGGCTTGGGTTACGGTGAGGCAAACAATGATAAAAATAAAGGCTATGCACCTAACCCAAATGAGCTAGCCTAAAAAGAATCCAATGGCTAACCACAATATATGCACGTACACCACACCTCCAGATTTAACTTTAACATATGCGTGTGTGCACCGCCTACTCCAAATATAATCACATTTCCAAAAAGATTTTCAATTTAAACTTTTTTCTTTTCACTTTCTTTTTTTTTCTTTACAAATATTTTTTTTCTTTTTTTTTCTTCATTTTATTTGCACAATTCAGCAGATATAAACTTGGGAGCACTTCCACATTTTCACAAATAATAACACCACATAACATCCCAACATGAAAATATAAAACACTAAACTCGACTTGGGTGTGCGACTAGGATAGGCTATGGGGCTTTGGTGAATGAAGGTGGAGCTGAATCAAAAGAAGGGTAGGCACAACGGGGCTAGCGAGGATATGACGTTAGGAACGGTACAAAGCTCAACCGGGCCAAAATGATGGCCTACATCACGCTTACGCTAGACTAACCAAGTACCCATGCTTCGAGAGTAGTTTGGGGCAAGTTCTTAGCCAACGAGAAAGAAGATCCTTCCTCCCGACTTGAGCAAAACGAGTCTAGTGATGGCTACACACATTCCTATACTAACGTTTGATTCACACCGGATTCACCAACTTTTGAGTAGAATAAAAAGATCTTTACGCAAATAGAAAAGTATAAAACCATAAGCATACAGAAAAATTAAATCTACTCGAATTTCTACACGAGACGAGAGCAGTTGACTATAAACACAACAAGGTCAACATTTTACTTTGTCTCACAATCCTAAGCCAACACCATAATTTTCCCAAATCTAACGAAGAAATGAGTTTAACTCGCGGCACACTAACAGCTAAGCATGCGCTCAAGTGGGTGCAGTGGTGTGCAGTGCAATGAACTAATCAAAATAAACTATAAAATCTTCTAGTATGCACATGAGATGTGCACGTGCAAAAGGCAACAAAACTGGCTCTCCCCCAGACTTAAACTAAACTACACAGCATATGATAGAGATTAAAATCATAAAGAGCTAAAGGAAGAGGTTACCCAATGCTCAGCTAGTGAGCATACCAGAAGACGCGTGGAAACCTGAAGCAGGTCCGCCATACGAAGAATCACAACCCCGCCAATGCGATTTGCCATGAATACCTGCAGGGGTGAGCTCCGGAAAAACAAAAAAAAAAATACAGACTACAAAGAAATACTAAAACTAACTAGACATGAAAAACAAGGTGCAGAAAATGAAAGATAAGTACTGGGGTTATTGTCATCCCAGCACGACTTATTCGGCTACGAAAAGGTTATAGCTAATGGGCCTATGAAAATAAAAATGCACAGGTAACTGTCCCAATATCCGTTTCGGTAACGGGTACCGATACAGTGATAAACAGTTACCCCTCTACCTAAATAGTAATACCTGCCCAACACAGGTAGAGGAAATAGGAAGAAAGAAGAGAAGGAGCGCTGGTCCTCATTCTTCTCACCACAAAATGAATCCTTTCCTAGCAAGGTTTTGTCCACCACAAGTTCGCTGGGGGCGAAGGTGACGGCAGGGGCTTCCACTGTGAAGGAGGTAGGAACATCCTCACACAAGAGGATGCACTGGTCGATAGCCTGAGCGCAAGGCTCAACGTCAACCCAACTTACTCGTGGAGATTCTGTTAAAATTCAACAAACCCGCAGACGCCACCTCAGATATCCTGTTGAAACTCAACAAACCAGAGGAGGATACGTCCACTTATAATGTTGAACGTTTTCCCGGATCTTGGAGTTAGCAGGGGTTATCTCAACAAAGCAGTAACAACCAACAACACATGCAACACAAGCATCTTTATTGATCAAGAGCACACTTCTTTACAAGGCGAGACATACATGGCGAGACATGCTTCACCAACAACCCAACCAGGAGAACAGAGACAGTTACAAAGACAAGAAACAAACCAAGCCACGCGGACTTAATCAACAAGCCGCCGGTCTACTGCTGTGAAGTCCGCTCAGTCCGCCAGGTCGCCAGACCGCAACCCAAGCCGCGCGGACTACCCCTTATTCCAATGCTTAGCTCTTCACCGCCGATCTGCAGGCCACCTGACCGCGAGGTCGCCTACCCGCCAGACCGCACACGCTGCGCCACCGAAAGGAACAGTTCTCCTGAAGCAGGCGACTTCCTGAACTCCGAACCAAGTTGCCAAAGAGAAGACTGCCTAGTCACTATCCGCGAATTGTTGTTTACTGCCTGTTGCTTAACCGCAGAGTCCGCACTGTCCCTGACCGCAATCAGAGCCAAGTCCTGGCTTTTCAGCGCTATCCGCACAACCTGCACAGCACAACTCAGTCAACTCTCAAACCGCACAGACTCCAAGGTCCAGTCCGCAGCAACTTACGCGAGCTCAAATACTGTTCACTTACTTCGGTTAGGTTCCTTGAGGTTCTCTTCATGACGTGACATGGGTCCTATTTATAGGCACGATGATGAGTATGGTCACTGCCCTATCCGATAGGATCACCGCCACATCCCGCAGCAAGAACAAGTGTATCCGCAAGTCCGCGGATACACACACCAGTCCGCTGCTCCCGTGTAGATAGCCAGCCCGCCTAGCTTCTCCAAGGCCGGACTCCAATCTCCAGTCCGCCTTGTCGCCAAGGGCCAAGCCAGGATCACCACAGCCAGACTCTGCAACAGCTATGTCCGCCAATCTGCGGACAAGGCATCAGCCCGCATAACCCGAGCCCACATCCTCATCATCAAGGCACCTGCCGGACTCAGCGGACACCCGGCTTCCGTCCGCACATCCCGAGTCCATTGCCTCATCTCCAAGGCACCGCCGGATTCTGCGGACATGCCGATCCAGTCTGCTTATACAGCAAACTCCAGTCTGCATTCCTGAATTCATAACCTCATACAAGGCTAAACCGAACTCAACGGACTCCAGCTCCAGTCTGCACGCTCTTGCACAGGGAATCCTCCAGTCCGCATATCCCCAAGCTAGCAAACAAGGCAACAACACTTCTACTAGGCTTGGCGGACTGAGAAAGCAGCCCGCGCTACACTGCGCGATCTTCCCGGACTGAGCCAACCTGGACTTGGTTCAGAACCCACCAAGTCCAGTCCACTGGCCGCAAGGGCCAGTCCGCACTTACTGGCGGACACTGGATCTAGCCCGCCATACCGGGCGACCTCCAGCTTCTGTACACACTGACCGGCGGTCTCCGTGGCTTCCACTTGCCGCTGCACTAGAGCAAGACCAAGGCAACTGCCAAACCAATCTGTTGAGCTCCAGTTCATCAGTCCGCTTCATGCCGGACTCCGCGGATAGGATTTCTATCCGCCCGGTTACTTCCTGGGATCCAACTACCCACTGAGTATTCGTCGGCATGACAGACCGCTGCTGCTGTCCGCGTAGTCCGCGTGAACAGACCGCCCAGGCTGCCACAGAGCAAACCGCCTGCAACATCCCTGCCGACTTAGCAGTCCGCCAACCCTGTCCACGTAATCCGCGCGGATAGGTTACCCAAGCCTTCCATTCACCCACTTTCACTTCACAATTTTCAACAGATTCAACCTGCACAGGCTTAGATAAGGAAGGGGGGTCAAGAAATAAAAGAGACGAAGAACATAAAGAAATAATTGGGGGAGTGATCCCGTTTTCACTCCCCAAAGGCTGAGGTAGAAAAATATCGTCAGCAAGGTCGACAATGCTACAAGTCTCGGCCGGATCCATAGAGGCCTCACCAAGACTTGGACTTCCTCCTTTGGTATCGAGGGCGAAACCTCGACACCAGGAAGGTTGTCCTCCTCCATGGGAGTGGAAACAACCCATATATCACAAGCCTCAACTTGTGTTGCATCATCGAAAATATCATCAGAGACGACTGAAGTAGAATGCACAAAAGGCGGAAGAACTTTGCTTGAATAAAGGTCAAGCGCAGGTTCCTCACAAAGAATCGGCTCCACGCTTGGAGATGTATGCACAGGAGAGATGGGCTCAACCACGTCGAATCCTAGATCAGCCACACATCTGGAGGTTGTGTCCACATCATTCCCTTCAACAAATGAAGGTGACATGGATACATAACCAGATGATGAAGGTGTGCCACCAAGGGTAGGATTCGGGATGATCCGGATGTCCGACTCATCATCCTCTTCCATAACACGGAGGTACTCGACACAATCCTTCAGGACATGATCTGTTCAATGACAATACAAACACATTCTCCCATTTCTCTGCGGTCCTTGTGGGGCCGGAGAGGAGTAAGAAAACGATGTATGTGGTGAGGACGATTGACCATAAGCTCGGGGCACAATGTTTGAAGGGCTGTACGAATACAGCATTTCATGCATTGTGCGCTGAGGCTTATGCTCAATATCTCTCGTAGAGCATTCATGACTCGCGTGGGAAGGCTTTCCACACCAACGACATTGGGCATACGAATATCCCCACATGGTGTCGAAAAAGCAGATTCAAAATAAATTGTGCAAATTACTAAATCCAACAATATATTACTACAATTGTCTAAACAAACAAGAAAAAGGCAGGAAAAACAGAAATAGAACAAAACAAAAGTGATTACAAAGGAAAAGGAAAGCAATCTCATGTCTCCCTCTCCAGAAACTCACACGACTGTGTTCACCGGCAACGGCGCCAAAAATTTGATGCGTGTAAATCGTCAAGCGCACCGGTCGCACAAGTAATAAAGTTTGGGAATAAATCCCAGAGTGTCGGTCTCTTGAGGAATGCAATTAGCATAGAGCGGCAACAGTTCAGAAAATATTGTTATGAGAGTTATACTTAGAAAAAGAGTAAAAAGGGAACTTGAGAGATTGTGGTTGTTTGATCTAATAAACTAGCAAAAGCTATGCGGGTCGAAGGCACCGCTTCGCAAGGTGAAGTGGGTGTTTCGGCCGCGATGCCGAACTTCGGTTGGGCGAGTGGACGGAAAGCTAATGGATGGAAGTGTTCTTGTGTGGAGTGCATTCGGGTGAGACACAGGTATGGGGTGGATGTGGAGTGAGTGAGGCGCATTCATAGACACTACTCACAAACATAAGAAACATATTAACATCCCATTATATATAGAATAAAACTTGATGTTCATTACAATGTTAAACCATTCCATACTACAGAGGAAGGGGAAGAGTAGTAAACCAAAAGAGAGTGAAGATCCACCGAAGGTCATCGCCGGAATAGCGAGTTGTCAATCCGCTTACAGGCTCAGTCCAAGGAAGCTTCCGGTACCAACGAGCTGTCAACTTAAAGGCCTTTAAGTCTATTCTCTAGGTTGTCTTCTTCACCAACTCCGGTGGAAAGCTTGGAGTTGAAGTTGTCAATGGCCGAGGTCTTCGCCGGAGAGTTTGAAAAGCTTCAGAGTAGCTGGCTACGGACTCCCGACGAAGGTGGAGGTGATGGAGCAGCTGGAGAAGTAAAATGGCGATTCCCGCGCACTCCCCGATCGTAGCAAATGACGGGTATTGACCTAAATCGTGGAGCAGGGCCTTAAATATGGAAGCAGCAAAAGCAATGCGCACGATCAGTGGCGCACGACCAGTGGTCGTGCGCACTGTCGGTCGATGATCGTGCGCCATTACCAAATAGACCTTCAACCTGGATAAGAAGCATTAGCATATATGCGCACGATCAGTGGTGCACGACCAGTGGTCGTGCGCACTACGGCCAGTGCTCGTGCGATTACCCGGGCAGAATTAGGAAAATGAGAATTTAATGCGCACGATCAGTGGCGCACGACCAGTGGTCGTGCGCACTAAGTCCAGTGGTCTTGTGCAGTATTCCTGCATCGTCGGGGTCTCCCAAGCGGTTTCGGAGCATGCACACGAACCCGACACTAGAAGAAGAGGTAGATAGGCCACCAAACGTGCACACCACATTCCCAAGACAAGGCTAAAGAACAACAAAAACACAGAAACAAATAAAGCAAAGAGAAACGGGCCTATAGTGCACTGAATCGTGAAATAGGCACGTAAGCAAATATAAGCAATAATGACTCGCAAGTGTAGTGCTAAGACGATAAAACTGGCCCAGATGAGTCCAAAAATCAGTGTAAAATGTGGACTCATCAACAATCCAGACACAAAATAAATATTTACACCAAAGAAATATTCAGAGATGAACAATGATGAAGTCATCTTTGCAACAATGTATAAGAGGGCACATAACATCATTGTTAGTGCCATAGATGACTCAACCTTCTAGAACTTATTCACTACAAAACCTCCAAGGAGATGTCGGATACTTTGGTGTTTGACATGGAGGGTACAGAGGAGGTCAGAGTTGATAGAAAATTCAAGCTCAACCAAGAGTATGAGGCTTCCAGGCAGTCCCAGAAAGAGAGCATAAATGGATGCTATGAAAGATTTTTCAGAATAGTAAATGAGTTGAGGACTTATGGGAGAGTCTTCAGCCATTATGAGCTGAATGATAAGTTCCTTAGATCTCTAACAAGAGATTGTGACCCCAAGATATGTGCCATCAGAGAGGTGACAAAGCTGGCTGATACTCCATCTCACACTCTATTTGGAAAGCTTCTCACTAATGAGATGCTGCTAACTACCAAGAAAGAGTAGGATACAATCAGCAAATCCCAGGCCAAGGAAAAGTCTTTGGCCTTCAGAGCTGACAGGACCAAGAAGAGCAAGGAGAGGATTGCCTCTCCTCTAAGGAGGCCAGCTGATTCAGGCAGCATAGGGCCATGTTCATTAGACAATAACAGCTCTGATGAAGAATTTTTTGCCTTCTCTAGGCAGTTCTAGCAACTAATGAAGAGGAAGTAGTGGTGGAGAAGACCTTCCTCGTCCTCTCATCACAGGAAGAACCACTCCAAAGGAGAAAGGTATGATTCTAAAACTAGTAAACATATTTCCTATAAAGTTTTCTGCTATTGTTACAGCAAGCCACGGTATGTGTGAATGTTTTTTAACTGAAGGTTAGCTAATCACCTAGAGGGGGCTGAATAAGTCTTTGAAGTTTTATTACTTCTTTTGCTGATTTCAAATTAATCTATCTAGAGCTTATCCTTAGATCCTGCAATAAGAATGAAAACAAGCAACACGTCAAACACACAAAGATCTATTGTGGTTTCCCAATTGGGTATATCCACTTTCCCTCCCACATATCCAACTTATTTGTTGGACTAGGCACAAACTCTACCAATATGCTCCTCAGAGCTTACACCTCAGGCCCTCAGCCCTATACACAGATTATTCATAGAATCCAAACTTAGAACTACAAGGGTTCCTACCTCAGAGCCCTGTAGAGCTCCTACAACTCAGTGATGTACTGATCACATACCTCACCCTTATTTCTAAGGCCTATAACTCAGGCTCTTCAGCCCTATAGATTCAGTCACATAGCCTTACTCTCAGAGTGCTGCAGCACTCCTACAACTCGGTACCCTTCTTGGTACCTATAACTTAGTGTCCTCCAAGGCCTACTACTCAGTGACACACTTGTCACCTACAGCTCAGTGACTCTCCAGTCACCTACCTGAGGCACAAGGCCCTACACTCTGGCTGGGAGGACAGCCCTACCTCAGATCCATACTTGCATCCTACCTCAGAGAACATCACTCTCCTACCTCACGCAATTAATCCATACAGCTCAGATCCACTCTTGGATCCTACCTTAGTACCCCAATAGGGCACCTACCTCAGTGACTAATTATTCACCTACCTCAGGCACAAAGTGCCATACACTCAGATTCAGATAACCTGAATCCTACAGGAAGTAAATTAGGAAAATAAAGAACTGACTCAGAGAAAAGTCTTTGAGTCTACCTTGCTGGACTAAGCAGATATCAGTCCAACACTCTTACTGTAGAAGAAATTAGTCTTCTTCTACAGCTAACTCTTTTTTGCTGCACAGATGAACAACTATCAGCTTACTGAATGGATGAATCAGCTTCTTTATTCTGGAGAGAGCTATCTTGTTGAACTTGAAGAGCTTCAGCTATCTTCCTTTGCCTTCTGGTTATCTCTACTGGACTTGAGATTTCAAGCTTAATGGAGAAGAAGATGTCCAGCCGCCTCTAGTTTTCTTTTTTATTTTCTGCATTTGTTCTTCGTCGCCCTAATCCCCTTTTCTTTTTCCTTTTTATATTCGCTAATTTGACTCAAAGGCACAAATGTGTGTGTGCCCAGCCAAGGATTGGTGAGCCCCACCTCCTTCAGAAAAGGACAAAGCAGCTTTCAGTGCCAATACAGCTTTCCCGCAATGGCTACAAGTAAGTTGACATTGATGACGTCAGCAATGGTCGTCACCATCTAGACTTAGAAAATATTTCAGAAATTTATAAAGCGTTGAGTGATGTTAAGTCACTCAACGCCATCTGTCTTGGCTCTCAGCGCTTCAGGACTTTTGAATTTTTTCTAGATTTGTCTCAGCGGTTCTGTCTCAGCGGTCTAAGTGGTCTCTTATTAACAGCTGAGACAAGCTTCTGTCTCAGCGCTTTCTTCTTAGTGGTCTCAGCACTTTATTCTTAACTACTGAGACAACCTTCTATCTCAGCGCTTTCTTCTCGCGGTCTCAATGCTTTCTTCTCAGCAGTCTCAGCGCTTTCTTCTCAGTTATCTCAGTTGTCTCAGCGCTTTTTGCCTTTAGTCAATTTTTCTTGCATTAGCTGCGTTCGACGATCTGTGGGTTGAGTTCGATGAAATTTGATCTTCTCAGCGGTCTAAGGGCTTTTTACCTTAGTCAATTTTTCTAGCTTTAGCTCGACGAGTGTTGAGTTGAGCCCGACGATCTGTAAGCTGAGCTCGACGAAATGCAAACTAAGCTCGACGAACTTTGAATCCTGAGCTCTTGAGCTTATCCCAAGGAATGTTGAGCTGAGCTCGACGACCAGTGAGCTGAGCTCGACAAAATGTGAGTTGAGCTTGACGAATTTTGAGTTTACTACCAAACTCATTTTTCTTCACATGTCCAATCATGGACTACCAGAATGCATGAACAAAGGCACACATCAAATACATTATGTGTGTATGTCATTGACCTATTTGACTACTTACAAATCTGGGATATTGGGATCAATAGACCCAACAAACTCCCCATATTTGAAGAAGTCAAAACAATACAGATCATTGACAACACAGGATATTCATCATAGACAACATTTAACATTATTAGAGTGTAGAAAAGTTACCAGATTACCATATTTCTCCAGCCTGTGGAGAATTACTTACTCCCCCTGGCATGCTGTCATCCATACTATTTCACCTGTCTATTCTTCTTACCCCTTTGACTCCCTTTGACTCTATCCTCCCCTTTTTGACTTCTGCAATAGGGAGCATTCTATGTGGTTTTTCTCTCAAATCCGTCTGGAGTAGATCTTCCACTTTGACTCAATCCAGTTCAGCTCTCTTCATATTCTGTTGGGCTAGCTCCCCCTCAATAGTTGCACACTATCTTCATAATCTGGACGAAGAGCATGTTCTACCTGCAAAATAAACAGTGTAGCATATGGTAGAAGAGAGAATTGAAGCTACAAAAGGTTCAACATACCCAATTCAAATTTGAAGTTGTTGAACTTGGCTTCATCTAGTGGCTTAGTGAAGATATTTGCCACTTGCTTGTCTGTGGAGACAAATTCAAGGGAGATGTGTTCCCTTTCCACATGTTCTCTATTGAAATGATACCTAATTTCTATATTCTAAGTCCTACTATGGGAGACAGGATTCCTAGCTATAGAAATTGCAGGAGTAGAATCACAAAAGATTGGAGTTCTACTTATCTGAATATTGTAGTCCTGAAGTTGATGCTGGATCCATAACAACTGAGCACAGTAGCTTCTAGCAGAAATATAGTCTAACTCTGTTGTTGATATTGCAACACTTGTTTGTTTCTTGCTGATCCAAGAGACAAGCCTTCCACCTAGAAATTGATAGGAGCCAGAAGTGCTCTTCATGTCCTCATTGCAGCCTGCAAAATCTACATCTGAATAGCCTGTTAGTTCAAATTCCCCATTCCTGGGGTACCACAGTCCAAGATTTGGGGTGACCTTAAGATATCTCAATATTCTTTTCACAGTAGTGTAGTAAGACTCTTTAGGGCAGGCCTGATACCTAGCACAGACACATGTTGCATACATAATGTCATGCCTACTTGCAGTGAGGTAGAGAAGGGAGCCAACTATACATGTATATAGAGTTTGATCAACAGGTTTCCCTAGATCATCATTGCCTAACGACATACTTAAGCTCATGGGAGTTCTTATGGTGGAAGCATTGTCCATGCCATATTTCTTGATTTTCTTCCTGGTGAATTTTGATTGAGAAGTGGAGAGACCATCATCAGTCTATTTTACTTGGAGTCCCAAGAAAAACTTCAATTCACCCATACTAATCATCTCAAACTTCCCCTGCATTAGTTTTGCAAACTTCCTGCAGTGGTTGTCATCAGTATATCCAAATATTATGTCATCAACATAAATCTAGACTAAGATGATCTTTCCCTTGGATTCCCTTAGGAATAAGGTCTTATTTATCTTCCCCTTGAGAATCTATTCTCAATAAGGAAGGTAGACAATGTCTCATACCATGCTCTATGGGCTTGTTTGAGCTCATAAAAAGCTTTCCTAAGTCTATATACAGTGGTAGGAGAGTTAGAATATACAAAACCTGGAGGCTGCTCTACATAAACCTCTTCCTTCAAGTCTCCATTCAGGAAGGCATACTTGACATCCATCTGGAAGACCTTGAATCCTTGGAAGGCTGGAAATGCATAGAATAATTTGATGGCTTCCAATCTTGCAGCTGGGGCAAAGGTCTGATCATATCAATCCCCTCTTCCTGTCTGTATCCTTTGGCCACCAGTCTTGCTTTATTCTTTATTATAATGCCATTTTCATCAAGTTTATTTCTAAAAATCCACTTGACTCCAATGATATTATGTTCATCTGGTCTGGGAACCAGCTTCTAGACCCTGCAACTTTTGAATTGGTTCAGTTCTTCCTACATTGCTCCAATCCAAAGTTGGTCTTGATTTACCACCTCAAAATTTTTTGGTTCTTCTTGTGATAGGATGCTGGAATAGAGAGCTGTGTTAAGACTCCTGCTTCTGCTCTGTACACCTTGGCTAGTCTTATCTATAATCTGATCTGGAGGATGATCTCTCAGATATCTGACTGCTGGGGCAGCCTGACTGCTTCCTGCTGATTACCATTTTCTTCAGCAGGTTGGTCTTCATTTCCAGCATGACTGTCCTGTGCTTCCTCTGGATAGCATCCCTCTTCACATTCTTCTTGCATAGCTGGGTCTTTATCTTTGATGGAGAGCTTTTCCATCATGACTTCTGTACCTGCAGAGCTAGGCAAAGATCTTGACAGCTCACTGTCAATCATGCGTGACTCATCAAACACTACATGGACAGATTCTTCTACAACTTGATTTGTGAAGTTATATACTATATATGCCCTACTATTATTTTTGTACCCAACAAAGATCTCCTCATGGTACTTCGCAGCAAACTTAGTCACTTTTGACTTACCATTGTTCAGGATGAAACACTTGCAACCAAATATCCTGAAATAGGATATGTTTGGTTTTCTACCCTTCAAGATCTCAAAGGGAGTCTTCTTGTGGCCTTTGGTGATAGAGGCCATATTGAGCACATGATAAGCAGTATAACTGCCTCAGCCCAAAAATATTCAGGAAGAGAAGTGTCACTCAATAATGTTCTCCGAGCTTCTATGAGAGTCCTATTTTTTCTCTCGGCTAACCAATTTTGCTAGGGTGTTCTTGGAGAGGAGAGTTCTTGATGAATCCCTTGCTCTTCACAGAATATAGTCTTGGCAACAGACTGAAACTCAGTTCCATGGTCACTTCTCATTTTGACCACAGAGCATGCAAGCTCATTCTGAATTTGCCTTACAAAATTAAAGATGATTTTAAGGGTTTCATCCTTTCTTCTAAGGAAGAACACCCAGGTAAACCTGGAATAGTCATCAACCACCACAAGGGTGTATACCTTCCTACCTAGACTATGAACAGGCATATGACCATAAAATTCCATATGCATGAGATACAAGCATCTCACTGAGTCCTTGGCCCCAATGCTCTTGAAAGAGGTCTTAGTCTGCTTACCCTTTTGGCAAGCAGCACAGATACCCTCCTTGGAGCATTTTATTTTGGGACCACTCCTAACTAGCTCATCACTGAAGAGCTGACCATTGGTCTTATAATTCAAATTAGACACTCTTGTGTCATTGGACACAATATGAGACTTTGTTATTTGTAACTAGGCATATAGGGGAACTATTATCTAAGCAAGAAAAGTTTAAGCAATAGACATTCCCACATCTTGTGCCTGTTAAGATGACACTTTGGTCACTTAACCTCTGTATGTGGCACTTATCCTTGTGAAAATAAATGTCATAACAAAGATCACATAGTTGGCTTATGCTGATTTTGTCATTTGAGATATTACCATAGGCTCTGGTTATCCCCTTGTCAGAGCCTCCAATGATGACCTTGGGTCCATTCTTTACTGGAGTGAACTCTTTCAATAGCTCCTTTATTCCAGTCATGTGCCTGAAACATCCACTGTCCAAGCACCATTTAAGGGAATTGGTACTTGAACTAACCTGAAAGGAACACAAATCACCTTACCTTAGGATCCTAATTTCTGTTGGGTCCTAGGTTCACATTAGTCTGAAAATAACCATGCCTTCCTGCAGAATTTCTGACATGTTGGCAACCTCTGGACACTGAAGGATTGTGCCAACAATCTACAACATAGTGACCCACTTTGCCACAACACCAACCCTCATAGATATTGTATCTTATTTTCTGTTTGGGACCAGTATTAGGCTGTACTGCTCCCTGAATAGTGGGGAGATGTGCTGCTCTATAGTTCTGTCTTCTTTCAGCAGCCGTTTAACTGAAGGACAATCTTTCAGCTGGCTTTTTTGGTTTTTTCTGAGAACCACCAGCTGCATGTCTCTTTTCAGCTAACATGCATCTGATAGCATCTAAGATTGTCATTCCTGCCATGTCAGAAGACTCACCTTCAGTCACTACTTTTGCTGGATGATTTAGATTCACTGCAGCAGCATTATATTTGAGTTTTGGGGCTGGGGAAACAAAAACAAATGGTCCAGTATGGGCTATTTGAATTTCCTCATAAGGAGCCTTAAATGCTCTCACATGGTTGTATCTTCCACCTTGGCTAGGGCCATATTGCTCCATACCAGTGGATCTGTCATTCTCCCAGTGACCATAATAGCTTTCATGGTCATACGTATTAAAAGGCAACAATATTCTCTGAAAATGAATTTGAGGCAATGAGGCTAGAGGCACAACTGGTGTGTAACACCCCAGTTTTTGCAAGGGGTTCAGTCTGCAGTTCTGAAAATTTTTGGGTTCTGGCAGGAGGCACACGGCCTGCGACACGGGCATGTCGCAGGGCGTGTCGAGGCCGTGTCGACACTCGGCCCAAGTGACGACACTTTGTGCTCGACAGAGTGTCGAGAGTGAGGCACACGGCCTGCGACACGGGCGTGTCGCAGGGCGTGTCGAGGCCGTGTCGACACTCGGCCCAAGTGTCGACACTTTGTGCTCGACAGAGTGTCGAGAGTGGGGCACACGGCCTGCGACACGGGCGTGTCGTAGGGCGTGTCGAGGCCGTGTCGACACTTGGCCCAAGTGTCGACACTTTGTGCTCGACAGAGTGTCGAGACTGGGGCACACGGCCTGTGACACGGGCGTGTCACAGGGCGTGTCCCGCTTGGTCGACGATCTTCGCTCGACATTTTTCCGCGGTGTCGACACAAAGCCTGCCGACGGGTGTCGAGACTTGGCACACGGCTTGGGACACGGGCGTGTCCCAGGCCGTGTCACCTCTCGGGTTGGTGTTGGGGCCGTGTCGTTGGAGATACACGGCAGGCCACACGACCGTGTCACTGGGGACACGGGCGTGTCGGATTGAACACGGGCGTGTCGAATGCCCGTGTCTGATTCCAGGCGCGTCGATTTGAGACGGCGAATGAGGCACACGGCCCTGGACATGGGCGTGTGCCAGGCCGTGTTCGGCCCAGGTCTTTTATTTTCCAGGAGAATCGCGGCCAGTCTTTTTCTGGTTTTGGGATCTACCGGTTCAGGCCATCTCCTGGGCAGTTAAGTCCGATTTTAGGGTTACAGATCCGGATTCTTTTTCAAGTTCTCTCTTTCTTAGTTCTTGAGAGAAACTAGAGCAAGGAGGAAGAAGAAGAACTCTTGGGCTGTAGGAAGGGTTTCGGTGCTCCAAATCGCGGGCCGAGTCCGGATCCGTGAAGCTTAGACCGTTGCGAAGATTTCCATCCGGCTATTTTGCCATGGCAAGGAAGAGGAGTCGGAAGGTAACGACATCTCTCCTCTCGGTCTTTAGGATGTACGTTTTAGCATCATCTAGTTTTCTTTCTCTAATTTTTGGGCACCAAACTCTCGAATGAGAGGGGTTTTGGCTTGCCAAGTTTCAAGAGGAACTTCCGGGTCGATTGATTCCGTCCCCGGCATATCTTTGCATTAGAGATCCGCTTCGCTAGTGGATTAGGCATGGTGGGTGAAGCCGTAGTCGCGACCGTTAGTCCGACTCGGTGATGTTGCATACGAACTTAGGGATTCGTAGAGATTTCCGTTGCGGCAAGATGCCGTTTGTGTTGTGGTGGTGATTGTCCCGTTTGCTTGAAAAGGGTACATGTAGTCGAACCCGGACAAGGTTAGCTCCTCGTGGCGGTAGATGGTTTCCTTGAGGGACAAGGTTAGCTCCGTATGAGAATGGAGATGGTTTCCTTGGTGGACAAGGTTAGCTCCGCACGAGTTGGAGATGTTTTCCTTGGTGCGCGGGAATGCTGCGGTACAAAGAGGGTATACGATGTGTTTAGTCTTGGTTGTGTTGTGCCAAGGCGTGGCTATGTCTCCGTGGTCGGCTGGCTATCCCGTGACATGTGCGTCATGCGTGGAGAGTGTCCCGGCGAGACTAGTCCCCTTCTGTGAGACTGACGAGAATGCCAAGCTTGGGGCAAGCCCGGGCAAAGAGGCCATGAGCGGGTGGGGTCCAGCAAGGCTTCTTAGAATCAGTCAGTCTGTGGTGGCCTGTGCGCCGTGTGAGGGAGTTGTGTCTCCCTCAATGTTTGCGGCTTTATGCCAATTGGGGAAATGTGAGTACCCAAATGATGTGATGTTGTGCTAGATGCATACGTTGTAGGGTACCTTGGGTGAAGCCCGGGTGTTGCATTCATGTTGCATAGTAGGCCCTTTCTTTATATGCTCAACCAGTAGAGAACATGTTTGTTGTTTGAGACATCCAAGCCTGTTTTAATGTTTTTCTATCTATAGAAATTTATATTGCATATGAAGTGCTGACTTGCAGGTTGGAGGGTTCCCCGGGGTCCGTTAGGGGCGGCCGGGAGGAGATGTGTTGTTACACAGTTTGAGGTCAGCCTTTGCTGACCCACGTTACTAATAATTTTTACAGGGCAAGGATCGCACGCAGGAGCTAGCACGCCGGCCAAAAAGGCCTAAGCCCATGAAGTGTCTTCTCTTTTGGTAGCACTACTTGTGATTGATGTATGTTTGAGACTATTTTGTCCGGCTTGCATGCCGAGGTAGATTAGGAGTGCTATGCACGTTCATGTTTGATGTACTGTTTACTTTTGGACATTTGATGTAAGGCCTTAAGGCCATTTGTTTACTCTTTTGGGTTAGTGGATAACTTTTAGTCGTGCTCGTTTTTCCGCTGTGTTGTGCAAGTGTTTTGAGTTTGGGTAGCCATATCAACTTTTAATACTAAAGCTGTGGCGTTCGTATGTTGTGGGGCCCCGGCCGGACCCATATTATACGTCCATTACAGGGGAGGTGTTACAATTTGGTATCAGAGCCAGGTTTGATTCAAGGTCAGTGCGTAGAGAAGTTATCCACATAAGAGTAACGCGGGACCACGAGTGTCCTTATGTTTTAGTCTTGAGATTGGAGACTAATCCCTTATTTCTTGTCTTCCTGAAGAGTGCAAGCAACGAGGCGGGCACTTCAAGAGCAAGGGATGATCTCTCGGCGAGCAGTGCTACTGCTCCAGGTCTTTTGGGCACGGGTGTAGACCCGGCCGACTTCTGCCGCATGCTTGCAGAAGCGATGGTGGCAGCTCAAGCTGCAGCAGCGGCTCAGGTGGCAGCCCCTGCCACACCAGATACGGCAACGGTCGTGCCAGGAGCAGAAGCCAGGCGAGTGGAGCCTTTGGCGGAGAGGGTAGTTGTTGGACATGGAGACCGACACATGAAGTATTTCCTGAGTTTCCATCCCCCGTCTTTCAAGGGTGTTGGAACGCCCACGGATGCGGAGGACTGGTAGGTTCGCATTCAAGAACTGTTAAGGGCGGCAGAGACGCCAGAGGAAAAGAAAGCTGAGTATGTGGCGTTCATGTTGGAAGGAGACGCCAAGTTGTGGTGGGTGAGCCTTAGCGG
The DNA here is from genome assembly GCA_039583875.1 of Platanthera guangdongensis. Taxonomy (NCBI): domain Eukaryota; kingdom Viridiplantae; phylum Streptophyta; class Magnoliopsida; order Asparagales; family Orchidaceae; genus Platanthera; species Platanthera guangdongensis. The sequence continues at coordinate 125,823,265 of CM077158.1, read as the reverse complement.
CCGCCAGTTTCCGGGACGCACCCCATCAGTGGAAGAGTTCGGGGACGCTTTTCTTAAGAGGTATATCCCAGTTTCAACACGATTGGCCCTGCAGAGGCAGTTTCTGCATCTAATGCAGCGAGACAAGACAGTGGATGAGTACGTGCAAGAGTTCACCCGATTGGGTCGTTATGCGGGAACGACAATGGCGGATGATGTAGAGAGGGATAACCTCTTCTACCAAGGGTTGAGGGAAAATTTGAGACAACCCCTCATCTCCATGAAGAGGGCGGGATTTAATGAGCTAGTTGAAGCCGCCAGGAGTTTGGAGAATGATTTGGAGCGAACCCAACGCCGTAAGGGTTTTACTCCCAAGCAAGGGGAAGGGAAGCCTTCCCAATCTCATGGAAAGTCTAATGGGAGTAGGTGGAGGAAGAAGCCTTACACTTCCAGATCTGGTGAGAGGAGCAACTGGACGCCTGGGGGTTCCCACTCTAGGGGACCGCCGACGTGCTACAACTGCGGGAAGGTTGGGCACATAGCCCGTGCTTGTCAGCAAGGGGGAGCGGGGCAAGAGTCAAAGCAGGAGCAGTCTGTGCGCTCGGGCCCCAGTGCTGCAGAGAAAGGAAAGATGGCGGAGTCGAGCGCTTCTCGGTTCCAACCGGTGCAACCAAGGGCTTACAACCTTGGACAGCAAGAAGCGATCCGCCAAACTGATGTGGTGACAGGTATGAAGAGAACTTAAGTTTAAATTTTGTGCTTCATCCTTTTAGACTTTTGTGTAATGTCTATGTTGTAGGCTTCGTATTAGTTTCCGGATGCCCCGCTAGGGTATTGTTTGATACAGGAGCATCGCACTCCTTTCTTGCGGAGAGCTTCATCCGGAGAATAGGAGTTGATTCTTTCTCGTCGGGAGCAGAGCTGAAAGTGCGCATGCCCAATGGGTCATCTATGACCACCGGGGCTAAAGGGCGCATTTGTTGGGAGCTAGACGGAGTTGTCTTCGCTCTGGAAGTGGCAGTGTTACCATTAGTAGAGTTCGACGTCATTTTGGGTATGGATTGGCTTGCAGAGCAGCGCGCCAGTATTGATTGCCTTTCTAAGGTGGTGACCTTAAGGAGTAAAGGGCAAACTGAAGTCAAGTTTGAGGGCCTTGGTGGAGTGGCCTGTTCCCTGATATCGGCCATGCAGTTAGTGCGGGCGGTTAACCAGGGTGGTGTAGCGCTTATAGCGTTACTGGAGGTTCGTCTCTCCCAACTGTCTTTTGAGGAAGTGCCTGTGGTGGCATAGTTCAAGGATGTGTTTCCGGATGAACTTCCTGGAGCGCCTCCTCGGCGGGAGATCGACTTTTCGATCGAGCTAGTGCCGGAGGCTAGACCGGTGTCGCGTCCTCCCTTTAGGATGGCACCAAAGGAGTTGGCGAAACTTAAGGTACAGTTGCAGGAACTGTTGGAGCAGGGGTATATTAGACCCAGTTCTTCACCGTGGAGCGCACCGGTGTTGTTTGTAAAGAAGAAAGACGGTAGCATGCGCCTGTGCATAGACTACCGAGAGCTTAATAAGTTGACCGTCAAGAATAAGTATCCGATCCCTCGGATAGACGACCTGTTTGACCAATTGATGGGGTCAGTGGTATATTCAAAGTTGGACTTGAAGTCGGGATACTATCAGCTACGAATTCGGGACGAGGACATACCCAAGACTGCTTTTGGGACAAGGTATGGACACTTTGAGTTCACGGTGATGCCGTTCGGGCTGACGAACGCACCATCGGTGTTCATGGATCTGATGAATCGGGTATTCCGGGAATACTTGAATTCTTTTGTGGTTGTTTTCATTGATGACATTTTGGTGTTTTCCAAATCGCAAGTGGAGCATGAGACCCACTTGAGAATGGTTTTGCAAGTGTTGAGGGAGAATGAGTTGTATGCAAAATTCTCCAAATGCGAGTTCTGGTTGGAGAAGGTGGCATTTTTGGGCCACGTGATTAGTGGTGATGGGGTGGCAGTGGATCTAGCGAAAGTGGAGGCCATCAGGGATTGGCCGGTGTTGAGGACTGTGGCGGAAGTCCAAAGTTTTCTTGGACTAGCCGGGTATTATAGGAGATTCGTGGAGAATTTCTCGAAGATAGCTCTACCCATCACCTCTCTCACTCGCAAAGACCATAAATTTGTGTGGACCCAAGAGTGCGGTCAAGCATTCGAGGCACTAAAGGAGAGGCTTATGATGGCTCCGATCCTGAGTTTACCGCAAGGGACCGATGGATTTCAAATTTTCAGTGACGCATCGGGATGCGGTTTGGGTTGCGTGTTAGTACAGCATGGTAAGATGATAGCTTTTGGGGTCTAGACAGCTGAAGCCTCATGAGAGGAATTACCCCGTCCATGACTTGGAGTTGGCGGCGGTAATCTTCGCGTTGAAAATATGGCGACACTATGTGTATGGCGCAAGGGTGGAAATCTTCACGGACCATAAAAGCCTGAAGTATCTCTTAGATCAAAAGGACTTGAATATGCGGCAACGCAGATGGGTTGAGTTTCTTGGAGACTACGAAGTGGCGATTCAGTATACGCCGGGTAAAGCCAACGTGGTGGCGGATGCGTTGAGTAGAAAGTACTCGGGGCAAGGAAATTGGATCGAAGCTCATGATGAGCGGTTGGTTCGGGAGTGGGAGTCCCTTGGGTTGGAATGTGTTGCGAAAGGCGAGTCTAGCGTGGCTCGGTTGAACTGGATTGAAGTGCAAAGCGACTTGTCCGATCGTATTCGGGAAGCGACTCGGTTGGATGTGGAGTTTCAACCTTTTGTGTTGGAGGCTCAAACGGGCGAGAGCAGCACCTGGGAGATGATTGATGGGATTCTGAAGAAGGGCGGAAGGGTTTGTGTACCGCAGTTTGGCAATCTCCGTGAGGAGTTGATGTTTGAGGCTCATTTCTCAAAGTACTCCATTCACCCGGGCAGTACAAAGATGTACTTGGATATGAAGAAATCCTTTTGATGGCCGGGGTTGAAGCGAGATGTAGCTTTGTATGTGAGTCATTGCCAAACATGTGCCTTGGTGAAGGCCGAATGTCAGAAACCGGGCGGGTTCCTGAAGCCCCTTCCAATTCCTGAGTGGAAATTTGAGGACATCTCCATGGACTTTGTGCATGGTTTGCCTAGATCACAGCATGGGAATGATGCTATTTGGGTGATCGTGGATCGCCTAAACAAGGTGGCTCACTTCATCCCAAATCGGAAAGAGGACAGCGTGGAGAAGCTGGTGGAGTTGTATGTTCGCAACATTGTGCGACTGCACGGAATTCCTAAGAGCATAGTCAGTGATCGCGATGGACGGTTTACGTCCAAGGATTGGAGACTGGTTCAGAAGAGCTTGGGCACGAAGCTAAAGTTCAGTACAGCGTTTCATCCTCAAACCGATGGGCAAACGGAGAGAACGAACCGTACCATGGAGGATATGTTGAGGATGTGCGTTCTTGATTTTGGCAAGAGGTGGGAGGATCACCTCTTCATGGTAGAATTTGCGTACAACAACAGCTTTCAAGCTAGTATAAAGATGGCGCCATACGAAGCTTTGTATGGGAGGCGGTGTCGAACGCCAATGTCTTGGGCAGAGGCGGGGGACACCAAACTTTTGGGAAAGGATGCGGTAGTTGACGCTTGTGAGATGGTACGGACCATCCAAGAGCGTATGAAGGTGGCTCAAGACAGACAAGCAAAGTATTTCAATGATCGTCACCGGAAGTTAGAATTTGCAGTTGGTGATTGGGTTTATCTGAAGGTCAAGCCGTTCAAAGGCGTCTCGCGGATTCGCCGACTCAAGAAGTTGAGTCCAAGGTTTTTGGGGCCTGTTGAAATTGTTGAGCGGGTAGGAGAAGCAGCCTATCGGTTGGCGTTGTCCGCAGATTTGAGTGGATTACATGACGTCTTCCACGTCTCCGTGTTGAGGAAAGCCTTGGTGGAGGCTAGCGTGGTGATGGAGCCGGCATCGGTGCCGATTGACGAAGACTTGAGGACGCGAGTCCTTCCAATCGCTATAGAAGATTCGGAGATTCGGCAGCTGCGGAATAAAGAGGTTAAACTTGTGAAAGTTCGTTGGGACAACTGCGGTCGTGAGGAGTTCTCTTGGGAGCGAGAACAGGCCATGTTAGAAGACTATCCAGAACTATTTTTGTCAGGTACAATTTAAGTTTTGTACCCTTTTTGTTTTGTAATTTCGGGACGAAATTCTGTTAAGTGGGGGAGAGTTGTAACACCCCAGTTTTTGCAAGGGGTTCAGTCTGCAGTTCTGAAAATTTTTGGGTTCTGGCAGGAGGCACACGGCCTGTGACACGGGCGTGTCGCAGGGCGTGTCGAGGCCGTGTCGACACTCGGCCCAAGTGACGACACTTTGTGCTCGACAGAGTGTCGAGAGTGAGGCACACGGCCTGCGACATGGGCGTGTCGCAGGGCGTGTCGAGGCCGTGTCGACACTCGGCCCAAGTGTCGACACTTTGTGCTCGACAGAGTGTCGAGAGTGGGGCACACGGCCTGCGACACGGGCGTGTCGCAGGGCGTGTCGAGGCCGTGTCGACACTTGGCCCAAGTGTCAACACTTTGTGATCAACAGAGTGTCGAGACTGTGGCACACGGCCTGTGACACGGGCGTGTCACAGGGCGTGTCCCGCTTGGTCGACGATCTTCGCTCGACGTTTTTCCGCGGTGTCGACACAAAGCCTGCCGACGGGTGTCGAGACTTGGCACACGGCTTGGGACACGGGCGTGTCCCAGGCCGTGTCACCTCTCGGGTTGGTGTTGGGGCCGTGTCGTTGGAGATACACGGCAGGCCACACGGCCGTGTCACTGGGGACACGGGCGTGTCGGATTGAACACGGGCGTGTTGAATGCCCGTGCCTGATTCCAGGCACGTCGATTTGAGACGGCGAATGAGGCACACGGCCCTGGACACGGGCGTGTGCCAGGCCGTGTTCGGCCCAGGTCTTTTATTTTCCAGGCGAATCGCGGCCAGTCTTTTTCTGGTTTTGGGATCTAACGGTTCAGGCCATCTCTTGGGCAGTTAAGTCCGATTTTAGGGTTACAGATCCGGATTCTTTTTCAAGTTCTCTCTTTCTTAGTTCTTGAGAGAAACTAGAGCAAGGAGGAAGAAGAAGAACTCTTGGGCTGTAGGAAGGGTTTCGGTGCTCCAAATCGCGGGCCGAGTCCGGATCCGTGAAGCTTAGACCGTTGCGAAGATTTCCATCCGGCTATTTTGCCATGGCAAGGAAGAGGAGTCGGAAGGTAACGACATCTCTCCTCTCGGTCTTTAGGATGTACGTTTTAGCATCATCTAATTTTCTTTTCTCTAATTTTTGGGCACCAAACTCTCGAATGAGAGGGGTTTTGGCTTGCCAAGTTTCAAGAGGAACTTCCGGGTCGATTGATTCCGTCCCCGGCATATCTTTGCATTAGAGATCCGCTTCGCTAGTGGATTAGGCATGGTGGGTGAAGCCGTAGTCGCGACCGTTAGTCCGACTCGGTGATGTTGCATACGAACTTAGGGATTCGTAGAGATTTCTGTTGCGGCAAGATGCCGTTTGTGTTGTGGTGGTGATTGTCCCGTTTGCTTGAAAAGGGTACATGTAGTCGAACCCGGACAAGGTTAGCTCCTCGTGGCGGTAGATGGTTTCCTTGAGGGACAAGGTTAGCTCCGTATGAGAATGGAGATGGTTTCCTTGGTGGACAAGGTTAGCTCCGCACGAGTTGGAGATGTTTTCCTTGGTGCGCGGGAACGCTGCGGTACAAAGAGGGATTGCGATGTGTTTAGTCTTGGTTGTGTTGTGCCAAGGCGTGGCTATGTCTCCGTGGTCGGCTGGCTATCCCGTGACATGTGCGTCATGCGTGGAGAGTGTCCCGGCGAGACTAGTCCCCTTCTGTGAGATTGACGAGAATGCCAAGCTTGGGGCAAGCCCGGGCAAAGAGGCCATGAGCGGGTGGGGTCCAGCAAGGCTTCTTAGAATCGGTCAGTCTGTGGTGGCCTGTGCGCCATGTGAGGGAGTTGTGTCTCCCTCAATGTTTGCGGCTTTATGCCAATTGGGGAAATGTGAGTACCCAAATGATGTGATATTGTGCTAGATGCATACGTTGTAGGGTACCTTGGGTGAAGCCCGGGTGTTGCATTCATGTTGCATAGTAGGCCCTTTCTTTATATGCTCAACCAGTAGAGAACATGTTTGTTGTTTGAGACATCCAAGCCTGTTTTAATGCTTTTCTATCTATATAAATTTATATTGCATATGAAGTGCTGACTTGCAGGTTGGAGGGTTCCCCGGGGTCCGTTAGGGGCGGCCGGGAGGAGATGTGTTGTTACACAGTTTGAGGTCAGCCTTTGCTGACCCACGTTACTAATAATTTTTACAGGGCAAGGATCGCACGCAGGAGCTAGCACGCCGGCCAAAAAGGCCTAAGCCCATGAAGTGTCTTCTCTATTGGTAGCACTACTTGTTATTGATGTATGTTTGAGACTATTTTATCCGGCTTGCATGCCGAGGTAGATTAGGAGTGCTATGCACGTTCATGTTTGATGTACTGTTTACTTTTGGACATTTGATGTAAGGCCTTAAGGCCATTTGTTTACTCTTTTGGGTTAGTGGATAACTTCTAGTCGTGCTCGTTTTTCCGCTGTGTTGTGCAAGTGTTTTGAGTTTGGGTAGCCATATCAACTTTTAATACTAAAGCTGTGGCATTCGTATGTTGTGGGGCCCCGGCCGGACCCATATTATACGTCCATTACAGGGGAGGTGTTACATGGTGCCTTCCCTTTTCCTTTCCTTTTGAATTGGAAGGTCTAGAAGGTCCCTTAAATCCCAACCATTTCTTACCAGCTTGGGTAAGGTGGGTGACAATTAAGGGTGGCACAGTATTTGGCTTAAATATTTTGGTCACTGGCAATTTCTCATTTAAGAGATCATTTTCAAGTTTCTGGATAAGTTTCTCATTTTAGAGTCTTATCATAAACTCACTGTCAATGATCTCCTTGAGCTGGGCTGCTTATGCAGCCATGTTAGTGAGAGCTTTTTCTTGGTCTTCACACTTGCTTTTAAGACTAACAAGCTCTTTTGTCAGTCTCTTGGCAAGTATCTTGCACCTCTTAAACGCTTCAAGAAGTTCACCATACTTGGCAATTATGGAGTTGACATCATCCTCAGAGTCTGAATCCCCTTCATCTCTTGATGATTGAGCTTCAGAGTCTGAGCCAGCCTCATGACTTGAAATAAAAGATTGTGATTTAGCATTTACCTGAGTCTGACTAGGCAGATCCTGGCTGCTTTCTTCATCTATCATTGCCAACAATACATGACATTGAGCATCTTCTTCTAATTCTTCATCCACCTCTGAGTCATTATCTGAGTGAGATAGTGGGGCTCTGATCCCTATTCTAGCAGCAGGGTATTCTTCAGGTTCTTCTTCAGCAACAGCTATTAGCCCAATATAGGCTTCTTCTTCTTCACTGTCAGACTCAGAGGATGAGTCAGACCATGTCTTTTCCTTCTTAGCCACAAGGGACTTCTCTTTCTTCTTTCCCTTGTGGTGCTTCTTCACTCCTTCTTCTTTCCTCTTCACTGGGCATTCAACAACTATATGGCCAGGTTTGCTGCAACACAAACAAATAATATTAGAGAAAGATTGTTTATTAGAGTTTGGAGCATACCTGTCCTCCTTAGAGGAATTCCTTCTAGGATGTGAGGAGGAGGATGGTCTTCTGTTCTTCCAATGCCCCTTCTTCATGAATTTATTGAATTGCCTGGAGAAGGCAGCAAGGTCCTCATCAGATATATGGTTGTTAGAGGAGCTAGACCTCGAGCTCTCAGATTTTGACTCAGCTGTTCTCCTGACTAGAGAGATCTTCCTTCTACTCCTGTTTGAAGCATCAGCTTTGAAGGCCACAAATTTCACCTTTCTCTGTGACTTACTGCTCTTCTCTTCTTCTTCTTTCCTTGCTACAAGCTGCATCTCATAAGACAGTAGCTTTCCAAATAGGGTTGGAGGTGGAGTGTCAACTAGCTTGCCCATCTACCTGATGGCACAAATCTTTGTGTTCCAATCCTTTGTAAGGGACCTGAGAAATTTGTCATTCAGCTCATAGGTGCTGAAGACCCTTCCATATGTTCTCAGTTCATTAACAATTCTGAAAAATCTTTCAAAACTTTCAGCAATGCCTTCAGACTTTCCTTGTCTGAAGGCCTCATACTCCTAGTTGAGCATGGATTTTATGTCATCCCTTACCTCTTCTGAACCCTCCATGAACACAACTAAGGTGTCCCACATCTCCTTGGAGGTCTTGCAGAGCACCAAATTCTGGAATGTTGAATCATCTATTGCACTGGCAATGATATTTATAGCTCTCTTGTCCGTGGAGGCAAGGAGGAGCACATCTTTTTTCATTTCTACATAAGACTTAGGAGTCTGGATGTTGGCATCCAGAACTGAGATCTTCATAGGTATGAAAGGTCCCTCTTTTACTATGATGCAGATCCTAGGGACAACAGCTGCCATGAATAGCCTAACCCTTTCCTTCTAGAGGACAAACCCTTCCTTTCTGCAGATTTGTAACTTCATAGCCCCCAGTTCTTTGTAGTTTACACCAGACCCCATCCTTATTACTTGTAGCTAACTTTGGAGGTATACTCAGATTGTTAAATCCTTTTTGAGTAACCTCCCTCTGATACCACTTGAAAGTTGTTTAATTGAAGGTCTACTAATAACCTAGATGGGGGGTGAATAGGTATATGAAGTTTTATTAGTTCTTTTGCTGATTTCCAATTAATCTATCTAGAGCTTGTCCTTAGATCCTACAATAAGAATGAAAACAAGTAACACATCAAACACACAAAGATTTATAGTGGTTCCCCAATTGGGAACATCCACTTTCCCTCCCACCTATCCAACTTATTTGCTGGACTAGGCATAAACTCCACCAATATGCTCCTTAGAGATTACACCTTAGGCCCTCAGACTTAAACACAGATTCTTCACATAATCCAAACTCAGAACCACAAGGGTTCCTACCTCATATCCCTGTAGAGCTCTAACAACTCATTGATCTATTGATCACCTACCCCAGCCTTATTTTTAAGGCTTACAACTCAGGCTCTTCAACCCTACAGCTTCAGACACACAGCTCTACTCTCAGAGTGCTACAACACTTCTCCAACTCAGTACCCTTTCAGGTACCTACAGCTCAGCCTCCTCCAAGGCCTATAACTCAGTGACACACTTGTCACCTACAGCTCAGTGACTCTCCAGTCACCTACCTCAGGCATAAAGACCTACACTCAGGCTAGGAGGACAGCCCTACCTCAGATCCACACTTTGATCCTGCCTCAAAGAGCAGCACTCTCCTACCTTAGGATATTAAACCCTATAGCTCAGATCCACTCTTTGATCCTACCTCAGTACCCCAACAGGGCACCTACCTCAGTGACTAATTAGTCACCTACCTCAGGCACAAAGTGCCCTACACTTAGATTCAGATAAACTGAGTCCTACAGGAAGTAAATTAGGAAAATGAAGAACTGACTTAGAGATAAGTCTCTGAGTCTACCTTGCTGGAATGAGCAGATATCAGTCCAACACTCTTGCTGTAGAAGGAATTAGTCTTCTTCTACAGCTAACTCTTTTCTGCTGCACAGATGAACAACTATCAGCTTATTGAATGGATGAATCAGCTTCTTTGTTTTCAAGAGAACTATCTTACTGAACTTGAAGAGCTTGAGCTATCTTCCTTTGCATTCTGGCTATCTCTGCTGGACTTGAGCTTTCAAGCTTAATAGAGAAGAAGATGTACAACCGTCTCTAGTTTTCTTTTGTATTTTCTGCATTTGTTCTTTGTCGCACTAATCCCCTTTTCTTTTTCCTTTTTATATGCACTAATTTGAATCAACAACACAAATATGTGTGTGCCCATCCAAGGATTGGTGTGGCCCATCTCCTTCAAAAAAGGACAAAGTAGCTTTCGGCGCCGCTGCAGCTTTCCCGCAATGGCTACATGTAAGTTGACTTTAATGACGTCAGCAATGGTCATCACCATCTGTACTTAAAATATATTTCAGAAATTCATAAAGCATTGAGTGATGTTAAGTCACTCAACGCCATCTATCTTGGCTCTCAGCGCTTTTGGACTTGTGAATTTTCACTGGATTTGTCTCAGCGGTTCTGTCTCAGCGGTCTCAGTGGTTTCTTATTAACAGTTGAGACAAGCTTCTGTCTCAGCACTTTCTTCTCAGCGATCTCAACATTTTATTCTTAACTGCTGAGATACCTTCTGTCTCAGTGCTTTCTTCTCAGCGGTCTTAACGCTTTCTTCTCAGCTGTCTCAGCACTTTCTTTTTAGTTATCTCAGCTGTCTCAGTACTTTTTTGCCTTTAGTCAGTTTTTCTAGCTTTAGCTGCGTTCGACGATCTGTGGGCTAAGCTCGACAAACTCTGATCTTCTCCACGGTCTCAGCGCTTTTCATCTTACTCAATTTTTTTAGATTTAGCTCGACAAGTGTGAAGTTGAGCTCGACGATCTATGAGCTGAGCTCGACGAACTGCAAACAAAGCTCGACGAACTTTGAATCCTGAGCTCTTGAGCTTATCCCAAGGAATGCTGAGCTGAGCTCGATAACCAGCGAGCTGAGCTCGATGAACTGCGAGCTGAGCTCGACGAATTTTGAGTTTACTACAAAACTCATTTTTCTTCACCTGTCCAATCATGGACTACTGATAGAGACGTTGCTGACACGGCCTCCATTGATCCTCGTCTGAGAGAGTTCGTCGATTGGGACGATAGCTGCCGCAAACTCGAGGATGGGATCAACGTCCGCCGCCATTATATAAAAATATATAATTATAAATTAAATAACTATAATTATATATTTTTAATAATTTTATTATATAAGCAATTTTATTTTAAGCATTTATTTCATGTTTTAATTTTCATTTCATGTGTAATGATGAGTGCTTATAACCATCATGTGTTGTTTTAATTATTTCATTTCATGTGCTATGATAGGTGCACATAACCATCATATTTTCAATTTTGAATATTGAATTTTGAATGAAGGGAGATGGAGTGGTGTAAGCCTATATGTAGGCCATGATATTTGCCATATTGACTTAGTGAATGTTTAAAAATAAAACCCTAACTTGTCTTGAGAATATCCTTCTCCACTCCTCCTTGGTCGCCCACTCTCTTCCCCCTATTCCTTGGCAATTTCAGCCACCCTCCTCCCCTCTTTCCCTCCCCTTTTCTCCCCTTAACAACCCTCTCCTACTCCTTTTCCCTAGATAAAACCGCCTCCCATCCTCCTCACCCAAACCGACCACCAACAAGAAAATTTGCCACCCTCATCCATGAAGAAATTCGGCCAAGGCAAGAAGAACTCTCCTTGTGGATCAACTCCGGCCTGAAGCGACGATGGCGGACGAGTTTCTCTCCAGCCGGCGTGACTCCGGCGTAGCCGTTGAAGAATGATCCAAGTAGAGAAATCAGAATCATCCATTCCGATAGGGTAACGAATCCTTTCTACCTATTGTGTGTTTCACTTCCTAGATTAATTCCCGTGGTGGTAGATTTTTGGCGTTGAATTTTGAATCGTTAATTAATCATGGTTTTTTCGATTGGTTTGTGTTTGTCTTGATTGAATTATTTTTCGAAAAGGTTTGGCGAACTTTCGTTTTCTTTTATTGGGAGAGATCTACCTTTTCCGAATCGTATTTTATTTGGTAGATCTCTTTTGGTACAACACCGCTCGTTCGGACCGGGTGGGTCTTTTTAGTCGGAAAGGGTATTGGCCTATCGCCTCTACTCGATCCTAAATAGTTTGGCTACCCATACGCTAGCATTTAATTAATAGAATTAATTAACGTGGTGCTGCGTGAAACGATTGTGCGATTATAGGATTGGATCATTAGAGAGGCAAACATGTTCGTCCGTAGATCTATTCATTGTCAAACATGTGAGCCTGCATCAATTTGGTATCAAAGCGAGGTTGTGCTAAATTCTTAATTAGTACCATCCTAGGAAAAAAAAAATTTTTAGCTCGCCGACACGCACTTTGCACGTTTCATTGCACAACATATAAATCAATTTTAAAATTTTTGGTCTGCAAATAGCAGCCTAAAATTTTCAATTATTCTCAAAATTCAAAAAAATAAAATTCTGTAATTTTCCCATCTTTTTATTAGTACGAAATCAAAAAATATTTTTATTTTTATAAAGCCATTAGTTTTATTAAATCATTACAAAATTTTAATTTTGGTCTGCCAATAGCGGTCTATATTTCTATTTTTCCAGCAGGAAATTTTTTTTTAATAATCTTCAATTTATTTCCTGTAAGAAAACAAAAATTTTTTTTTTTTACCCTAGTTACTGAGTGGGAACAATTCCATCTTTGAAAATTAAATTGGGCCCAGTTCATTCCTCATTGCATGTGCACCAGTTCCGGTTGAATTTTCTCTCTAGTTCTCACTAAAAAGGCATATGAGGTATATGCTGCCCTTCCAGACTATTCATATGCTAAGGATATGGCTAAACACACCCCTAGGGCACAACACATTTATCCTACTTATGACGATTTAGGATGTCCCCAAATATTTAGAGATTGGCTTGAGATATTAGAGCATTACTTTAATTGCCACTTATGGGTGACCACAAAAAGGTTAACTTTGCCCGAGAGCGACTAATAAGTCAAGCCCAGTTGTTCTGGTTAAACGAAGAGCGTCGCGTTGGTAGTTATCGTTACGCTTGGCCGCACATGCGTAGCCTAATCTCGGATCAATTTGATCCCGCCTACCTTCGCCCTGCTAATACTAAGCCTAAGAGTGAGTATAGTTATGGCACTAGGTCCCTACCAGCCTTTAAAAATGACTATAAACCAAACGTCTAGACCAGGCGACAGATAACTGATGATTTGATTAACATTAAACAAGAGAACAAGTCGGTCTCGGATTATATGCATCTTTTTAAGGATATGATGGTTATAAGTGGTGTGAAGGAGTTGTCAGTTGTCACCCTCTCTAGGTTTCGTAAGGGGTTAAACCCCTACATCCAGGATAAATTACTATATTATTGGCACACCGATCTAGACTCCACATTTACCACGGCATTAGAAATTGAGAAGCACCACCTTCCTAGGAATAAAGCTTACTCGTGTCAGACCGGAAGGGCCGTATTAGGACCACCACCCCAGGTTAGGGAAACCTCTCCTAATAGGTCATGTGTTGTGCACTCGATAGATATTACCACTAGGGTTATGCCTTCGTTAGCCTCGACACCTAAGCCCCTAGAGATAGTGACTGATACCCGTGAGGATGCTGATGTTGTTATACTATCTCTGGATTTTGAGGATGACCCCGACGGTGAGAGTATTCTGACATGCTTGTTAGTGCCCTTCGATTTTGATGCGTCTGAGTCTAAGGGAATCCCTAGTGATCTAGAAGACGATGTTTTGGATGATGAAGATAGTACAAGGTATGAGAGAATCTCTTTGCCTATTATGAGGCCTACTAGCGTTGTGTTTGTGCACCCTACTATTGAGTGACCTCTCCTGGATATGATCCCCATCGCATTAGAGCCTACGGTTATTCCCACTAATATTTTATTTGACCTTCCTGAGGAGCCTGTGAGTGAGGATTCTTCCATTGTCATTGACGACCCTGACTTAGTGGATGTTCCAACTGATTGGGAAGACTTACCTTATGTGAGACAGTTATGTTTGGATGATTTTAGAGCTGCGAACCCGAACGATAGTTATTTGATGATATCACCATTGTCCAAAATTCCATCTGAATTAAATTTTCCGTCGGGTTCAATTTTTCCCATTTCTGAGACCTTTACTGTTTTTGAATTAGCCATGGTGGAAGATATAGTTGGGGAATGAGTGCCTTTAAGGTTCCCCATGAGGAAATTCAAATGGACCATTTGTCTTTGGTACACCAGCCCCCATACTCAATAATAAGGCCGTGGCCTTCACTCAAGACCTTCCAGCAAAGACTCAGACTAAGGGTAAGTCTATCAATAGACTAGATCTGGTCATCTCTGATGTTATAAATAGCATGTCCTCTTAAAGAAGAATGTTGTAAATTGCATTTAGATCATGCCAAGGTAGTCTGCTGGAAGACTCACCTTCAGTCAGATCCTTGCTAAAAGGAGCTTGAAGAAGGTTGCTGCTCCTCTTCACAGTCAGCAGTTAACCAAACCACATGACCTGATCAGAAAAGAAGATATAATATTTATGAGTGTTGGTGTTGTGTTAAGGTGGGGCATTTTGCCCTAGATTGCTGGTATAATCCAAGTGTGCCTAGAGCTAATTTTAGTCTTCCTATCAGAAAATATGCAGGAAGATAGTTTTTGTTTCTGACTAATCAGAACCTAGGACCCAATAAATATTGGAGTCCTAAGAAAAGATAATTTATATGCAATAGGTTAATCCAAGTGCCCATACCCCCATATGGTACTTGGATAGTGGTTATTCCATGTACATGACTGGAACAAGGACCAATCTGAAGGAGTACACTCCAGTAAAGGATGGACCCAAAGTGATCTTTGGTGGTTCAGATAGAGGAGTGACAAGAGGCTATGGTAAGATTACCAATAGCATAGTCACCATCTCAAAAGTGGCTTATGTTGAAGGGTTGCAACACATCCTGATAAACATAAGCCAAATCTATGATCTTGGCTATATCATTACATTCCAAAAGGATGAGTGCCAAGTCAAGAGGTTAGGTGACCAAGAGGTCATCTTGACAGGAATTAGGAGTGAAAATGTTTATTGCTTAAACTTTTTATATCTTAATAAGGACTCTCTTATATGTCTATTTGCAAATGAGAAAGTCTAATATTGTATACAATGGCACAAGAGACTAGCTCACTTGAATTATAAGACTATTGAAAAGATCTTTTGTGAAGAGCTAGTTGGGAATGATCCCAAGATGATATGCACCAAGGAAGTCATTTGCTCAGCTTGCCAAAAGGTTAAGCAGACCAAAGCTTCCTTCAAAAGCATTGATACCACAGACTTGGTGAGGTGTTTATACCTCTTGCATATGGAATTTTTTGGTCCTATGTTAGTTCATAGTCTAGGTAGGAAAGTCTACACCGTTGTGGTGGTTGATGACTATTGTAGGTTTGCTTGGGTTTTTTTAAGAAAAAGTCTGAAACCCTTGATGTCTTTAATACTTTTGTGAAGCAAATTCAGAATGTGCTAGATAACATTGTCGTCAAAATCAGTAGTGACCATAGGAGTAAATTTCAGTCTGAAAGCATGATAAGTTTCTGTGAAGTGCAAAGGATTCATCAAGAATTTTCTTCTCCAAGAACACCCCAGCAAAATGGGATTGTTGAGAGGAAGAATAGAACTCTCATAGAAGCTGATATAATCTTGCTAAGTGACACATCTCTCCTAGAATATTTCTGGGCTGGGGGAGTAAATACTGCATGTCATGTCCTTAATAGAACTTTTATCACCAAAAGCCACAAGAAGACTACCTACGAGATTATGAAGGGAAGAAGACCAAACCTGGCCTATCTCAGAATCTTTGGTAGCAAGTGCTATGTGCTGAATAATGGGAAGTCCTATGTGATTAAGTTTGCTACCAAGCCCTATAATGGGATTTTTGTTGGTTACAACAATCATAGTAAGGCCTATAGGATCTACAATTTGGAAAGTCAAGTTGTAGAAGAGTTAGTTAATGTAGTATTTGATGAGTCAAGTATGATTAATAGTGAGTTGTCAAGCTCCTCTTCTAGACTTGCGGGTACAGAGCTAATGATGGATAAGCTAACCATCAAGGAAGGTGCTCCATTAGCCCAAGATGGAGTGGACATTATAGGAGAAGTATAAGCCACACTTGAAGTGGATGAAGCTCAGCAAGATGCAGCCACTGAAGCTCAGAATGTTGAAGAAAGATTGAATCTAGTTGTCATGCATCTAAGGGATAATCCAGGATGCCAGATTATTGGTGATGCCAACCAAGGAGTGGTGACAAGGAGCTGAAGTCTTAATACATCTTTGTATTCAAGTTTCCTGTCACAGGTTGAGTCCAAGAGATTTGAAGAGGCCAATATAAATTAGTTCTGGATTGTAGGAATACAAGAGGAATTGAACTAGTTTAAGAGGTGTAAGGTCTGGAAGCTGGTTCCTAGAATATAAGGACATAATGTCATTGGAGGAAAGTGGATTTATAGGAATAAACTTGATTAAAATGTCATTATAATCAAGAACATAGCTAGGGTGGTAGCTAAGGGGTACAAAAAAGAAGAAGGTATTGACTTTGATCGAACCTTTGCCGTTGTAGCAAGATTGGAGCCATCAGACTTTTCCTTGTACATGCTGAATACAGAGGATTTAAATTCTATCAGATGGATGTGAAGTCAGCCTTCCTGAATGGTGACTTAAAGAAAGAAGTCTATTTGAACAACCTTTAGATTTTGTTGATTCTAACTCTCCTGAATTTGTTTATATACTTAGGAAAGCTCTATATGGGTTAAAGAAAGGCCCTAGAGCATGGTATGAGACATTGTCTAGCTTCCTCATTAAGAACAAATTCTCAAGGTGGAGATAGACAAGACCCGATTCCTAAGGGTATTTATGGGCACGATCATCCTAGTCCAAATTTATGTAGATAACATAATTTTTAGGTCTACTGATGACAACCTTTGTAAGAAGTTTGCTAAACTTAAGAAAGAGATGTTTGAGATGAGTAGTATGGGTGAGCTTAAGTTCTTTTTGGGCCTCCAAGTAAGGTAGACTGAACATGGATTGTCCATTTCACAGTCTAAGTTCACTAGGGAGTTGATTAAAAAGTTTGGAATGGAGAATTCATCCACCATGAAAACTCCCATGGGGTCAAGTATGCCAATAGACAAAGATAAGGCAGGGAAACCTGTTGATGAAACATTGTATAGAGGGATAATTGGCTTCCTTCTATATCTTACTGCAAGTAGGTCAGACATCATGTATGTTATATGTGTTTGTGCTAGGTATCAGGATAGCACTAAAGAATCTCACCACTCTGCTGCTAAGAGAATTTTGAGGAATATTAAGGGCACACTGGATCTTGGACTATGGTACCCTAAAAATATGGATTTTGAACTAACAAGCTATTCAGATACAGATTTTGCATGCTACAAAGAGAATAGGAAGAGCATGTCAGGCACCTGTCAGTTTATGGGAGGAAGACTTGTGTCTTGGAGCAGAAAGAAGCAAACCAGTATTGAAATTTCAACATCTGAGTCATAGTATATCTAAGTTGGTAGCTATTGTGTACAATTGTTGTGGATCCATCATCAGCTCCAGGACAACAACATCTAAATAAGTAACACTCCCATGTACTATGATTCAACTAGTGCAATCTCTATTGTTAGGAATATTATCTCACATAATAGGACTAAGCACATAGAGATTAGGTATCATTTTATTAGGGAGCAAATGAAAAAGGAAGACATCTATCTTGAGTTTGTCCCCATAGACAAGCAAGTGGCAGATATCTTTACTAAGCCACTTGAAGAAGTCAGGTTTAACACCTTCAAGTTTGAGTTGAGTATGTTGAATTGGTATAGCTTCAGTACCTCCTAATTGTGTTTTGTTGCAGGATTTACTTTGCTTGCAGGATTGATAAGTATTTCAAGTGATATCAAGAATGTCAAGTATTTCAATTAGCATCAAGACATAGATGGACTCAAGTGTCCAGTAAAGAGAATGATAGCAGATGCTCCAATTGAGGGGGAGCAAGTCAAGATGCTCCTGTTGAGGGGGAGCAAGTCCAACAGCTGCAATAGTAGATCAAAGATCAACACTGCTGATCAGCATGTCCTTAGAACAATGTACTATCTGAGCGGGAGATCAACACTAGTGGATTGTTGTTGTAGGAGATGATGAAAAGCCAGCACCTCCCTTACTACAACTGCATTATGCATAAGTTTTAAGTGGTATGATGAGTTTAATTAGCTCAAGTGGATCAAAGGACCACTCAAGTGTCAAGTAGCAGCAGTGATGTGTTGTATCAGTGGTATCAACACAAGAGGTATGATATCTAGTCAAATAGTTTGATCAATATGATAATTTCTCTAGTGTTATCAACACAAGATGTCTGCTAGCATCAAGAGATAAATTCTCTAGTGCATGACCCTTTCACCTCCCTCATTAGATAATATTTTTTTGAAGAAGCAAGAATGGGGGAAATGTGGGCAATACCCTAAACACCAAAGGGGGGAGGTGTGGGCAATAGTGTGGGCAATACTTGACATGTCCAGTTCATGTTGAGTTAATGAATATTACTTGAAAAAATTCAAGTAGTATGAGGTGTACAAGCAATGCATATTGGGCCATTGAATATTACTTCTCCACCTCCCAGTGGCATGCGTAAAGTGCTTCTAGCAGTATAAGGAAAGTGCAAGTGCACAAGTGCTATGAGAAAGTAATGACTTGACATATTGACTGAGTGCATTTAAATGAAGAACATTGAATTATAATGCTAGAAATTTAAGTGGTATAAGAAAGCTACATCTGCTAGCTTACAGCTGCTTTGAATTTTCAAGTGGTATGAGAAAGCTACATCTGCTAGCTTACAACTTCTTTGAGTCTATATAATTTATGTGAAAATACTTCTTAGTATTGATGTGTGTTCTGCCTTCTTCAAATAGGGGGAGATTGTTGGGAATATTTCCCTCAATGTTCCCTAAATTTGAAGAGGCATCACAATCAATACTAAGAGCATAAATGTATTTGATGTTGTTCAAGTTCATTATGTGCAGGATGTTACTTGGAACAAGTTTAGACATGTGGTCTAAGTTACTGTGACAGGTGGTCACAGGGAAGGAAGGTGGAGAGATAGAAATTTGTCGAAGTCCACAGGCAATGAGTGAATCCATTTCACTCAACGCTAGATATCAAGGAAGGATGCTGGAAAGACTCAAATTCATCTAAGTCCATAGGCGTCGTGTGAAGGTATAACGCCCTGAAACTCAAAAGAGGGACATGAGGCATTTTGAGCCAAGTTTGGAATTTTCCAGGGGGTACACGGCCTGCAAAACGGGCGTGTCCCAGGGCGTGTCCTGCTTGGTTCAATGATCTGGCCGTGTGGTCGATGAATTTTGGAGTCGACGATCGTCGAGCAGCGGACATGGCCAGGGACACAGGCGTGTCATAGGTCATGTCCTTCTCGGGTGGTTGGCCATTTTTATTCAAGGGTGAAACACGGCCTAGAAGCCCAGGCGTGTTCGGTGGTGATACAGCTGTGTCAAATGGGACACGGGCGTGTCCAAGACCCGTATGCTTCTCGGGTTGCTGTTGGTACTGTGTCGATGTAGGAACACGGCCAGGAACACAGTTGTGTACTGGATGTCACGGGCGTGTCAACTCAAACACGGGCGTGTCGAGTGCCCGTGTGCATTTCGGGACGTGTCGATTTCGACGACGAATGGGTAACACGGCCCTGGACACGGGCATGTCACAGGCCGTGTTCGGCCCAGATTTTAGATTTCGATGGCGAATCTTTGCCATTCGTTTCATTATTTTGGGATCCGATGGTTGGGGGTTGTTCCTGGTGAGATATACCCAGGAATAGGGTTGGAAATACTTCATTTCAACCTACCATTCTCTTTCTAAAGATCTTGAGAGAGGGGAGAGCAAGGAAGAAGGAGGATAGATCTGGTCGCCAGCGGAGCTTCTTGGCTCCAAATCGCGAGCTGACTTCGGATCTACGGAGGCAAAGATATTACAGTGCTTTTCATCCGCATATATTTCCATGGTGCCAAGGAAAAATGCTAGGGTAACGATTCTCATCCTAGGACATGTGAAGTCCTCTTTTTCTTTGCATTGGAAACCCGCTCTCGTGAGTTTGTGGTGAGATTGAGGCATTCCTTCGAGTAAACATGAATAGTCCTCGTTGTGTACATGTAGAGTCCATAATCGAGAATGGATATAGCCATGATGTGTGAAGCCTACCCGAACAAGTTGGTCTGGATCGGTGATGTTGCATTGCATGAATGACCAGAGAAGATTCCGTGCAAATGTTTGTTTTTCGGTTTTCTACGTGGTAGATTGCAACAGGGAGCCTTGGAGATTAACTCCAAGGTGCACCCGGAAAACTGGGCAGATGCGTGATTCTGCCAACATGGTGGCCTGGGAGCCAACTTGAACATAACCTAGTTATGTTAAGTGTGTGATGAAACGGGACTCGGGGAAGCTTGACCCGCGCAGACGGCTTAAGTTGACGTTGCGGTATGAGCAACGGGTTAGGCGGAACTGTACCCGATCTATGTGGTTCGGTTAGAGAGACCTAAAGTACGTGGTACTCGCCGTTGGCATAGATGGAGTGTCTTAGGTAGTGGCTAGAAAGACCAAATGCTCACGAGATATTGCAGTCCAAGGGGCGGTGGTGAGTCAGCGGACTTTGACCGTGTTCACCGAGAATGTGCCCTGCGTACACGGGGTGTGTGGCCATGCATTCCCACACCTGTGATGAAGTGTTTATACACTATGTTGTTTGGTTATGCTAAAAAGGTGCAGGGAAAGAGCATCGCCACCCCTATTATGGGGGCAGGATCGTTATAATTTGGTCAGCATAGCTGACCGTTGCTTTTATTTGCCACCATTGCGGTGGATTGTTGCTTGCAGGTGCCGCGGAGCAGAGCGGTAAATAGCGGGCTAAAGCACAAGTTGCTGAGTCGGCCCTCGAAGGCCTAAATTGAGTGTTTACTTATTTTATTCATGTATGACCGGCCTGCGTGCCGAGGTTTGGAAAACATGTTATTTGAGTAAACAATTGTAAGGCCATAAGGTCATGGTACTTGTGTATTGTACTTCATTCCTATTATTTTGTGTAGTGGACATTTGTGCTTGTGGCTGGGTTCTTTAATTTGCAAATTTTT
Organism: Platanthera guangdongensis; assembly: GCA_039583875.1. Taxonomy (NCBI): domain Eukaryota; kingdom Viridiplantae; phylum Streptophyta; class Magnoliopsida; order Asparagales; family Orchidaceae; genus Platanthera; species Platanthera guangdongensis. The sequence goes on along the minus strand of CM077158.1, from coordinate 125,802,397 downwards.
ATAATTGCTTCTGCTAGAATGACTCTGTGTAGGACATTGGTTATTAGTTGGATGGTTTCCATTAAGTAATCGCCCGATCTGTCTGTGGTATATGACATCGAGACACGACCGGACCTACTGTTATATGCTATGCGACGAATTGTGGGTGTTACAATTTGGTATCAGACTACTGATTTCGGTCAGGCTTAAAATGAATTCGTGGACGAATTCTTTTTAAGGAGTGATGTGCACATGTGTGTGCGCCATCGTTATAACATCAAAAGAACCCATGAATGTCCACTTAGGAATGAAAATACACCTGTTTTAGGAACCTGCATGTTCCTATAATTGCGTTTTGCAATTTTGGTTTGGTTGCTTAACGAGGATTTGTACAACTATAAGTGACCAGAAGTGGTGCAGGGCCATCAGAACGTCCAGTTTCTGAGGCTAGTAGTGTACCAATTGATGCACCTGCAACACCTCCCTCGGCTGAAACCATACGATTGGTGGCCGAAGCAGTGTTTGCCATGATCAATGCCCAGCCATCCAAGCAAATGCAGCAGCCCGCTCCTATGATGGAGCAGGTACCGCCTCAAAGGGATGAACCGAGAAGAGTGGAGCAGGTAGTGGTGGAGCCTTTGGTGCCGACGAGAGAAACTGAAAGGCAGCTCAAGCACATTATGAGCTTTAATCCTCCGGTGTTCTCGGGGTTGGGAACCCCATCTCATGCTGAAGATTGGCTCTCCCTAGTGAAGAGAGTCCAGACAGCTACTGAAACGGAGGAGTGGCAGATGACAACTATAGCTATGTTCCTTCTAGACGGTGATGCTAGGTTGTGGTGGGAAGGCTTGGAGCTACATCACTTGAGGGGTAGGCAAATTACGGACGTCTCGATGGAGGAGTTCTTGAGACTGTTCTTGGCAAGGTACCACCATTCGGCTAAGAGGATAGCATTGGAGAATGAGTTCCTGAAATTGGTGCAAGGAGAGAGTAGCGTGCATGAGTATCTCCACGAGTTTACTTATTTGGGTCGGTACGCTAGCTCCACATTCACGGATGAGGAGTGCAAGACGAACAGTTTCTACGAAGGACTAAGAGATGAATTGGGGCTACTGCTCTCGGGGCCGATGACGCAGGGCTTCTTGACCTTGGTCAACACGGCCCGGTCTTTGGAGAAGGACTTGAAAATTGTGCAAGCAAAGAAAAACTCAGGTGAGAAGAGGACATAGTTCAAAGTGCCGGCTAATGCGAAGTTTGGGTATCGCAAGTTCAACAAGAAGGCTAGGACTTCGGGTCCAGCCCCCTATTCGATTGCTTCTGGGGCGACTACGGGTCTGACCTCGGGTGCATGTTTTACTTGTCGGAAGCTGGGCACTTTGCCCATGACTGCTGGAGAGGACGTCCCAAGTCCAAAAGGATGCCAGGAGCAACTTATGAAGAGAAGGGCAAGGCGGTGGAGTCAACCGCGTCCCATTATGCTCCGGCTCAACCGAGAGTTTATAATCTTGGCCAACAGGAGGCCATCAAACAAGCAGATGTGGTGACAGGTATGATTTAAATTTATAGCAAGTTAATTTTGAAATACTTGTTATGCGTGTGTTACCATACCATTGCTTGTATAGGTTTTGTTTTGATCTGTGAGAATCCGGCGAGAGCACTCTTTGATACGGGAGCTTCACACTCCTTTTTGTCCGAAGGATTCATATCGCGCATCGGAGTACCTTCTACGATGGCGAAGGACAAACTGGATGTGTTGTTGCCCAATGGGTGTTCGATGTGCGCGGATAGAATCTATGGCATTAAGATTCGTATCGGGAGTCAAGAGTTAAATTTGCAAGCGTCGTTACTACCGCTCGTGGAGTTCGACGTAATATTTGACATGGACTAGCTCTCGGAGAAGCAAGCTTATATCGATTGCGGTCGCAAGGAAGTCAAGTTCTGTAGAGGTCGTGAGACGACTTTTACAGGCTTGAAAGGGTCGAGCAAGACGTTGATGTCTACTCTTCAGGTGGTGAAGGCGGTTCATGCTGGTGCAGAGCTGTTCTTTACGCTAGTGGAGGTTGCAAATCCTAAGCCTATGTTGGACAGTATTTCAGTGGTAGATAAATACCCTGATGTGTTCCCTGTCAATCTTACTGGAGCCTCGCCTCAACGGGAGATAGATTTCACGATTGAGCTAGTGCTAAGTGCGAAACCTGTGTCGTGATCTCCGTATCGGCTAGCGCTTAAGGAAATGGCGGAGCTGAAGGTGCAACTGCAAGAGTTGTTTGAGCAAGGGTATGTGCGTCCAAGTACGTCGCCTTGGAGCGCACCGGTCCTCTATGTTAAGAAGAAGGACGGAAGCTTGAGACTTTGTATTGATTATCGAGAGTTGAACAAGCTAACGAAGAAGAACAAGTACCCGATCCCGAGCATTGATGATCTGTTCGATCAATTAGTCGGGTCAACGGTGTACTCAAAGTTGGATCTCAAGTCCGGTTATTATCAGCTGAGGATAAGGGAGAGTGAAATCCCTAAGACAGCTTTTAGTACGAGGTACGGGCATTACGAGTTTATGATCATGCCGTTTGGGATGACGAATGCGCCGTCAGTGTTCATGGATTTGATGAACAGGACTTTCAGGGAGTACTTAGACCACTTTGTGATCGTCTTCATTGATGACATTTTGGTGTACTCGAAAGTGAGGAGGATCACTTTAACCATCTACATTTGGTGCTGGAGACGCTGAGGAGGAATCAATTGTACGCCAAGTTCTCCAAATGCGAGTTTTGGTTATCCTCAGTGGCATTCCTTGGTCACATAGTAAGTGGAGAGGGCATTGCAGTGGATCCGATGAAGATTATTGTGATATGGGAGTGGCCTGTGCTGTCTACGGTAGCGGAAGTCCGGAGTTTTCTGGGGCTTGCCGGCTATTACATGCACTTCGTGGAGAACTTCTCGCGGATAGCATTACCCCTCACTACTTTGACGAGGAAGGAGCAGAAGTTCGTTTGTATGCCGGAGTGCACACGAGCTTTCGAGGACTTGAAGTGTCAGTTGACCACGGTGCCTGTACTGAGTTCGCCGAGTGGGACCGAAGGTTTTGAGATCTATAGAGATGTTTCGGGAAGTGGCTTGGGTTGTGTGCTACTACAGCATGGAGGTGTGATAGCGTATTGCTCGAGACAGCTGAAGGTGCACGAGAGGAATTATCCGGTCCAAGACTTGGAGTTAGCGGCCATGATTTTTGCCTTGAAGCTGTGGAGACACCACTTGTATCGGGTGAAGGTTGATATCTATACCGACCATAGAGCCTGAAATACTTGTTGGATCAGAAAAATCTAAACATGCGACAGAGGAGATGGATGGAGTTCCTGGGGGACTATACGTTCAAGATCCACTATGTGCCTGAGAAGGGCAATGCGGTTGCGGACGCGTTGAGTCGTTTGGCCCCAGCTCAAGCCAATTGGCTGTCGGTCCATGACGAGCGGTTGGTTCGAGAGTTAGAGGCGTTGAAGATCTCTTGCGTAGACAAGCAGTCGAGTGCCGAAGAGCTATTGAACTGGACGGAAGTTCAGTATGACCTGGCTGATTGGATTCTGCAGGCTTTGGATGTGGATAGCAGCACGAAGCAGCTCATGATAGAGGCTTTGGATGGGTCAAATTCCCAATATGAGGTTGTGGATGGATTGCTTGGGAAAGACGGTTGTCTGTGCGTCACAAATGTGGGCACTTTGCGAGTGGAATTGTTGTATGAGGTGCATCATACCAAGTACATGATTCACTCAGGGAGCACGAAGATGTATCACGATGTCAAGAAATTGTTCTGGTGGCCAGGACTGAAGAAGTATGTGGCACTGTACGTGGCGAAGTGTCAAACATGCGCTTTGGTGAAGGCGGAGTGCCAAAAACCGTGAGGATTGTTGAAGTCCTTGCCTATTCCGGAGTGAAAGTTTAACGAAATTACTATGGACATTGTGCACGGGTTGCCAAGGTCACAGAAGGGGAACAACACCATTTGGGTGGTCGTAGATCGTCTAACAAAGGTGTCGCACTTCATTCAGCATAGGAAGGATGATCCGGTTGAGAAATTGGCAAAGCTGTATGTGGATAATATTGTGCGGCTTCATGGTGTGCCCCGTAGCATCGTGAGTGACCGAGATGGGCGGTTCACGTCCAATGATTGGAGGCTGGTGCAGCAGATGTTGGGAACAAAGCTGAGTTTCATCATAGCCTTTCATCCGCAGACGGATGGGCAGACCGAGATGGTCAATAGGACAATGGAAGACATGCTTCACATGTGTGTCCTAGACTTCGGGAAGCAGTGGTAAGATCGCCTATACTTGGTGGAGTTCGCGTACAACAATAGCTACCGGGCGAGCATACAAATGGCGCCCTTATAGGCCCTTTATGGTAGAAGATGTCGCACGCCGTTGTCTTGGTTGGAAACGGGCGAGTCAAAGTTGTACAAGCGACAAGAGGTGGAAGATACTACTTCATTGGCGTGAACCATTCGGGAAAGGTTGCTAATCGCTCAAGACTGCCAGGCTAAGTACTATAATTCCAAGCACAGGAATGTGGAGTTCGCTGTTGGCGACTGGGTGTAATTGAAGATCAAGCCGTTCAAGGGTGTCTTGCGGGTGCGGCGCTTGAAGAAGCTAAGCCCGAGGTACCTTGGACCGTTTGAGGTTCTGGAGCGGATTGGCGAAGCAGCGTATCGGTTGAAGCTATCAGTGGAGCTTAGTGGTCTACACGATGTTTTCCATATATCGGTGCTACGAAAGGCGGTGCAAGAGCCTTCACATGTGATCATGGTGGATCAAGTGCCGGTGGATAATGGGTTGACGACGAAGGTCAAGCCCGTTCGAATTGAGGACTCAGAAGTCAAGCGGCTATGCAACAAAGAGATCAGGATGGTCAAGGTCCATTGGGACAATTGTGGTCGGGAGGAGCTCTCCTGGGAGCGAGAACAGACCATGCTTGATGAGTACCCGGAGTTATTCCACTCAGGTACCGTTTAAGTTTTGTGTTTATCTTTCCTTTATATAATTTCGGGGACGAATTTCTTTTAAGAGGGGGAGAGTTGTAACGCCCTTAACTCAAAAGAGCGACGGGAGGTGTTTTGAGCCAAGTTTGGAATTTGGCAGGGGGTACACGGCATGGGACACGGGCGTGTCCAAGGGTGTGTCATGCTTGGGTCGACGATCTGGCCATGTGGTCGACGAATTTTGGAGTCGACGATCGTCGAGTAGCGAACATGGCCTGGGACACGGGCGTGTCACAGGCCGTGTCCTTCTCGGGTGGTTGGCCGATTTTATTCAAGGGTGAAACACGGCCTGGAAGCCCAGGCATGTTCCGTGGTGACACGCTTGTGTTAAATAGGATACGGGCGTGTCCAAGACCCGTGTGCTTCTCGGGTTGTTGTTGGTCCTATATCGATGGAGGAACGAGGCTGGGAACACGGTCGTGTACTCGATGAAACGGGCGTGTCAGGTCAAACACGGTCATGTCGAGTGCCCATGTGCATTTCGGGATGCGTCGGTTTTGACGGCAAATGGGCAACACGGCCCTAGACACGGGCGTGTCACAGGCCGTGTTCGGCCCAGATTTTGCATTTTGATGGCGAATCTTGGCCGTTCATTTCATTATTTTGGGTTCCGATGGCTGGAGGTTGTTCCTGGTGAGATATACCCGGGAATAGGGTTGGAAATCCTTCATTTCAACCTACCATTCTCTTTCTAAAGATCTAGAGAGAGGGGAGAGCAAGGAAGAAGAAGAAGGCTAGATCCGGTCACCGGCGGAGCTTCGGAGCTCCAAATCGCGAGCCGACTTCAGATCTACGGAGGCAAAGAGATTGCGGTGCTTTTCATTCGCATACATTTCCTTGGCGCCAAGGAAAAATGTTAGGGTAACGATTCTCATCCTAGGACATGTGAAGTCCTCTTTTCCTTTGCATAGGAAGCCCGCTCTCGGGAGTTTGCGGTGAGTTTGAGGCATTCCTTAGGGCAGACATGAATAGTCCCCATTGTGTACATGTAGAGTCCGTAATCGAGAATGGATATAGGCATGATGTGTGAAGCCTACCCACACAAGTTGGTCTGGATCGGTGATGTTGCATTGCATGAATGGCCGGGGAAGACTCCACGCAAATGTTTGTTTTTCGGGTTTTCTATTTGGTAGATTGCAACAGGGAGTCTTGGGGATTAACTCCAAGTTGCACCCGAAAAACTGGGCAGATACGTGATTCTGCCAACATGGTGGCCTGGGAGCCAACTTGAACATAACCGGGTTATGTGAAGTGTGTGATGAAACGAGACTCGGGGAAGCTTGACCCGCGCAGATGGCTTAAGTTGACGTTGCGGTGTGAGCAACGGGTTAGGCGGAACCGTAGCCGATCTATGTGGTTCAGTTAGAGAGACCTATAGTACGTGGTACTCGCCGTTGGCATTGATGGAGGGTCTTAGGCAGTGGCCAGAAAGACCAAATGCTCACGAGATATTGCCCTCCAAGGGGCAGTGGTGAGTCAGCGTACTTTGACCGTGTTCACCGAGAATATGACCTGAGTGCACGGGGTGTGTGGCCGTGCGTTCCCACACCTGTGATGAAGTGTTTATACACTATGTTGTTTGGTTATGCTAACAAAGTGCAGGGAAAGAGCATCGCTGCCCCGATTATGGGGGCGGCATCGTTATAATTTGATAAGCATAGCTGACTGCTGCTTTTGTTTGCCACCGTTGTGGTGGATTGTTTCTTGTAGGTGCTGTGGAGCCGAGCTTTAAATAGCGGGCTAAAGCCCAAGTTGCTGAGCCGGCCATCGAAGGCCTAAATTGAGTGTTTACTTGTTTTATTCATGTGTGACCGGCCTGCGTGTCGAGGTTTGGAAAACATGTTATTTGAGTAAACAATTGTAAGGCCATGGTACTTTTGTATTGTACTTCATTCCTATTGTTTTGTGTAGTGGACATTCATGCTTGTGGCTGGGTTTTTTAATTTGCAACTTTTAATAAGTTCTTCCGCTAGAATGACTCTGTGTAGGATGTTGGTAATTAGTTTGATGGTTTCCATTGAGTAACCGCTTGGTCTGTCTGTGGTATATGGCATCAGGACCCGACCAGACCTACCGTTATCTGCTATGCAACAGATATGGGGTGTTACAGAAGGCAGTTCCCTCGATGCCATATAATATGAGGCGTCAAGTAAAGCTCAGTCTATTAAATCTTCAACATTGGCAAGTGAGAAATTCGACTAAGTCCAAGATCATTGTGTGAGGACAGTTCACTCATAGCTCGAAGAAAGAAGTGTTGAGTCAAGCTCAAGAAGTCAAATAATTTGATGAATCTACCAAGAATTATGGCTAAGTCCAGAAGCGTTGAGTGATGACTGCTGACTCAATGCCCAATGAAGCAATCATTGATAGATCAATGATCAGTCAAAGCTTAAGTAGAGATAGACATAAAAATCTATCTAAGTCCAGATGCGTTGAGTGAGGATAGCTCACTCAACACAAGATCATCAAGAAGATAGGCTAAGTACAAAAGCATTGAGTGATGAAGGCTCATTCAACGCATTCATAAAGAGAGATGCAGCTAAGTACAGATGTGTTGAGTGAAGCCAGTTCACTCAATGCCTCAGTATGAAGACAGGAAGGCAGTTAGTGAAGTGGTTAGGTCCAGAAGCATTAAGTGATGAAGGTTCACTTAACGCACTCAACGTCTGGGATTGCACAAGAAATTGGCTAAGTCCTAATTTGTTGAGTGAAAGTAGTTCACACAATGCACTCAACGCCTAATAATCAGAAAGATTGTCCAAGGACAAAAGCATTGAGTGATAAAGGATCACTCAAAGCACTCAACGTCTAGCTGTACAGAGATATTAGCTAAGTCTAAATTCATTGAATGATGAAGGTTCACTCAACGCCTGGCGGTGTGGAATATTTGACTAGGGGTTTTTGCACTGAGTGAAGGTCATTCACTCAATGCACTCAACACCTGGGGTGAAACTATGAAATTGGCTAAGTCCACAGATGTTGACTTCAGCAATTGTCAGCAAAGTTCAAAATGTCGTGCTAAAGCTACAATACACGACAAATGGCGTTACAGGCCTATTGTATGACTTTTCCTGTAAAAGCAAAGTTGCAGCCAACAACTTCAGTGGGGACCACATGTCAAATAGACGTTGGACGGCGAAAGATAAAAGGATAGAGATCGGCGGAAGCAAGATAACTTTTAGGGTTTAAAAAACCGCAAAGAGACAAAACATCATCATCTTCTTCCTCTCCATTGTTGCAGTGCTTGATGTTGAAGTTCAAACCCGCTGATCTAAAATTTCACCCAATTAGCTCTAGCGATCTTCACCTGCTACAGCAAGTTCATAAAGATTTCTGAGAAAGAAGAAGAATCAGAGCATTCTAATTTCTGTAGTGAAGGTTAGCTGATTGAAGAATAACAAGAACTGTCCACTCATCTATTTTCATCAACAAAGATCAGAAACTTAAGTTTCTTTGTTTTTCCCCCGCAAGTAGTAGCTTTTTGAAGATCATTATTCTTATTTCTGTGAAGAAGTTAGGGTTGAGATTTTCTCAGCTCAGGAATCAATAGACTCAGATAAATTTCTCCGGAGTCAAATCAACACAAACTCTTTCTTTCTGTTGCATCCATTGGATCTGAGTTATAGTCCTATTTTATAAAGGCTGAAGCAGGATCCAGTCTTGGATCTGAGCTGTAGGATCATTTGTTAATCTGAGTATGCGACTTATGTGTCTGAGGTAGGGTTGTTTGCTTGAGGTAGGAGGGTAATTCTGTCTGAGTGTAGGGCCTGTGTGCCTAAGTTGTTGGATTGATGGCCCGCGAACAGACTCTTATGTGGGTGGTTGGTTCGATGAGTCATACACCGCGGGCTTGCTAAAGGAGGCAAGTGCACCTATCGCAAGTAGTACTCGATATTCGGGGTAATACCGAGGTCGTATTGTTCTCGGGGTCGGGTTGATTATTCTTACTACTCTAGGATGACTATTATTTTACTAAAAGTAAGGCGAAGATTTTAATTAACTAAAGACGAAAAGAAAAGAAAGTGTGAAAATGATTTTAGAAAATTCGATGAAGGGTTAACGCTCGGCACCGAATTGGATTAAGATGAAAATAACTTTTAATAATTATTGAAATTAGTTTTCAAATTAATAAAAGGCAACTTTGCTGTGGAGGTTCCATAAATATGAGCGCACTTATCTCTAGGAATATTGCTCACCTGAATGCTAAGACTATTCGACCAAACGTTAGTCCGACGAAAGATTCCTCTTAACACCCGCTTTACGCTAAGAACCCTGCTATTGGGTGGGGAACCCAATCCGGTAGAATTATGCTTGTCCACTCTCGAGGGTATGCATGCAACTCTATTTACCCATGGTTGATCTGTCCTTACACACGGCCTCTCGGCTAGCTAGCATATGTATAACGAAAATAGGGCCCACACATCGATTTGTGGTCCTACGCATCGTTAACCCGGGGTAAACCTTAAGTCCTAAAATTAAAGTGAAAATAAAGAACTTTAATTATTTCAAATTATGTTAATTGTCCCAATGCTCTTCGATGCCGAGGCTAATAACGATTAGCCACTTATCGGTATGGAGACGACTTTATAATTTGATGAGACTCGAGTTCGTAACTAAACGCTAAAGGATTATAAGAAAAAGACATGAAAATAACAAACATTTAGAAAGCTTAAAAAGTTAGCTAAAATGAGAACTCTCACACACATCAAATTATAAATAAATAAAAACTAAGTTACAAAAAAGGAAAATTACAATTCCTACTCAAACGAGTAGGCATGAAATAAGGGCACGCCATTTAACTCTTAACGAGTAGGCGGAAAAGAAAAGAAAAGAAAATTACAAGTCCTACTCAAATGAGTAGGCGGGAAATAAGGGCGCGCCATTTAACACTTAACGAGTGGGCGGAAATAAATGCGCGCACACACACACTCTACTCGAATTAAAAGAAAGCAATAAAACTATCTCCTACACACAATACACTCTACATAATTTGAAGAAAGCGATAAAATAAAGCATTAAAATTTATCTCCTACAGACACACACTCTATATAATTGAAGAAAGCATAAAAGAAAGCATGAAAAATTATGCTCATACACTCACATACACATCATGAAATTTTAAAGAAAAAAATGAAAACCTAACTCCTACACTCACACACACAAATTAAAAACAAAATGGAAGTTCCCTAAAAATTAAAACAACTACTTTTTATACTTAGGTTTTATCAAAAACACATAAAAAGAACAAATCAAAACTAAAAGAACAAAAGTTTTTCAAAATAAAGCTAAAATCAAAGGTGCTCAAAAATTAAAATTATAACTTTTTCATTCTTAAGAGTTCATAAAAGTGCTAAAAAAGTTAAAATAAAATTTAAAAGAACAAAAAGGGTTTATGAAGGATCAAGCGCATAACCAACTATTCCAAAAGCCCGGACTGTTGGAGAGGACGCTACTTAATTTCTTAAATAAGTAGCAAAGCGCCACGGGTCAAGTGAAGGAATGCCGGACCCAACAATCCCCCCCCCCGGCGTCCAGCACAACCCGTCGGCTCAGAGGTGGAGTTACCACATGGCCCACATGGATCAGAGGTGGGGTTACCACATGGCCCACACGGCTCAGAGGTGGGGTTACCACATGGCGCACATGTCTAAGAGGTGGGGTTACCACATGTCCACGGTTGCACGGCTCAGAGGTGGGGTTACCACATGTCCACGGTTGCCTGACTCGCCGGACCCACACAGGTAGAAGGGAAAAATCAGGATTTAATAGCGCTCTCCCGGTCTTGAACCCGTGACCTCCTCTGATACCAATTGAAGGATCAAGCGCATAACCAACTGTTCCAAAAGCCCGGACTGTTGGAGAGGGCGCTACTTAATTTCTTAAATAATTAGCAAAGCGCCACGGGTCAAGTAAAGGAACGCCGGACCCAACAGTTTACATCCTAAAATAAAGCTAAGTAAAAAAAATCAAAAACACTTTGATAACTCTTTTACGAATCCATAAGAATGAAAGTCTTAAAGCAACTATAACCCTAACATGGAGACAAACCAAACAAGGGAAAACAATAGAACTAAATAAATTACACTCATACACACACACACGTACACACTTTTCATAAAGAGAAATACTAAGAAATACAAAGAGATAAAAAGAGAAAGAGATGAGCTACCCAAATAAACTTTCACGCCTTGGAGAGAGAGAAAAGGACACATTTTTTTATTATGCAATTGAAACTATTACAAAGCTAAAGCTAAAGCAAAAAAATATAAAAGGAAGGGGGGATAAATCTCCATACATAGCACTTGAATCCACAAGGGTAGCCCACAAAACCCACAAAATTGGCTCAAAAAGGTGAAACCGTGGTCATTACAGAAATGGGCAGTTTATAGGGAAAAAAATCAAAGTACACGGCCTCGGACACGGGCGTGTCGGGGGGGGGGGGGGGGGTGTCAACACTATTTGCGATATGATCCGACGATTTGATGGCTGCATTGACTTGCGGGGGTCCACGTGGCAGTCACGCCCCTGGTCACGGGCGTGACTCTGGGCGTGTCGGGGAGGTAGATCCGGGCGCGGGTTGCGCAAAAAGTCGTCGGCAGCGTCCTGTCGGGCCAGGTGGAGGCGTCACAGGCGTCTCGGGGATTGACACGGGCGTGACGGGGCTGAGTCAGCGAACGTCGAGCGAAAAATGTCGAGACCAAAACGTCGAGTGGAACTGACACGGGCGTGTCAGATCATGGGACACGGGTATGTCCTTGTCGGGTCGACGAACGTCGAGTGCAAAACATCGAGAGGAAGTGACACGGGCATGCCGAGTTGGCTGATACGGGCATGCCAGGTTGGCCGATGAACGTCGAGAGCGTTTCGTCGAGCTGGAAGCCTTGATCGTCTATCGGGAATGACACGGGCGTGTCAGGACAATTTTTTTACCATTTGTTGAAAAATTTGAGAAATCAAATTTAAGCTATGTTAGAAACAATATTTGCAAAAAAGAGCAATTTATTAAATAAAACTAACTAAAAAAGGCAAAACTAAACTAAAATATCATAGTAAAAAAATAGAAAAATGCGTATAATTACAACTTATAAAATACCCCCATACTTAAGCTTTTGCTATTCCAGATCAAAAGTTTGAGATGAACTTATAAGGAATAAAAGAAACTCTAAGTTTAGGTACCGCTTAATTAATTATAAGGGAGATCTAAATAAATATACGGGGTGTTAGAGTTAAGTCCTAAAATTATGTCGATAATTTAAATATCGCAAAAGTTTTGGCCAAAAGACTTCTTGATGTAGTCAAATAGAAAGCAATAATTGTAATGGTAAGACTAACAAAAATAGCTTTGAATTATATGAACTTTAGCTTATAGGACCTTTACTGGAAATAATGCAATTTACAAATTATGCTCTCAAAAAGATTTTTGAATTAATTCTAGAATCGTGAAATTGGCTAAGGGGGTTGATGTTGGTTTATGAAGAGGGTTTGGATGTTGAGGTGAGGGGATTTTTTGTCTCGAACCTCCATTTTTTTTTCTTTTTGGATTATTAGGAAAATGAAATCTTATTTTCCTAATATCATTTTTTTTCAACTTCATAATAAAAAAATTAACTCAATGTATATGTGTAGGAGTAATGAATTTTATCCTCTTACTCCATAACATATAATCTTTTTAAATAATTGGGTACCCATGTTTACGGAATGAAATCTTATTCCCATTGACATATGATCTTTTTTTTGGATAGAAATATTATCATGCCAAGTAAGGCATGATAAGGGGAGAAAAGAAAACTAGATTTTTAATAAAAAAAGTTTTTGAGAGCAACCTTAATAAATTGTACGTTCCAATTTTTCAGAAAGCTAAAAGTAAACATAATTGAATTCTATAGTCGTTATTTTCTAACATAATACGTGCTCCTATCAATGAAAAATTAGAAGTGTTGACGCAAGAAATGCGGCCTCAAGTTAACGGGTTGTTCGATCTTACAAGCTAAGGTGAAGAAGAGGAAGGGTTGTGGGGATAAAGGAGAGGTCTACTGAGAGAAGCCGGGAAGGTTGCTGATCAATAGAGAAGCTTGCCTAATCAGCAAGGGAGAAGCTTGCTAGTGCAGAGAAGAAGCTTGCTTGAGAGGAGGGGGAGCTTGCTCAAGCAGAGAAGAGGCTTGCTTGAGCGGAGAAGAAGCTTGCTCATGTAGAGAGGAGGCTTGCTTGAGCTGAGGAGAAACTTGGTCAGGGACTATCGAGCAGACAGATACTTGGGCGGTTAGCTTTGCAGGTTGATGTCGAGAGAGGATAGAAGAAGAGAGGAGGGGGATGCTAGCAGTGACAACAACAGACTTCGCCCGCCGCGGCTTGAATGCCACTCTTGCAATGGGCTTTCCTTTAATCAAGAGGCAGAATTACAACTTGCCATTACACTTTTACAAGAGAAAGCAATAAAGGATACAATGAGGGAAGTTGGCGGCTAGGCATGGAGATGTCAGAGACTAAGTAAAAGAGACTGCCAGCAGCTGTGGAGGACTGGGGGGACTGGGAAACTGAGTCCGCAGACCTTGCTTGATCAACTGTGGAGGACTGTGAGGACTGAGAAATTGATTCCGCAGACCTTACTTGATCAACTGTGGAGGACTGAGAGGACTGAGAAACTGAGTCTGCAGACCTTGCTTGATCAACTATGGAGGACTGGGAGGACTGAGAAATTGAGTCTGCAGACCTTGATCAAGATGGCAGTTCTCCTCTTCCCCCGTGCCAGCTCCCTAAATGAGAGGCGTTGGGGGCTATTTATTGGCCCGAGGCGGTAACGGTCTTGGTAATGTCACCACGGGTGAGGCGGTGAGTTATGCGAGTACAAATGTTGAGTCTTCGATAGGCCGCATAGTCTGGGACTTGCTGCTTGAACTAGCTGTTTCTTGGACTGGGAAGAGTAGGTCGCCGACCTGGGTGGACTCGGCGGACTAGAGGCAGGCAGGATTCAGGCTTTGCCTTTGCTGAAGAGAGCAGGTCGCCGACCTGGGCGGACTCAGCAGACTAGAGGCAGGAAGACTGCATGCTTTGCCTGGGTTGGCATTTAGGAGAGGCAGGCTGCCTGAGACAAGCAGAGGGGGCAGCCTGAGGAACAGGCCGCCGCTTGGGAAGAGAGATGGGGCGGCCTGAGGACCAGGACACCCACCAGGATGGCGGCCTAGAACAGGCCGCCCACTTGGGGCGGCGGCCTGCTCAGTCCGCACACTAGGGAGGCAGCCTGGGCAGGCCGCCAAATAGGGGCGGCGGCCTGCTTAGGCCGCCCACTAGGGGCAGCAGCCTGGGCAGGCCGCCCGCTAGGGGCGGCGGCCTGCTCAGGCCGCCCACTAGGGCGATGACCATGGAAGGCCGACCACTAGGGACGGCGGCCTGCTCAGGCCGCCCACTAGGGGCGGCAGCCTTGGCATGCCACCCACTAGGGGCAGCGGCCTGCTCAGGCCGCCCACTACGGCGGTGGCCTGGGCAGGCCGCCCACTAAAGGCAGCGGCCTGGGAAGGCCGCCCACTCGGGGCGGCGGCCTGGTCAGGCAGCCCACTAGGGGTGGCGGCCTGGGCAGGCCTCCCACTAGGGGCGGCGGCCTGGGTAGGCAGCCCACTAGGGGCGGCGGCCTGCTAAGGAAGCCCACTAGGGGGGCGGCCTAGGCAGGCCTCCCACTAGGGGTGGCGGCCTTGGCAGGCCGCCCACTAGGGGCTGCGGCCTAAGCAGGCCACCCACTAGGGGCGGCGGCCTGGGCAGGCAGCCCACTAGGGGCGGCGGCCTGCTCAGGACGCCCACTAGGGGCGGCGACCTAGGCAGGCCGCCCACTAGGGGAGGCGACCTGCTCAGGCCGCCCACTAGGGCGGCGGCCTGGGCAGGCCGCCCACTAGGGGCTGCGGCCTAAGTAGGCCACCCACTAGGGGCGGCGGCCTGGGCAGGCTGCCCACTAGGGGCGGCGACCTGCTCTTGCCGCCCACTAGGGGCGGCAGCCTACTCAGGCTGCCCACTAGGGGTGGCGGCTAGGGAAGGCCGCTCAATAGGAGTGGCGGCCTGGGTAGGCCGCCCACTAAGGGCGGCAGCCTGGGTAGCAGGCCGACCTCCTGGGCCGGCGGAAAACCTGAGCCGGAGAGAGTAGCTGAGCATGCGACTGTTGCGTTGGTCATATTGACGCTGGCGGTGCGACCTAGCGGTCTGAAGCAGTAGATCGCACAGATCGCCCCCGGATGCTATAGGTTGCCTCCTGCAAGGAAGAATGCTGCACGGTTAGCAGGCCTAACTGGGTGGCCTACGAGGGTGAGGCATGTGAGCAGCCCGCCATTCCGCATGGCACGTGGTAGCTATGCGACCGGGGCGGTTAGACCGGGGAAACCGTCCTTACCGCACGGCCTGAGTGAATAGGAGGAAGAAGTCCGCTTGGCATAAAAAATAAGGGCCGAGGTAGATCGCGACCCTTGGGGGGTACCCCTGAGTGGGCCGTGACTTGCGAGCTAGAGACCTTAGGAGGGATCTCCGATTTTGGGGTTAACAAGAACTAGTGCCTAAAACGAGTTCGCTATTTTTAATAAAGTATAATGAATTCTTTAAAACTTAACCCCGTCTATTTAAATTTTTCAATCAATAATTAACAAACGAATAACAAACAAAGAATTAATAAAATTCACATATAAATAAACTCAAAACAGAATTTTTGGATAGCAAGAAAATTAAGAATGGTATATTTGATTTATTTGTTTCAAAACATTTTTTTGGATTTTTCAGTTTTTATCATAATTTTTTTTTGTTTTGAACTTATTATCTTTTTTTGAATTTTTGTTTTGTTTTACTCAAATTTTTTTGAATTTTTGAATTTTTGACTTATTATATATTTTTTGTTTTATTTTTAAATCTATTATTATACACATATGAAAAAACGATAAGAAATATATATTTTTCTCTTTCTTTTCTAACTTTTTGAATTGTTTTGTAGTTTTTATTTGATAAGAAAATATTTACAAAAATATGGAAAGAGAGAAATGATAATTACAAAGAAGAGAAAGAAAGGAAGATGAAAAAGAGAGAAAAGAAAAAATATTTACAAAAGATATTTACAAAATAAAACTAAATTTTTTTTGGAATTTTTGTTTTATAATTTTTTTTGGAATTTTTGTAAGTAAAAGAAAGGAAAAGAAAAATTTTTTATAATAAATAAAGAGCGAAAAAGATAAGCGAGGGGTGCCTCCCAGGAGCGCTTTGTTTATAGTCGTGTAGCTTGACAATTTTGGCGGAGTTATATATCGAGGAAGGTTATGGTTTCGTAATGCTCGATCACTGGGTCGCCCGGTATGTATAACTTTAGCCGATGACCGTTTACTTTAAACGAACCTTTTTCCGAGTGGGAGACGAGTACGGTCCCATATGGAAAAACTTCTTCAACTATGAAGGGACCAGACCATCTAGATTTTAGTTTTTCAGGAAAAAGTTTAAGACGTGAATTATAAAGAAGGACAAGATCGCCCGGAGAAAAATTTTTTGGGGACTTTATTTTTCGATAGTGATAGAACTTAGAATGCTCCTTATAGAACTTATTACTCTCATATGCGTTCGCACGCCATTCATCGAACTCATTTAGTTGCAGTTTTCTATTCTGAGCGGCTAAGTTGGCGTCGAGGTGTAAGAGTTTTAAAGCCCAAAAAGCGAGATGCTCTAGTTCTACGGGTAAATGCCACGCTTTGACATAGACTAACTGGAATGGCGTACAACCAATTACGGTTTTGTATGCCGTCCGATAAGCCCACAACGCATCGTCGAGTTTAACGGACCAATCTTTCCTATTAAGTGAAACGGTTTTTGCTAATATTCGCTTAATTTCTCGATTGACTACCTCTACTTGGCCACTAGTTTGCGGGTGGACGGGGGTGGCGAGTTTGTGTGTGACTCCGTATTTAGCTAACGTCTTAGCCATAAGAGCTTTGCAAAAATGTGTTCCCCTATCACTAACAATTGCGCGAGGCGTGCCGTAGCGAGAAAATAGTTTTTTAAGAAATGTAACGACGACTCGCGCGTCGTTGGTGGGGAGAGCTTGCTCTTCCGCCCACCTCAATACGTAGTCGACCGCTACTAAAATATAGATATTTTTGAAAGAGGGAGGTAGGGGTCCAACAAAATCTATGCCCCATAAATCGAAGATTTCACATTCTAAAAACATATTTTGGGGTATCTCGTTGTGATGAGAGATGTTACCCGACCGCTGACATCTATCGCATGCGCGCACAAAAGTGTGCGCGTCTTTGAAGAGAGTGGGACAAAAGTAGTCTGCCTCTAGCGCCTTTCGAGCGGTCTGGTTGGCTTTATAATGCCCACCGGCTGGACCCTCGTGGCAGTGCTTAAGAATTTCCAAGCACTGTACACCCGCAACGCATCTTCGGACCGCTTGGTCTGCGCAGATACGAAAAATAAATGGGGCCTCCCAAAAGAAATTTTTCAAGTCAGAAAAGAATTTCTTCTTTTGATGACTTGAAAACTCTTTTGGAAGCACCCGCGCTACTAAGTAATTTGCTAAATCTGCTAACCAAGGCGAAGATGACAAAGAATTATGAATGGCTAGGAGGCGTTCGTCTGGGAATCTGTCATTTATTTAAGATTCGACGAGCTCTTCCGCACCCAGATTTTCTAAGTGGGAGAGGTGGTCTGCCGCTAGATTTTCCACGCCCCTCTTATCTCAGATTTCCAAATCAAACTCTTGTAGGAGGAGAATCCATCGAAGAAGGCGTGGCTTCGCATCATTTTTAGCTAATAAATATTTAAGTGCAGAGTGATCGAAAAATACGATAACTTTAGAAAGCGTTATATATAAGCGAAACTTATCAAAAGCGAAAACGACGGCTAAGAGTTCCTTTTCTGTTGTGGTGTAATTTACTTGTGCGGATGTGAGCGTCTTGCTAGCGTAATAAATTGAATGAAAATGTTTTTCTACGCGTTGGCCAAGAACAACACCTAAGGCAATATCACTAGCGTCGCACATAATTTCAAACGGAAGGGACCAATTAGGGGCCACTAAAATTGGTGAGGTGATAAGTTTTTGTTTTATTAAATTAAAGGTGGACTCGCATTCGCTACAAAAGATGAAATGTGATTCCTTTTCCAATAGGTGAGTTAGCGGCTTTGTTATTTTTGAAAAGTCTTGAATAAATAGTCGATAAAAGCCCGCATGGCCTAAGAAACTCCTAATAGATTTTACATTTGTCGGTTGCGTAAGTTTTTCTATGATTTCTATCTTGGACTTATCCACCTCCATCCCCTTAGACGAAATCATATGGTCGAGGAACAAAACTCCTTGAACTATAAAGTTGCATTTTTCCCAATTTAAAACAAGGCTTGTGTCCTCGCACCATTGGAGGACACAATCTAGATTGTGAAGGCAATCGGGAAAAGAGCGTCTGAAAACAGAAAAGTCATCCATAAAGACTTCCATAATGTCTTCTACTGGCTCGGCAAAGATTGCTAGCATACATCTTTGGAATGTAGTCGGCGCATTGCAGAGTCCAAATGACATTCTTCTGTATGCGAAGGTGCCAAATGGGATATAAAAGTTGTTTTCTCTTGATCATCGGGGGAAATGGGGATTTGGAAAAACCCCGATAAACCATCAAGAAAACAATAATATGGATGATCGAATAAAGGCCCTAAAATCTGGTCCAGAAACGGTAGTGGGAAATGGTCCTTGCGGGTGTAATCATTAAGTTTTCTATAATCGATGCACACTCGCCAACCCGTAATAGTACGAGTTGGGACGAGCTCGTTATGATCATTCGCTAATACGGTTAGACCGCCCTTCTTGGGCATGACATGCACAGGACTAACCCATGCACTATCCGAAATAGGGTAGATAATCCCTGCATCTAATAACTTAATAATCTCGGTTTTAACGACGTCTTTCATGTTTGGGTTAAGACGACGCTGCGGCTGAATCGTTTTGCGGCAATTATCGTTAAGAAATATCTTATGGGTGCAAAAGGAGGGGTTAATCCCCTTTAAGTCAGAGATTTGCCACGCAATTGCGTGGCGATGTTTAAGTAAAACATCCAATAAATCGGAAGTCTCCGAATCACTCAAGTCTAAAGAAATAATAACGGGAAGCGTATCGCCTTTTCCCAAAAAAACATATTTGAGTGATGCGGGTAAGGGTTTGAGGTCTAGGATGGGCGGTTCTTCTACGGAGGTTTTAATTCCTATGTCTTTCTTACTAATTGGTTCGAAAGGCAAGTCTATAGAGGTATCCTCATCGCATTTAAAATTTTCGAGCGCATAAATATCATCATTTAAAAATACGGACTCGAAAACGGGTGAAGAACGATCTCCAGAAAAGGTATCTAAAGAATAGAAGAAATCATCACTCGATGACAAATTGTCCATCGAGGGATTAATAGAGAAAGTAACTTGATCATCTCCTACCCGGAGGAGAAGTCGACCATTACTAACATTTATTAGTGCGTGGGAGGTGGCAAGAAAAGGGCGACTGAGTATTATTGGTACCTCGGCGTCCTCCTTTATGTCTAAGATGATGAAGTCTACCGGAAAGGTAAACATGTCTACTCGGACAAGGACGTCCTCCACTACCCCGATAGGGAACATAACCGAGCGATCCGCTAATTGGATGCCCATATTCGTAGGACTAGGAGTACCCAAACCTAAACATTAAAAGAGCGAGAATGGCATGAGATTAATGCTAGCCCTTAAATCATCTAAGGCGTATTTTACTAATATATTGCCAAAAAGGCACGGGATGGAAAATCGTCCCGGGTCATTTTGTTTTGTGGGCAATTTATTAGTAAGGGCCGCCGAGCAGACAGCGTTGAGAGATACATGCGAAATATCCTATAATTTACGTTTATTAGAAAGTAATTCTTTTAAAAATTTCGCATATTTGGTCATTTGCGAGATAGCCTCGCAAAAAGGAACATTAATATGAATATGTTTTAATAATAAAATAAATTTTTCATATTGCGCGTCCTTATGCTCGTTATCTAATTTATGCGGATACGGCAAGGCCTTGTTTAAAATAATTTTTTCATCTAAAATTGGTAAAGGTAACGTAGACGAAGAAGAGGGAAGAGGGGTCGGAGGTGAAATATGTACCTACGGATCGATCCGTTTTGGATCGATCACCTCCTTTCCACTACAGAGGGTTAGAGCGTTGGCGTTATCCTGCGGATTGGGCTCCGTGTTTCCCGGTAGCGCCCCGAGCGCGCGCTCGGACATCATCCTCGCCAGTTGTCCAACCTGTTGTTCAAGGGTTTTTAGCAATCTGATGATGTTCCAGATATTTGATTTGTTGGACTCTATATATTTAGAAAAATTCTCCTCCATCGGGGAGGGTTTTAGAAGAGGGGGAGGCTGCAGAAATCCGGGCGCATAAGAAATAGGGGGGCTCTATGCATTGTTCGGGTTGCTCCAAGAAAAATTGGGGTGATTCCTCCAACCCGGATTATAGTTATTACTATAAGGGTTATTGTTGGGGTTGAAGGAAGGACGACCCGAATTTCCTACGAAGTCTGCGAACTCTTCATCCACGCAGACGTTAGGGGGAATAAAACAAGCCGGAGTGGAGGAGGATGCAGACATCTCCTCCACCTGCTTTGTTAACCTTTCAACTTGAAGGGTTAAGAGAGCAGTGACATCCACTTCAAAAAGACCAGTCGCCGGCTTTGGGACTCCCCGCGAGACGTTCCATTGATAGGCGTTCATAGACCATCTCTTTGAATAAAGCCTGGGCGGCCTCGGGGGTTTTGTTGTTAAGGGTACCCCCGGCAGCCGCATCAATCATTTGACGCGTCTGAAAATTAAGGCCGTTATAAAAACATTTGTACCTGCAACCACGTTGGCAGCGCGTGGTGCGGGCACCGGCGGAGGAACTCCTTGAACCGTTCCCAAGTCTCATAAAGAGACTCAGGATCGTTTTACACAAATGAAGAAATGTCCGCCCGCAACTTTGTAATTTTTGCGGGCGGAAAGTACTTCGTCAGGAACTGCTCCGTCAACTCAGCCCTCATGGTGATACATCCTCGCAGGAGGGAATTAAACCACGCCTTAGCTTTGGACTTAAGGAAAAAAAGGAAATAGGCGCAAGAGAATGGCGTCATCAGTGACACCATTAATCTTGAAGGTGTCGCATAATTCCAAAAAGTTAGACAAGTGGACATTCGGGTCCTCATCCGGCAGTCCATCGAACTGCACGATGTTTTGGACCATTTGAATGACACGTGATTTTATTTCAATATTATTATTCGCCACAGTAGGGCGAACAATACTGGACCCTGTATCGTCAAAATTCAGTCGGGCGTAATAAGACATTATTCGCTCTGCGGCCACGTTTCGATTAGGGTCGGCCATAACTACGATAGAGGGTTCACCGATAGATTCTTCGGGGTCTAAAAAGGAATTCTGCATTGAGATCGAATACGCGTAAGGGAGCGTTCGATCTCAGTGTCTAAGTCAAAATCTTCAGACTCGGAGGGTTGTCCACGGGTCATACACCCTACAAAAAATAAAAACAAAAGAAACTTTTTTTTGGTTTTTGTTTGTTTTTTTTAGAAAATAAGTAAAAGTAATAGACTCCAGAATTCAAAATAACAACTCAAGAGAGTCCCCGGCAATGACGCCAAAAACTTGATGGCCCGCGAATAGACTCTTATGTGGGTGGTTAGTTCGATGAGTCGTACGTCACGGGCTTGCTAAAGGAGCCAAGTGTACCTATCGCAAGTAGTACTCGATATTCGGGGGAATACTGAGGTCGTATTGTTCTCGGAGTTGGGTTGATTATTCTTACTCCTCCAGGAGGACTATTATTTTACTGAAAGTAAGGCGGAGATTTTAATTAACTAAAGACGGAAAGAAAAGAAAGTGTGAAAATGATTTTAGAAAATTCGATGAAGGGTTAACGCTCGGCACCGAATCGGATTAAGACGAAAATAACTTTTAATAATTATTGATCTTAGTTTTCAAATTAATAAAAGGCAACTTGGCCGTGGAGGTTCCATAAATATGAGCGCACTTATCTCTAGGAATATTGCTCACCTGAATGCTAAGACTATTCGACCGAATGTTAGTCCGACGAAGGATTCCACTTAATGCCTGATTTACGCTAAGAACCCCGCTATTGGGTGGGGAACCCAATCCGATAGAATTACGCTTGTCCTCTCTCGAGGGTATGCACACAACTCTATTTACCCAGAGGTGATCTGTCCATACGCACGGTCTCTCGGCTAGCTCGCGTATGGATAACCAAAATAGGGCCCACACATCGATTTGTGGTCATACGCGTCGTTAACCCGGGGTAAACCTTAAGTCCTAAAGTTAAAGTGAAAATAAAGAACTTTAATTATTTCAAATTATTTTAATTGTCCCAATGCTCTTCAATGGCGAGGCTAATAACGATTAGCCACTCATCGGTATGGGGAAGGCTTTATAATTTGATGAGGCGAGAGTTCGTAACTAAACACTAAAGGATTATAAGAAGAAGACATGAAAATAACAAACATTTAGAAGGCTTAAAAAGTTAGCTAAAACGAAACTCACACACACTTCAATTTATAAATAAATAAAAACTATGTTACAAAAAAGGAAAATTACAAGTCCTACTGAAACGAGTATGCGGGAAATAAGGGCGCGCCATTTAACTCTTAATGAGTATGCGGAAAAGAAAAGAAAAGAAAATTACAAGTCCTACTCAAACGAGTAGGCGGGAAATAAGGGCGCGCCATTTAACTCTTAACGAGTAGGCGGAAATAAATGCGCGCACACACACACACTCTACTCAAATTAAAAGAAAGCAATAAAACTATCTCCTACACACAACGCACTCTACATAATTTGAAGAAAGCGATAAAATAAAGCATTAAAATTTATCTCGTACACACACACACTCTACATAATTGAAGAAAGCATAAAAGAAAGCATGAAAAATTATGCTCATACACTCACACACACATCATGAAATTTTAAAGAACAAAATGAAAACCTAACTCCGACACTCACACACACAAATTAAAAACAAAATAGAAGTTACCTAAAAATTAAAACAACTAATTTTTTATACTTAGGTTTTATCAAAAACACAAAAAAAGAAAAAATCAAAACTAAAAGAACAAAAGTTTTTCAAAATAAAGCTAAAACCAAAGGTGCTTAAAAATTTAAATTATAACTTTTCCATTCTTAAGAGTTCATAAAAGTGCTAAAAAAGTTGAAATAAAATTTAAAAGAACAAAAATGGTTTACATCCTAAAATAAAGCTAAGTAAAAAAATCAAAAACACTTTAATAACTCTTTTACAAATCCATAGGAATGAAAATCTTAAAACAACAATAACCCTAACATGGAGACTAACCAAACAAGGGAAAGCAATAGAACTAAACAAATTACACTCATACACACACACACACACACAAACACACTTTTCATAAAGAGAAATACTAAGAAATACAAAGAGATAAAAAGAGAAAGAGATGAGCTACCCAAATAAATTTTCATGTCATGGAGAGAGAGAAAAGGACACAATTTTTTATTATGAAATTGAAACTATTACAAAGCTAAAGCTAAAGCAAAAAACAAACATCGAAGGAAGGGGGGAGAAATCTCCTTACATAGCAATTGAATCAACAAGGGCAGCCCATAAAATACACAAAATTGGCTCAAAAAGGTGAACCCTTGGTCATTACAGAAATAGGCAATTTATATGGAAAAAAATCAAAGTACACGCCCTCCGATACGGGCGTGTCAACACCATTTACGATGTGATCCGGCGATTTGATGGCAGCATTGACTTGCGGCGGTCCACGTGACAGTCACGCCCCCGGTCACGGGCGTGACTCTGGGCATGTCAGGGACGTAGATCCGGGCATGGATTGCTCAAAAAGTCGCAGACAGCGTCTTGTCGGGCCAGTTGGAGGCATCACGGGCGTGTCGGGGCTTGACACGGGCGTGACGGGGCTGAGTCGACGAACATCGAGTGAAAAATATCGAGAGCAAAATGTCAAGTGGAAGTGACACGGGCGTGTCGGATCATGGGACATGGGCGTGTCCTTGTCGAGTCGACGAACATCGAGTGCAAAATGTCGAGAGGAAGTGACACAGGCGTGTCAGATGGGCTGACATAGGCGTGTCAGGTTGGTTGACGAACGTCAATAGCATTTGGTCGAGCTGGAAGCCTTGATCGTCGATCGGGAATGACACGGGCGTGTCGGGTTAGCTGACACGGGCGTGTCAGGTCAATTTTTGACCATTTGCTGAAAAATTTCAGAAATCAAATTTAAGCTATGTTACAAATAATATTTACAAAAAGGAGCAATTTATTAAATAAAACTAACTAAAAAAGGCAAAACTAAACTAAAATATCATAATAAAAACATAGAAAAATGCGTATAATGACAACTTATCAAGGATCCAACTTTGGATCTAAGGGAGGGCCTTGTGCTTGAGCTGTAAGGGAATCATCATCTCTGAGTTGTAGGGCTAACATCCTAGCATGGGATGTAGGACTACTAATTTAAACTGAGGTAGGTGGTCTTTGAATCACGGATTTGTAGGAGCAAGCTTGCTCTAAGGTATGGCTTTGTGCCTGAGGTAAGTCTTGGAGGAGACTGAGAGATCCCGAGGGATTTATATTATAAGCTATTAGCAGATGAGTTTTAGAGAAGCTCTTTATCTAACACACTGTTAGAAAGGTGGGACGGACAGTGGCTGTACCCATAATCCGGGCAACCAATATAAATTCTGTGTGTGCTTTTGTGGTGTGTCTTGAAAGCTGAAAACTACCAACTCACAACACACTTAAAGAACAAAAATCAAAAGGGGACCAAAAACCTATTCACCCCCCCCCCCCCGCACCCTTGAAACTAAAGACTTTCACTCAGACTTATCACTAAGTTTTACAACTCTGGCTAGGATGATAGCCATACCACTCATAGATAATGACTCTCCTACCTCATGCCAACAACCATACAACTCAGATCCAAACCTAGATCCTACCTCAGATTCACCACTTGAATCCTACCTCGGATCTATAGAGGATCCTACACTCAGCCTTTAATTATTAGGCTTACACTCAGATCAAATGATCCTATAGAGAGAGTAATGGTTTGTTGATGATGTTTAGACACCGGAGAAATATTCTCTTTATCTTCATCCTTCTGTGCTGAGATAACTCAGTCCAGTCTTCTTCACATCTCCAAAAACTATTCTTCAGGAATATTCAGCTTGAGCTTGTGAAGTAGCTACAACTAGGTCTTGCCATTACTGCTCCTTTCTCAGAGATGTCCCTCTAAACTTGTTGTTGGGGATGAGAATGACAATAACTATCTTACTAGAATTTTCAGATCAGTTGTTTGAATAACTTCTCTTGGCTCTTCAACAATGTCGAGAGGAAGAAGATGAAGTTCCGCACTTTGCAAAAGTCCTCTTTTTCTTTAATGATCTATAGCTTTTATCCTGATGTCCAACAACTCTTTGGGTGGTGGGACCAGCTGTAGTTGTTGGTAGCAACTTTACTTTTGCATTAAATGTAGTGTAGGAGGCATGCAGCGCCACTTGTCATGTACTGTAATCTTCCCGTAACATTTTGAATTTCTACTGACATCAGCACTAGTAGACTTAGTCGATTTCAGACAATTCAATATAGGCGTTGAGTGAATAGCCTTCACTCAGCGCCAAAATACTTAGCCAATTATCCTGCAGCACTAGGCTTCGAGTGATCAATCTTTACTCGACTAATATAGACATTAGTTCTCTTAACTGATTAGGCGTTGAGTGAATCTTCATCACTCAACGCATTTAGACTTAGCCGTTTTTCTTCTATATGAAGGCGTTGAGTGATGCTTATGCATTCAATGCTTTCTACCTTAGCTCACCATCTTCATGAGGCGTTGATTGAACAGCCTTCACTCAATACTTCAGTACTTGGTAGAATTTTTTGTTGAGCTACCGTTGAGTGAACAGCCTTCACTCAACGCATCTGGACTTAGACATAACTTCTATATTCAACTTCTAAGGCTTTGACAGAACTTTGTTCTGTCGATGCTTTCTTCTTTTGCATTGAGTGAACTGCCTTCACTCAATGCTTTTGGACTTGGCCAGAATCCTACTCTGATTCTCAGATGTTTTGATTGCTTGAGCTTGACTCAATGCTTCTGGCTCTAGGCGTTGACTGAACTGCCTTCACTCAATGCTTTTGGACTTAACCAAAATTCTGCCTTGGAAATAGTTAGGCTTTGACTATCCATGCTTTACTCAACGCTTCTTGTCATATGGCATTGAGTGAACTGCCTTCACTCAACGCTTGTGGACTTAGATAGATTTTGTTTCGCCAATATCCTTCCTTGTGTCCACCTGTCATTGTTACTTAGACCAATTGTCTAATCAGTGTAATAAGTGACCACATGCATATATAGAACTTAAAGCATGCTTCAATACAAACATGTGTATGTCATTGTCCTGTAGACCTTCTTCTAATCTGGGACATTGGGATCAATGGACCCAATAATCTCCCCCGATTTGAAGAAGTCAAAACCTTGGACAATGATATACACCAACACATAAATAACATGTAAAACATTTAAGAAGGCATAAATAATTAAAGCACATTAAAGATGTGGTTTTCATTAAACAGAAGGAATAATTGTTTTATAATGTTCATAAAACAAAGTTCACACAATTCCTTCAACCCTTAAGAAATACAACAAAAATTTTTAAGCTTCTGGTTCTCTTATCATTATGCCCATGCTGGTCTTCTTGGTATCTCTCTCTGCATTCTCTTCTGACTTCTTTTTATTCCTCCTTTGGAAGTAGCTGTATGGCCTTGGGAAGTATTTGACAGGCTCCATAACATCTGTTGGCAAAGTGCCTAGCCAATTGTCCTTCTTGAACTTCCTTCTATCCCTTTCATTCTTTTCAAGCTTGGACCATTCAAGGGATCTGTAGATCTTTCCCCTTTTATTTTCTTGTTCTTAACAAAATCTCAGGCAGTTAGAATAATGGCCCTTGATTGAGGACTCCATTATTCAAAATCCTGTCTTGACTCCATCTCTTCCCTGAATCTCTTCTTGCTCATCCTGGCAGCATCCTCTTCCTCAGCAACAAATTTTCCTTCTGCCCTTAACTCTTGCTCAATAATGGGGCTGAATGTAGGGCCTTCAGCTGTTATAGAGGGTTCATCCCACTGTGCTCCATCTTGAGTATCATACTGCTGGGAGTCATACTGTTCTGCATGCTGATCATAATATTGGCCATCATACAGACCATCTTGATGAGTCTTCTGCCCTTTATTTAGTGCATCTTGAACTTGGTCAGGAATCATATGGATATTATTATATGATAGTTGTTCAAGCCCAAATGATCCCCTCAGCATATTTGTAGTCCAGACAGAGTTCTTAGTGTTGGCCTTTATGACGTCCTTCACACCCTTTTTGACTTTCAGATATCTTCTGAGGCAGGGAGGTGCTGGCCTTAGTCAACTGACTATCCACATGGTCAATGCCAAGTGTGACATGATTCTTGACTTTCACTAGATGAACATCTAGAACCTGAGCACAGGCATCCATCCTTCTTTCAAGAATTATCTTGTGCTTTTACCAACAATGTATTCTCTGCATTGTGAATTGCTAGTAAGCTTCCAGAGATAATATTCTGATTTTCCATGAGTGCATTGTGAAGATAGTCAAGCTCTACCAACTTGTGCTGATTAAAGTCAACTACAGGAGCTGCTCTCAAGAAAAATTTCATAGTCTGGGCATTGAGCAGATTAACCTCAAATCTAATAGATTTGATCTCTGTTGATAGCTCATTACTGAGGTTCTTGACTGAGTCATCAACAAAATTCTCCAGCTATCTCCTTTGGTCATCCAATAACCATTTCAGTTGAGCCAGGAAGGATCCTGACATCTGATCAGTGTATGTACCTTCATTACTTACTGGTACAAGTTGTTCTGGCCTTATATATTCTCTTGCAGGTGAGTTAGCCACAGCAAACTCTAAAGAGTGTTGAGTTTCCATGTTATCAGCAACATTCTTGTCTTTCTCGGATACAGAATAATCTATTTCGTAAACAATTCCTTGAGCAGGGAGTTCAGTGTGAAGCTCCCCCACACTCTCTGCAATATCCTCAGTGACATTCAGGTCTGCAGCATCATCCTTTTCTACATTCTCAGAAGGTAGATTTTTCTCTAGAGGAATTTGGAATTGCTCCCCCTCAGTAAATACCTCTTCCATAACTTGATCTAGAAGATTCTCCCCCTCACTTTGAGGATGAAGATACCTTACTGATCTTATATTAAAGGTGCATGTGCATCTTCAATTGGACCTGGTGACTTGGAGGCCTCCCCCTCCATCACAGTAGATATCTTAGTGACTATGTCCTCAACCACTTGTTCAGCAATTTCTGCAGAAGGTATCTCCACAGCATCTGCTGGAGCCTCTTCAGATTGAGTCCTACTAACCAGTGTCCTTACTGTAGGGTTAAAGGATATTGAGACTTTGGCACTCATGTCCTTCATGGTGTCTTCAGTAGACTCATATAGATTAGGATCATGAGACTCTTCCTCAGCTTTTTCTGAATAACTGTTGTCTGTGCTTTCTTCTGAAACTGTAACCGTCTTTTCTTCTTATTTGCAGATGACTGTTGTTTATGTTGCAGGACTCTTTCCCACCTGTCTAGCATTTTGGAATCCATCCTTTTCATATGTTAAGGATCCCTCGAACACTTCTTAGCAGAAATAAGATAGAATTCTATGCATGTTACGTTCAACAATACACTCCACTATCCTATCAAACAGTACTCTTCCCCAATCAGTCCTCTTAGAAAGAATAATCCTTGCCTGCAACTCAAACAACTCCTTGTAAATCTTAACGTGTGAGCCAGACTTGCACATCAATGCCTTTCCAATCACATCAGCAAGGAACTTACCCTTCATGTTTAGTTTCGCCCTTAGAATATATCCAGTTATGTGTTTAGATAGTCCACACCACTTCAGTGTTGATCTGATATTAGACTGATACAATTCTTCTTCATCATCAGATACAGAGAACTTCAGTAGTTGTAGAGCTTTGCTTAGTCTTATAGGGGTTATCTTTATATTGTTACTACTAATCACTATCATGACCTTACTGGTAGATTAGTCGACCTTTGTGTCAGAGAATAATTCCAGTACTTTTTGCTTCCACTGCAAGCAGGGCTCTAACAGAATGTACTCTAGGTCAACGACCTGTAGCAAAAATAGAATGAACTGAACCTCTTCAGGTGCATCTTTGAGGCCATTGCGAACCATCTCTGACCCTTCGAATGGGAAATCAAAACCTTTTGATGCCATTGCTATTGTGAATTACGGAAAATCTTCCAAACCTTTCTTTGATTTGTCGCAATCGGGCAGTGAAGGGCAAGGAACGATGTATCTTGTCTTATGCCCACATCCTTCTATTTATAGTTATTTCCACTTTAGAAGGGGAAGAGGCACGTACCTGTTCCTGATGAAGAATTGATCAACGGCTGGGATTTAATCCCGACACTTAGCCGTAAAATAGACTCACTGGGAGCATGCATTGAGTGAATTCGACGCACTCAACGCTATCAACGTATTGGTCCATTCGACACACTCAATGCCAATGAATAAAGATTCAGTGCAGTAAAAGCATGTGGTTGTCTCGATGTACTCGACACCAGAGAGAATATACTCAGCACATTCAACGCTTTTATACTTAGTCGAATTCATCTCTACAGCCCTGCAAGGATTAGATCTACCTGCAACAACAGCAGCAAAATAAAATGTTGAGAGCTACTAAAGCTTGACTAAATTCAACATGCCCAATTCAAATTTGAAGGTGTTTAATTTGGCTTCATCTAGTGGTTTGGTGAAGATGTATGAAATTGGTTTTTCTGCGAGGACAAATTCAAGACAGATGTCTTCCTTCTCCACATGCTCTCTAATAAAATAGTACCTAATCTCAATATGTTTTGTCCTGCTGTGAGAGATAGGATTCCTAGTAATGGAGAGATCACTAGTAGAACCACAGTACATTGGAGTTTTACTTATTTGTATGTTGTAATCCTGGGGCTGATACTTGATCCATAGCAACTAAGCATAACAACTACCTGCTGATATATACTCTGACTCAGCTGTTGAAATTGCAATACTGGTCTGCTTTTTGCTGCTACAAGACACAAGTCTTCCTCCTAAGAACTGATAGGTACCTGATGTACTTTTCATATCCTCTCTACAGCCTGCAAAATCTACATCTGAATACCATATTAGTTCAAAATCACTATTCCTAGGGTACCATAGGTCAAGATCTGGTGTGCCCTTAAGATATCTCAGAATTCTCTTAGCAGAAGAATAGTAAGACTCCTTAGGACTAGCCTGATATCTAGCACAAACACTTGTAGCATACATAATGTCTGGCCTACTAGTAGTAAGATATATGAGGGAGCCAATTATGTCTCTATGCAAGGTTTTATAAACAGATTTCTCTGCCTCATCCTTGTCTATTAATATACTTGACCCCATGCGAGTTTTCATTTTGGAGGTACTCCCCATTCCAAACTTTTAATTAACTCCCTTGTTAACTTGGACTGTGAGTTAAACAATCCATCTTTGGTCTGCCTTACTTGGAGGCCCAAGAAGTACTTAAGCTCACTCATACTGCTCATTTCAAACTTCCCTTGCATAAGTTTAGCAAACTTTTTGCAAAGATTATCATCAGTAGACCCAAATATTATGTCATCTACATAAATTTAGACTAGTATGATCTTGCCCTTAGATTCTCTTAGGAATAGAGTCTTGTCTATCTTTTCCCATGAGAATGTGTTCTCAATGAGAAAGCTAGATAGAGTCTCATATCATGCCCTAGGGGCTTACTTTAACCCATACAAGGCTTTCCTAAGTCTATAAACATAATCAGGAGAGTTAGGATTGACAAAACCTAATGGCTGCTCAACATAGACTTCTTCTCTTAAGTCACCATTGAGAATGTCTGACTTCGCATCCATCTGATAGACTTTAAATCCCTTGTGTGCAACATATTCATGGAATAGTCTAATGGCTGCTAGGTTAGCTATAGTGGCAAAGGTTTGATCAAAATAAATACCTTCTTCTTGTTTATATCCCTTAGCCACCATCCTAGCTTTGTTCTTGATTATAATGTCATTTTCATCAAGCTTATTCCTGTAGATCCACTTGGTTGCAATGACATTATGTCTTTGTGATCTGGCAACCAGCTTCCAGACCTTACATCTTTGAACTGCTTCAGTTCTTCTAGCATTGCCACAATCCAAAATTGGTCTACGTTGGCAACTTCAAATCTTTTGGGTTAAATCTGTGATCGGAAGCTTGAATACATGGCTGTGTTGAGACTTCTACTCCTGGTTAAAATTACTTGGTTTGCATCACCAATAATCTGGTGTCTAGGATGATCCCTTAGATGCTTGATAGCTAGAGGCATTCACCCAATACCATCTTGAGCTTCAGTGGTTGGAGCTTACTGATCTTCATCCTCATTATGTGAGCTTTACCCATCTACTAGAATGCACACTCCTTCATCTTCATCTTGGGCAGTAGGAGGAGCTTCTGTTGGGTATTGTATCCACAACGTACCTGATTTGAAGAAGCCCCTGAACTAGCTAAAGTAAATAGACAATGTATTTGATGAAACCTTTTAGGTTGTGCTTGCAGTTATTCCACGCTAAGTACACACCAATGTCAGGGTGCAGTAGGTCAATATACACGGGTCTGCACGACGTAATCCATCGTTGAGCAGATCAATGTGTTGGCCTACGTGTACTCTTTCTATTGGAGTGTACTTATCTTCAAGTACAGGGCCGTGACAATGAAAGAGCAGACAAGGAGCAACGATGGGTCAAAGAGCAGCTCATAAGTGGAAAGACGAAAAATCGTCTAAGTAACAATCGACGAGAATCACCAAGTGATTCTCGCCGATTCGGCGAGAGTCACTCGTGATTCTCACCGAATTGTCGAGAATCATTGGCTGATTCTCACCGTCTCTATCCGGCTAAATCAGAACATGCAAACAAGTCAACATCGACGAGACTCACCTTTGATTCTCGACGAATCGACGAGAATCACCTTTGATTCTCACCGAATCGACGAGAATCACCTTCGATTCTCGCCGATTTTGCCTTAGGCGATTTTCTGGAAACCGCTGGACCGGACTCAGCCGCTGGCGCTGTTTTGAACCGGTATTAGGGTTTCTTCTGGTGGGACCCATAACGGTCATAAAGAGGTATACTACTGTATAAATACTCGCATATTTTTGAACAGTAAGAAGTGCAATTTGAAAAATAGAAGCCGAGCCGCCGACCTTGACCTAGATCGCGAAACCTGCTACGCCGCCGTCGCCGCTCGTGACTATAGATCGCCGGCTTTGATCGTGGTTGCTTCCAGATCTCCCGGCGACAGAAGCTCAGCCAAGCATAGCGTCTCATCTGTCTAACCAGAGATCCCTTGTCTCTTGATTCGTTGATCGGGAAAACCTTCCTCTTCCGAATCGATCGAGATGATCGATCCTAGTGTGACCGTTGGAAGACCTTGCTAGCTTTGCTACGAAGATTGAATCTCCAAAGTACAGCAGCCGCACACCGTTGTCGCCGCCGATCCCGAGAACCAAGCTGCCGCCCTTCTTGCCGCCGCCGGTTTCGGGGAGATTCTCTCCAATTGAGATCTAGGGTTGTGGACTCTTCGTTGACCTCAAGAACACGTCATCGAACGAAGATGGACACCTTAGTCTACAAAAGTTGTTTGTATTTCTTGTACATTCTATTTTCATTTTTGTTGTAAAGGAACGTTGGTTCCTTGTTGTAAGGGTTGGGTGCAACCCGTGTTGTGGGAGTGGTGACTCCTACGTGTGGAAGGGTTCCTTCCATTAGTGCGAGTATTGGATTTCAATTCTGTTGGTGAACTGACCGAGTCGTCCCTGGTTGGGAGATAGGTCGAAGGGGGAAAGTGGATGTACCCAAATCGGGGAACCACTATAATTTGCTTGTGTCCTTTCTGTGCTGTGCTGTTTTTTTTTCTTGTGCAGTTACAATTTTAATTCCGCAAAAACGATGCACGTCACCTATTCCCGCCCCCCATAGGTGAAGGTAGTTGACACTAGGTGGACTTTCAAGTGGTATCAGAGCCAGGTTACTCATCAAAAAGGTTCACACCTTGAGTAGAATCCTGCCACTAGTGTCAAGAAGAAGGCAAACATCTACTATGGACGGACTCAAGTACACAGGCAAGATCCCAGTGTGCACCAGGCTAAACTTTCCTATCTGGAAGGAAAGGATTAGGTTCTACATGGAAGCGGTCGATCCCCGACTCTTCATGATCGTGGAGGAGGGTCCTTATGTCCCCACTAAGGTCTCCACCATTGATCCTACCAAGAAAGTGCCAAAGAAAATTTCTGAAATGGATAAGGACGAGATGGTGCTGGTGGGACTTGACAAGAAGGCGCAAAACATTCTGGTCAGTGCGGTCGATGACTCAATGATGCAGAACTTCTGCAACTGCAGGACAACAAAGGAGATCTGGCACTGCCTGATTATCCTAATGGAGGACACTGATGAAGTGAGGGATGATCGGAGATCCCTCCTGAACCAGAAATATGAGGCCTTCAGACAAGGGCCTAAGGAAGAGATCGGAGTCACCTTCGAGAACTTCCTCAAGATTGTCAATGCCCTCAAAGGATATGGAAGAGTGTTCACTGATGGTGAACTTAATGATAAATTCCTTAGGTCCCTTACTAAGGAATAGGACACAAAGATCTGCGCCATCCGAGAGTTTGGCAGACTTGCTGAAACAGACCCGCAAATTCTGTTTGGGAAGCTGATGTCCTATGAGCTTCAACTGAACACCAGGAAAGCATAAGAAGAAGCAGAGAAGGCTGCAGCCAAGGAAAAAACTGTGGCCCTAAAAGACATTCACTCCAGGAAGGGCAAGGGTGTGGTTTCATACCGTGCCAGGAAAAAGGATGAGGAGGAGGACTCCGAGCCATGCTCCTCCAGCTCAGAGTTGTCTGAGGAAGATTTCTCCCTCATCACCCGAGAAATCAAGAAGTTCCTCAAGATGAGGAATCAAAGAAAGAGAGACGGCTCATCCTCCAGGCATCAGAAGAAAAATTATTATTCTGACAGGTATGCTTCTAAACCGAACAAACATCGCTCCTCTGACATTACTTGTTTTGGATGCAATAAGCCAGGACACATCGTGGCCGACTGCCACCAAGGCAAGAGAGAAACGGGAAAGGGAGAGGAGCACAAGTCCTCTAGAGATAAGAAGAAAGAGAGAAGCTACATCGCCAAAAAGCCAAAGACACTGAGTGAGTCTGATTCCTCAGACTCCAGTGATGATGAGGAAGCCTACTTCGGGCTGGTGGGTCGCTCCGACTCAGAAGGAGAATGCCCCCCATTTACTAGGAAGGTAAAAGCTCACACCCCTCTCTCCGACTCTGAATATGATCCTGAGTCTCAGGATGATGACCATGAGGATAGCCTTTCGGCCCGTGAAGCGGAGCTCCTCGAGAAGTATGAGCTTCTGCTCAACACTTTCGAGGAGTGTCGTAAGAGATTGAAGGCTGAGAAAAAGGAAGTGAAATTCCTTAGGGGTGAGAGTGTATCCCTAAGGGAAGAGATCACCAGTTTGATCTCTCTCCGACAGGAGCACCTAGACCTGACTTCAAAGTATTCAGAGTCTCTTAAGCTCCTTGATCTTAAGTAGGAGGAAGTCAACAAGTTGGAAGAACAACTTGCGGCAGAAAGGAAGATCGTCAAGAGCTTCTCTATGCCAAAAACAGTTCTTCCAGTGGTTGATACCTTCTCTGCTCAGGCCAAAGGAGCTGGCTTGGGGCATGTAGGGGTATCTGGTTCCTCATCCAGGAGAAACAGGAACCAGAGAAAAAATAAGGCCGCCAAGAAGGCCTCTACTGCTGAAAAGGGAAAGGCTCCACTAAGTCCTGTTGCGTTCAGAAAGCCTAGCTTTCCCTGCAACCAACATGACTTTGAGTCAACCTTTGGTCATCATTTCCGGCCCTCGATTGGAAAGCCAAAGAGCCGATATGATGGTTGGACTTTTCCCCGCAACTTCGGTGAGAGTGTCTTCAAGGCACCTTATGAGGAAATCCACATGGGAATTTATGGTCAATTCTCTAGCGGCCATAATGGAAAGCAGGCACCAAAAGCCAAGCCTGCTATACTGATGGAACAGAAGGTGAAGAAG
Source organism: Platanthera guangdongensis (assembly GCA_039583875.1). NCBI lineage: Eukaryota > Viridiplantae > Streptophyta > Magnoliopsida > Asparagales > Orchidaceae > Platanthera > Platanthera guangdongensis. Next base: position 125,767,168 of record CM077158.1, on the reverse strand, counting down.
TCATGTGACTGCAATCACTATGATGCCTCCACCTCCAGATGCAAGGCCCCGGCTGTACCCACCATTCCCAGGGTAAAGCAGGAGTCTAGGAAGAGGTACAACAGATTTGACTGTTGGTGTTGTGGCAAAGTCGGTCACTTTGCCGTGGATTGTTGGTTTAATCCGAGGTATAACGAGACTCCCTATGTTAGCAATGCGAGGCCGACCACTCGTAGGGTTAACCACCCGAGGGGGAGTATGCTAACCAAGAATCTAGGACCCAAGTTCGATTGGGTTCCTAAGGGAAATTAATTTTGTTTTGCAGGAATGTCCAAAGGCCACCAAAACGCCAATATGGTACTTGGACAGTGGATGCTCCCGGCATATGACTGGGACAAGAAGCCTGCTGCGTAATTACACTCCAGTCGAGAATGGACCCAAAGTCATCTTTGGGGGGTCAGATCGAGGAGTCACCAGAGGTTACAGTATGATTTCCAACGGTATAATATCTATCACCGACGTGGCCTATGTTGAAGGGTTAAACCATAACCTGATCAGTGTAAGTCAGTTATGTGATAAAGGTTATAACGTTAAGTTCTGCAAGGACAAATGCCTGATAATATCATGTGCCTCTTCTGAGACGATATTAACAGGCATTAGGAGCAGAAATATCTTCTGCTTAAATTTTCTTAGTTTAGATTCATCTACCCCCGTATGCCTAGTGGCAACAGGAAGTGCATCTCTTTGTGAACAATGGCACAAGAGATTGGCACATATTAATTTCAAAACAATTAGTATGCTGTTTTCTAAAAACTTAGTAAGGGATGCTCCCGTTATCAAGTGCATCAAAAATAGCCTCTGTCCTGCATGCCAGATGGGCAACAGACTCGGGCTACCTTTAAGAGCATTGCAGACAAAGACTCTTCCCGATGTCTTTATCTTCTGCATATGGACTTGTTTGGTCCAATGCAAGTTCATAGCTTGGGAGGCAAGTCTTATACGCTAGTGATAGTTGATGATCACTCTCGGTTTACATGGGTGTTCTTCTTAAAACGAAAGTCAGATACGTTTGACATCTTCGCTAGTTTTGTCAAGCAGGTTCAGAACGAATTTAACTGCTCAGTGGTCAAAATCAGAAGTGACCATGGAACAAAATTCGAATCTGGTGCTATGACAGAGTTTTGTGAAGAACAAGGTATCTTTCATGAGTTTTCCTCCCCGCACACTCCTCAGCAAAATGGTGTTGCGGAGAGGAGAAATAGAACTATCATTGAAGCTTGCACGACAATGTTGAAAGACGCTTCTCTCCCAGAATACTTCTGGGCAGAGGCGGTCAATACGGCTTGTCATGTACAAAACTGAGCATTGATCAACAAGCATCATCGTAAGACGCCTTATGAGCTACTGAGAGGCAGGAAACCAACCATGTCCTACTTAAGGATCTTTGGTTGCAGATGTTATGTACTGAATAATGGGAAGTACCCGCGTACTAAATTTGGTGAAAAATGCTTCGAAGGCATATTCATGGGCTATAGTACCCACAGTCGGGCATATAGGGTCTTCAATAAGAAAACCCTGGTGGTAGAAGAATCAATTAATGTTGTATTTGATGAAGGAAGTTTGCTTAACAGCAATTCTTCCAGCGGTATTCGTGAAGATGCAGGTGCACGACTTGAACAGCTGAGTCTCGATGAGACCGCTAAAGATGAAACTCCTAAATACGTCAAAGTTTCCACCTCAATGCCAACTGGGAATGTTGAAGATCAAAATGGAGAGAATATCTTAGAAGAAGGAGAAGCCCAAGAAGTAGTCGAAGCTCCAGACGCCAGACTTCTAGAGCTCCGGCACGTGAGGGATCATCATAGAGATCAGATCATTGGATACCCTCGTGACGGTGTCAGAACTCGAAGTGGTACTATTAACGAGATTTTGCATCTTAGCTTCCTGTCACAGGTTGAGCCAAAGAAGTTCGACGAGGCGAACACAGATGCGACATGGATTTTGGCCATGCAAGATGAACTGCATTAATTCGAACGATGCAACGTTTGGACGCTGGTTCCCAGACCACAAAAGCAGAATGTGATTGGCACCAAGTGGATTTTCAGAAACAAACTGGATGAACATGGTGTCATCATAAAGAAACAAGGCCAGGCTGGTGGCTCAAGGTTACCGACAGGAGGAGGGGATTGACTTCGACCAGACCTTTGCACCAGTGACAAGGCTCAAGGCAATCAGACTGTTCCTGGCGTATGCTTCGCACAAAGGATTCACAGTCTATCAAATGAATGTGAAATCAGCATTCTTGAACAGAGACCTGAAAGAGGAAGTATACGTCGCTCAACCCCCAGGTTTTGTCAATCCTACTTATCCCAATCATGTATATTTTCTTAATAAAGCTCTATATGGTTTAAAACAAGCTCCACGAGCTTGTATGAGACTTATCTAGTTTTCTTCTTGAGAACAAGTTCTCTAGAGGTAAAATAGATAAGACATTGTTTCTCAGGGAAGTCAAAGGCAAGATTTTGCTGGTGCAAATCTATGTCGATGACATTATATTCGGCTCAACAGACAACAATCTTTGCAAAATGTTTTCTAAACTTATGCAAGGAAAGTTTTAAATGAGCACTATGAGAGAGCTAAAGTATTTCTTGGGACTTCAAGTGAAACAGTCTGAGGATGGAATCTTCATCTCTCAGACGAAGTTCACAAATGAAATCCTCAAGAAATTCGGTATGGAGAATGCAACCTCTATGAGGACTCCAATGGGATCCACTATGTCTCTAGATAAGGATGAGAAAGGTAAACCTTTCGATGAAACCAAATACAGAAGCATCATTGGATCCCTGCTCTACCTTACTGCCAGTAGACCGGATATCATGTTCTCCACATGTGTCTGTGCCAGATATCAGGTGAACACTAAGGAATCTCACTATGTCGCTGCAAAGCTAATTCTAAGATACCTTAAAGGTACTCCCAATATTGGGTTGTGGTACCCGAGAAACAATGATGTCGAGCTAATAGGTTTTTCAGATGCGGATTTTGCAGGGAGTAGGGATGACAGGAAAAGCACTTCCGGGACATGTCAATTCCTCGGAAGAAGACTTATCTCATGGAACAGCAAGAAGCAGAATTGTGTAGTAACCTCCACAGCAGAGTCTGAGTACATCTCGGCAGGCAGCTGTTGCGCACAACTCCTATGGATCAGAAACCAGTTAGCCGACTACGACCTTCAGTTCAAGGAAGTACCAATGTACTGCGACTCCTCCAGTGCAATTGCAATTGCCAACAATCCGGTATCGCACAGCAGAACGAAGCATATTGAAGTGCGCTACCACTTCATTCGAGAGCACGTGGAGAACAAGGAAATCTCTCTTTGTTATGTCCCCACGGACAAGCAGATTCCAGATATTTTCACAAAGCCCTTAGACGAAGCCAAGTTCAGTCTTTTCAAAACTGAGTTGGGGATGCTAAACTATGAGGAATGAAGACTACAGAAGCTCCAGGCTCATGCATCTAGGGGGAGCCTCTGCCAGGAACTCAAGTGTGAGCACACGTGCAAGAACTGAGGCGGAGCAAGGGGTCAAAAGCAACTGACCCAGATTTGCAGAAGCCGAAAAGGGGGAGATATTACCCTCTTAGCTAAGGCTAAGGTGGCTCCAAGTTTACTCTCAAGAATATGGTAATGAATATCTCTCTCAACTCAATTTTACATTCACGATTTTCATTCTCATACGCTCTATTCACCTTAGCTTGTAGGGTTTAGGCTTCTTCAAATAGGGGGAGATTGTTGGGTATTGTATCCACAACGTACCTGATTTGAAGAAGCCCCTGAACTAGCTAAAGTAAATAGATAATGTATTTGATGAAACCTTTTAGGTTGTGCTTGCAGTTATTCCACGCTAAGTACACACCAATGTCAGGGTGCAGTAGGTCAATATACACGGGTCTGCGCGACATAATCCCTCGTTGAGCAGATCAATGTGTTGGCCTACGTGTACTCTCTCTATTGGAGTGTACTTATCTTCAAGTACAGGGCCGTGACAATGCAAGAGCAGACAAGGAGCAAGGATGGGTCAAAGAGCAGCTCATAAGTGGAAAGACGAAAAATCGTCTAAGTAACAATCGACGAGAATCACCAAGTGATTCTTGCCGATTCGGCGAGAGTCACTAGTGATTCTCACCGAATCGTCGAGAATCACTGGCTGATTCTCACCGTCTCTATCCGGCTAAATCAGAGCGTGCAAACAAGTCAACATCGACGAGACTCACCTTTGATTCTCGACGAATCGACGAGAATCACCTTTGATTCTCGCCGAATCGACGAGAATCACCTTCGATTCTCGCCGATTTTACCTTAGGCGATTTTCTGGAAACCGCTGGACCGGACTTAGCTGATGGCGCTGTTTTGAACCGGTATTAGGGTTTCTTCTGGTGGGACCCACAACGGTCATAAAGAGGTATACTACTGTATAAATACTCGTGTATTTTTGAACAGTAAGAAGAGCAATTTGAAAAATAGAAGCCGAGCCGCCGACCGTGACCTAGATCGCGAAACCTGCTCCGCCGTCGTCGCCGCTCGTGACTATAGATCGTCGGCTTTGATCGTGGTTGCTTCCAGATCTCCCGGCGACAGAAGCTCAGCCAAGCATAGCGTCTCACGCGTCTAACCAGAGATCACTATAATTTGCTTGTGTCCTTTCTGTACTGTGCTGTTTTGTTTTCTTGTGCAGGTACAATTTTAATTCCGCAAAAACGCTGCACGTCACCTATTCCCCCCCATAGGTGAAGGTAGTTGACACTAGGTGGACTTTCAGCTTCCTTGATGGACAATTTGTCCATCACCAATTCTATACCTACAGGAGTAGATGAGGAGCTTGGTAGCTCACTATTAATCATAGTAGATTCATCAAACACTACATTTATAGACTCTTCTATAACTTGATTTTTCAAGTTGTAGATCCTATAAACCTTGCTATGATTGATGTACCCAACAAATATCCCATCATAGGATTTGGGAGAAAACTTAGTCAAATAAGACTTCTTATTATTAAGCACATAGAATATGCTACAAAAGATCGTGAAATAGGCCATGTTTAGTTTTCTGCCCTTCATGATCTCATAGGGAGTCTTCTTGTGAATCTTGGTGATAGAAGCTCTATTTATTACATGACATGCAGTATTTACTGCCTCAGTCCAGAAATATTTTGGGACAGATGTGTCACTTAGCAATGTCCTGCCAACTTCTATGAGAGTTCTATTTTTCCTCTCAGCTATCCCATTTTACTGGGGTATTCTTGGAGAAGAAACTTTTTTATGAATCCTTTGCTCTTCACAGAATCTTGTCATCCCTTTAGACTAGAATTCATTCTCATGGTCACTTCTGATTTTGACCACAATATTGTCCAATTCATTTTGAACCTGATTGGTAAAGGTCCTGAAGATATTAAGAGTTTCAGACTTTTTCTTAAGAAAGAAAACTCATGCAAACCTAGAGAAGTCATCAACAACCACAAGGTTGAAGACTTTCCAACTTAGACTATGAACTGGCATAGGACCAAACAAGCTCATAAGCAGGATGTATAAACACCTCACAGAGTCTTTGTCCCCAATGCTCTTAAAGAGGCTTTGGTCTTCTTGCCCTTTTGGCATGTTGAGCAAATGCCCTCCTTGGTGAATTTTACTTTGGGACCATTTCTCACTAACTCTTCACTGAAAAGCTTACCAATAGTCTTATAGTTCAAATGAGCTAGCTTCTTGTGTCATTGAACATAATATAAGACTTTCTCATTTGCAACTAGACATATGAGAGAGTCATTACTTAAATAAGGAAGTTTAAACAGTAAGCATTTCCACACCTAGTGCTTGTCAAGATGACCTCTTAGTCACTTATCTTCTTAATTTGGCACTCATCCTTGTGGAATACAATGACATAAACAAGATCACAGAGTTGGCTTATGCTTATCAGGTTGTGCTGTAACCCTTCCACATAAGCTACTTTTGATATTGAGACTATGTTATTGGTAATAATACCATATCCCTTTATGACTCCTCTGTCTGAATATCCAGAGATTACTTTTGGTCCATTCTTCACAGGAGTATACTCCTTTAGGTTACTCCATATTTCAGTCGTGTGCTTAGAACATCCACTATCCAAGTACCATATAGGGGTATTGACACTTGGACTCTCCTGTAAGATATAATTTAATTTACCTTAAGACACCAATTTTTATTGGTTCCTTGGTTCTGGTTAGCCTGAAAAAGAAATTGTCTTCCTACAGATTTTCTGACAGGAAGACTAGCACTAGTGCCAGCAATCTAATGAAAAATGACCCACTTTGCCACAGCACCAACACTCATGTATATTATATCTTATTTTCTAAGCAGGTCTGGAAGATTGGTTAGTTGTTGACTGTTCAAAAGGAAGAGCAGCTTCCTTATTCTTGTTTCTTCTAACCACTATCTTACTGAAGGTGAGTTTGCTAGTAGAAGATCTTGGTTTATCTTGAGTTCTACCAATAGTGGTCTTCTTCGCAGAAGACATACTGTTGATGTCCTCAGAAATACCCAAGTCAGGCTTGCTGACAGACTTGCCCTTGGTCTGAGTGTGTTCTGAGAGATCCTGAGAAAAGGCCACTGCCTTTTCTTGAGTGTGGGGGATGGTGTACCATACATAAATGGTCCATGATGGGCATTTGAATTTCCTCATATGGGGCCTTGAAGGCCCTCAACACCTTGTTATATCTTCCACCATAGCTGTGATATTTTTGTTCACACTAGTGGATCTACCATTCAATTAGAGACCATAGATGCTTTCTTGGTCATACCTATTTGATGGTAATGTCACTTTATTAAAAGAGATGGGAGGCATTGATGCCAGGGGCTAAACTGGAGCTTTTCCTTTCCCTTGAGAATGGACAACTGTAGTGTTCCCCTTGAATCCCAACCCATTCTTACCATTTTGAGAGGAAAATGAGTCTATCAGGGGCAACACGGTATTGAGCTTTGAATATTTGGCCACAATTCTTTTATCCCTTTGGAGATTCTCTTCAAGATCCAGAATAATTATGTTCTTATGTTTAATGGTGCCAATCTGGATGATTGTTATGGTCTTTAGTTGGCTGACTTTCCTTGTCTTCTAATCCAGCAAGGATGTTGTCTCAGCCTGCTGGGAAGTAGATAGTTACAGGGAGATAATCTCTTTAGCTTGTTTCATGGCCAACTTCTAGCTCCTTTTCAAAGAATCCAGAAGGGCACCATACTTGTCAATCAACTGATTGACATCTTCCTCATATTCTGATCCATCTTCATCACAGGATGATGATGCATCATAATTTGGACTGGTCTCATAGTTTGAATCAGAAGTGGAGCTAGATAGAGACTATACCTTATCTAGACCAGGCTGATCCTTGCTAGATTCTTCATCAGACATGGCCATTAGACCATAACTATTGTAGACTTATTCATCCTCCTTAGTATCACTGTCTGAATGTGACAGATGGCCCCTGATTCTGAAAGTCTTTGTTTTCAAGGTAGCTTGCAACCTAGAGGGGGTGAATAGGTTTATTTAAATCTTGTTATTATATTTGAATTTCTTCCTTTAGTACTTAGTGTGTTGACAGTTGATTAGCTTTCAAGAACCTGCATAAAGAAAACAATACAGAAAAGCACACACAGAAGTTTATAGTGGTTCCCCAAATTATGGGGGCATCCACTCTCCTCCCACCTATCTAACTTTTAGTTAGACAAGGCACTTCTCCAAATCAAAACTGAAAGAGCTTACACCTCAGATCCCTCTGGATCTCTCAGTCACCTCCAGGATTTATAGCTCAGGCACAAGTGCCCTACAACTCAGTGATCAACACATCACCTAAAAGAGGCCAAAGGCCCTAGAACACAAGCTGAGAGGACAACCCTACCTCAGATCCACAAAGAATCATACCTCAAAGAGAATGACTCTCTTACCTCAGTCTGTTAAGCCCCACATCAGATCCAAAGGATCCTATAGCTCAGGCACAAGTGTCCTACAACTTAGTGAGAATGACTCATCTACCTCAGGATATTAAACCTTACAGCTCAATGATCAAAAGATCACCTACCTCAGATCCAAACTAGATCCTACCTCAGATTCACAAATGAATCCTATAATTCAGGCCAAATCCCTACCCTTAGATTATCTACAGAGTCCAACCTAAAATCCAAACTACATCCTACACTCAGAGAGTAAAACTCTCATATAGCTCGGGCAAATTTGTCCTATCTCAGGCCAATGGACCTACAGCTCAGATCCAAAAGGATCTTATAGGGAAAATAGTGGTTTGATTAATTTGACAAAGAGAAATTTCACTGTGTCAACAACTAGGGCTGAGTTATCTCATCTCTATCTTACTTCACAATAGTAGGAAGAAATTCTGCCTCTGCTGGAAGAATCTCGGAATGTAAATTCTGACCTTGCTGAAGAAGACAAAAGAACGTCTGGGTCTTGAGTTGTTCAATCAGCTAGCTGAGTGCGCAGAAGAATGACAGCTCTTCTTTCTTTTCTTATCAGAAGTCTTTCTGATATTACTATAGCAGAAGAAGATGCAACAGCTCACTGAACTTTTGGTTCTTGCTGGAACACTTCAAGCTTTTTCTCGACAACAATGGCGAGGAAGATGAAGTCCAGCCGCTTTTCCTCTTGTTGAGTAAAACCCTAAAAGTTGAATACAACATCTGAAGCTTGTCCCTTTTATATTCCGCCGAGTAACGGCTCCAGAAAGCTGTGGGGACCACCTGCAGCAGACAACTACATCTTGCTTTAATGGAAGAATTCGTGTAGTTGACTTCCGGTAGTATTTGTCGTCTTCCATAGCTTTCCCACACTTAATTTGAACTCTGTTGACTTTGCTGACATCACCATTTGTGGACTTAGACAAAATCAAGCATCAGTAGTATAAGTGTTGAGTGAGTATGCATCACTCAATGACAAAACACTTAAACAGATTTTTTGACACTAGATGTTGATTGAGCAACCTTCACTCAATGCCAAAACACTTAGAAAATATTTTTGATATTAGTCATTGAGTGAGTAAACTTCACTCAACGACAAAACACTTAGAAATGTTTTCTGTCACTAGACGTGAGTGAGCAACCTTTACTCAATGTCAAAACACTTAGAAAAATTTTTCTGTCTCTAGGCGTGGAGAGTGTAGAGTCCACTCAATGCTCTTTGTCTCTAGGCATTGAGAGCTTTTAGTGTGTCTTCATCACTCAATGTCTTTTGCCTTAGCCAACTTTCTATTACAACGTGTTGAGTGAGCCTTCATCACTCAACGCCATAATACTTAGACAGAATTTGTCTCTTGGCGTTGAGTGAGTAAGTTTATCTCAACGCCAAACTACTTAACAGATATTTTTCTGCTATTTGGCATTGAGTGAGTAAGCAACACTCAATGCATTTGGACTTAGCCAAATTTCTGTGAAATCACAGTCTCTAGCTAACAAAGGTTCAGTCAACGCTTTTAACATATGGCGTTGAGTAAGTAAGCTTCACTAAATGCCTGTGAACTTAGTCAAATATCAATACAAATTTTCTGTGGCATTAATTGACTGAGCTATACTCAATGATTTATGCTGTATAGTGTTGAGTGAGTAGACTTCACTCAATGCAGGTGGACTTAGCCACATCTCAGCTAGTTTCTCCTTAAGCTTTGACTGTCTCAGCCTATCTCAATGCTATTTGATGTATGACATTGAGTGAGTAAACTATACTCAATGTTTGTGGCGTTATCCACTTTTCTGTCTAGCGAACAGTTAGTGAAAGTGAGCTGTTAGATCAGGAATACTATAGAGGGGGGTGAATAGAGTATTTAAAACTTATAAAATTTTATGGCTATTGCAGACAAGTCTTACTGCTGTATGAAATTGATTAAAAGATAAAACACAGCAACAACTAACTAGTAATCACAACCACATCAAGAAACAAAAGAAAGGGCAACCAGACGACACAAGAAATTTATAGTGGTTCCCCAACCTGGGTACATCCAATCTTCTACCACCCTAGTAGCAATCCACTCAGATTTTTGATCAGGTGCCTGACACCAATGAGCTTTTGATTAGGTGCTCAAAAACCAAATCTCAAGTCTTTTGGTCTGGTGACTTGTAACCAAGAATCACTTTTGAAGGGAGATGACAACTCTTTATACAGAGAGGGATGAGAGGTGATGGTGACTTCTCTATCAACAATCAGAGAGAAGACAAGTGGATATGATATTAGCATGTAGCTCCCCCTAAGATGTAGAATAGTTCAGGGAAATCTGGAGCTTTGCTGCAGGGTGATAGGTTTTCAGTCTTTAAGCCTTTATCGGAGAAATCTGCAGGAACTTCTTGACAGATGGAGTAGTTATTGTCCTTTGAAGTTTCCTGGAGTTATGAAGAAAGAAGAATCTTGATTTAGATTGATTGTTCCTCTTCTTCAACAGCTGATCTGTCTCTGGCCTAGGGCTTCTTTTCTGTATCAAAAAGCTGTAAAAGAAAGATGAAGCAGAGAAACTTTTGAAGATAGACTAACTGTAATTCTCTATGTGTCTGTGTGTCTCTGTGTATGCTGTGTTCTTGTGTCAATAGTCTGTTTCATATCTTCTTCAGGAAAAGAGAAAAAATCTTTTTTATATATGTTATTAACGGAATTTGTCTTTCGAAATTTGAATTCCTCTACTGCAATCAATGCTGACGGCCTAAAGAATAAACTGCATTGATTTATTTCCTCAGTCGTCCCTCGGAAAAATGGATAGCAATAATTCTGATGAAAGTCGTAATCAATGCACCGTCCAACGGTAATATTCAGAGAATATTTTATCATTAATCATTCAGAAATTATTGTCATAGAGTGAGGACTGAGGAAAGAAATACTAAGTCTGGAATCGTCGAACAGATGACAGAAATCGTCGAGCTAAGTCCGCAGTTCGTTGAGCTGAGTTGCAGTGTTCGTCGATTAGATAACTTCTATTCGTCGAGCTGAGTTCCAAGATCATCGATCTGATAACAGAACTGTATGCTTCAGAAACTTTGCCTTTTCTATGTCTGAAGTTCGTCGAGCTGATAACTGGCTTTGTCGACTGGAGTTGATTTTGGACTTAAGAAAAATATGAGCAACTACTGGCTTAAACAGGTTGAAGTAAAGGGTTCAGAATTCGTCGACCAGAGAATGAAGTTCATCGAGCTAAGAATGAAGTTCGTCAAGCTGATAACTTGTTCACAGACCTTCTGGGGAATGTGTCGACACAAATCCTCGGTGTCGACACAATTACTTCTTCTCTCGACATAGATGTTGTGTTGACAAAAATCTGGAGTGTGTCGACATAAATCCTGTGTGTCGACACAGTTGATGTTAGTGTCGACAGATATTATGTGTGTCGACACAACCTTGCTGAAGTGTTGAAGTGTTAGTGTCCAAAGTTCGTCGACCTGATCACCAAGTTCATCGACCAAAGTCTGATTCTAAGTACTTATAATATCTTGATGTTTTCTGAACTTGAAGTGTTGTTGTAGCGTCCAAGTTCTTGTCGACCAAACAATAGAGTTCGTCGAGCTCAGCTCAGAGAATTTTCTCTGAGATCGTCGAACTGAGCACGACAATCATCGACCTGAGTTCAACGAACGTCGAACTCATTTTACAGTCTTTGAATTCTTCTAAGTCTTGAGTCTCAAGCAGTCTTGTTGATAGTTGGTCCATGTGTTGTTGACTCTAAAGACTTGGCCTAGACTCTAGGACACAACTATGACCCGGGCTATACATTGTGGGTCATATGATCCTAACTTAGTGAACCTAGACCAAATCTTACTAGGGATCCAACAATCTCCCCCTATTTAGGTGAGGTCACTAATTACAGACACAAATCAAAATTAAAAATAAACAAAGTAGAAAACGCATATATATGGCAGAGATTAATAACACATGCAGCAGATATATATATATAAGCTTTGTTCAGAATATAGAGCAGTTATAGATAATTATAGAAAACAAAAGAGTTCAAAATATACTTCTTCTGTTTCTTTTCCTTTGGCATTTCTTGCTTGCTCTTCTCTCCCGGCTTTGTAAACACAATCTCACTGTTTGGATATGAAGCTTGCACTTTTGTCATAGTCATATCAGCAGCCCCTATAATCTTCTGAGATGTGGCTCTGGGGACAACTGCTTCTGGGTGCAACTTTATGTATTCATCCACATTGAAAATCTTGTTAGCTTTATCAAATCTCTTAAGTTGCTCTTTCCTGTACTTTGACATTATTGAATATTCAGAAGGATCTTTTCCTTCAGCTTTGGCTTTATTAATCATAGAGAGGCCTACTAGTTCCTGGAACATGTCCATTCTAACAGTAGTAGCTGTTTCTGGATCTTCAAAAGGAACAGGAGGAGAGGATGGTCTTTTAGAGCATTCAGTCGGTTGTTGTTCAGTGAATTGTTGTTGTTGTTGTTGATGTTGCTGCTGCTGTTGATGCCGCTTTCCTGAAGAATACTGCCTGTGTTGGCTGCTTCCATATGATCTCCCTTAGTGTCTTTGATATGTTTGAAGTGGGGCAGATCCTTGAGAGGATGTGCTTGAAGCACCAACAACTGGAGGAGGTGGAGGAGGTGGATCTTTGAACTGGAGGAGGAGAGTACCTTCTGCTTCTCTACCTCTCCTTCTCCTGATTTTTGGATAACCACATCCAAGATGGCATCCCTTTGTATGGAGTTATCTTTTGGATAATATAATAAGAGTGTCATTGTTTGGATTTGGCTTTAGAGTAGGAGGAGGAGGGGCTTTTCATTTCTTGGATACTTGCTTCCACTTGGGTTCATCATCAGAATCATTATCCTCATCCTCATCATCATCATTATTAGATCCCTGAGGGTTATCATATAAGTCATTTAGAGCTTTCAGAGCCTCAGCAGAAATGATAGGCTTTTCAGGAGCTAGAGGTAGAGATAGAGCTTGACCAGGAACTTCAACAAGAGTTGGAGGAGAAGCCACAGGAGAAGCTGGAGAACTGATTCTGATAATGCTTTCTACAGCTGCCTTTTATTCTTCTTCAATATCAGCCAGGATCAAGTCATCCAGAGCTGGCATGGGAGAGTCATCCATTACAAAAGTTGGAGCAGTGATGACTTCTTTTGGAGATGGCATGACTACTGGCTTTGAAATAGTAAAAGTATCCCTGACTTGCTTGGCAACATTTGGATAGATTGGGGAAGTATATGGAACAATAGCCAAGGATGGATTAGTATAGACTGCTGGAATAACTTTCAAAAATGCAGTATCAAAAACTTTCAGTAATTGAACTAAGTCTACTGTGGGATTTAACATGAAATCACCAACAGAAAGAATTTCTTCAGTAACTATTTCTTCAGTAACTAACTCATCAAAGTCCATGTTAGTGTCAATGAAATGAATCAAATCAATTAAATCTGTATCATCTGGTATAAATTCTGTATCTGCTATTACTGCCTCTGTATCTGCTGTTGCTGGAGCTTGGGAAACTGAGACTGGAGCCACTGCTGGAGCTGTTTCAGCTTCTTCATTAAGTATCTCCCCCTGCCTGGTTTCAGTGTTAACTGGAGCCAGGCCCCTGAATGAAGAGGGGGCAGTAGTGAAGGCAGAGAGTTGAGCAGAAAGGATGGAGATAGAAGTAACAAGAGGTGTAATGGCCTCTCCTATAAGAGATTTGAGTAGAGGAGTGATGAGAGTAATTACAGAGGTAATGGTGGAGGGATCCAGAGATGGAGGTTCAGTAGAATGTTGGGTGGAGAAATTTTGAGGGATGGTAGATATTGGAGATGGTGGAGGAGGGACATCTGTCATGGGTACATCCTGAGTGGATGGATGTGGAGGAGGAGGAGAATTGGGAGGAGATGTCAGGAGATTGAAGGATGGTATTGAGGATAAGTGTGGTGGAAGAGGAGATGAAGGTGGTGTTAGATCTGGTGTAGCATTGGGGGATAGGGGTGATTGAGGTGGAGTGGGTTGGTGGTATTCTGAATAGGATTTGAGGTGATGTTGTTAAGATCTAGGGTTGGAGGGGTGGCATAAGTTGTAACTGTTGTAGAAATATGAATAGAGGTTGTTGGTTGTTGATGTGGTGGAAGTTGTTGTTGGAGTTGTTGTAGTTGTGGAGAGGGAGTATGAACTGTGGAGGGTGAGTGTTGTTGAGTTGCTGGAAGAGAAGGAGGTGTGGGGATGATCTCTGCAGTAGGTTGGGGAGTGGCTCTTAGAGCCCGGGTGATTTCAGAAGCTGGGGTGGAAGAGGTTGAAGCCTTGGTTGGCTTAGTTATGGTCCTCTCCCACCTACCAAACAAGGTGCATGTGAGTCTCTTGCTAGCATTAATGAATATGGTCTGTGAGACCAGAGATTCAGCAACCTTCTCCTTCAGGAAGATCCCTAGGATCCTACAAAAGAAAACTTCTTTCTTATTGCACTTTTTCTTAATAAGATCAAAAATGATCTGTGCCCAATCCACTTTCTTCTTATTGACCACTGCACACATGACCAGGAATTGATGCTTGGTGATGTAGTCATGGGCAGTGTGCTTGCCCAACAAGACTTTTCCCACTATATCAGCCAAAAATTTGTATTCTGCCGATAAGTGTTTCTTCAACAACTTATTGGGGTTATCTCCAGTATAACCCATCAAACTTAACATCTCATCATATTCTTCAGAATCAATGGCTAATTGTTCTTCTCCATTAACCAATCCAAAAATTTCAGTAAGTACGGCGGGAGATAGAGATACAGAATTACCAGCAATTGTTCCTGTCATGGTATTCTCTTCTGATGTTGATGAAGTGTAAACCCATTCTCAAATTTCTGTACTAGATAGTTTTATCCTTGTCGTCATCAAATTTTTCAGTTGTTGTTCTTCCAGAAGTTCCAGAATATGTAGAAAAATAGGATCTGATTGTTGAAAAGAATCGAAGTCGATGTCAAATCCAGTGTCAAACTTCATTGCGGCTAGGCCTCCTGCTTGAATCGCCATGAAATCACCTGCAAAAGAGATAAACGACGATCAAGTGTTAAGGGAGTAGAAAGCGCGGGAAGGAGGTCGAAGAGACCCTAGTTATAAGGTTTTCTGGAATATGAATCGGAAAACACCGTTCCACGAAAAATAAGAAGTTCTTCGACCTGAGATTAACGAAATAATTGATAGTGAAATAATTGGTCGAGCTCAGCTGGAAGAGTTGAAGACATTTCATCGAGCTCCGTTTGACGAAAGTTTGCTGAAGTGGATTTGTCGATCTCCGTTCGACGAAAACAACTTCACTCTCGGAGAGTTTGTCGTCCTCCTATCGACGAATATCTCCCGAACTATCCCTAGTTCGTCGACCTTCGTTCGATGAAATCTGGATACTTCGTCGAGTGCAGACAGAAAGTAAACTAAGTCTTCTACATTTATCATTCCAAGCTGATTTATAAAGAATAGGTGATTTCTCTCATCAAGAGGTTTGGTGAATATATCAGCTCTTTGTAAATCAGTATAGATATAGACAAGATTAATTTTGTTTTTGTCCACACACTCTCTAATGAAATGATGTCTAATGTCTATATGCTTTGTCCTACTATGATGGACTGGATTTTGTGCTATTGCTATAGCACTTGTGTTATCACAAAAGAGAGTTGAATTATTTAAGTTGAGACTATAGTCTAGTAATTTATTTTGAATCCACAGCATCTGGGAACAACATCTGCCAGCTGCAATATAGTCAGCCTCAGCAGTTGAGGTAGACACAGATGACTGCTTCTTATAAAACCAGGATACCAACCTCATACCAAGGAACTGACAAGTCTCTGAGGTTCTTTTCCTATCAAACCTACATCAAGCAAAGTCAGTATCTAAAAATCCAGTTAAATCAAACTCTGACTCAGCTGGATACCATAGGCCTAGACTAGGACAACTCTTTATATATCTCAAAATCCTTTTTAAGAAAATTAGATGAGATTCTTTTGGGTTCACTTGGAACCTAGCACAAAGGCATATGACAAACATAATATCAGGCCTGCTTGCTATAAGATATAGTAGGGACCCAACAATGCCCCTATATAATTTCTGGTCCATAGGTTTCCCATGTGGATCAGAGTCAATCACAACATTAGTAGCCATAGGTATTTTCTTTGCTGAAGCATCAACCATCCCAAACTTCTTTATAAGCTCTTTAGCATACTTAGCTTGAGATATGAAGATGCCATCTGGCAACTGCTTCACTTGGAGACCAAGGAAGTAGGAGAGCTCACCCATGCTACTTATTTCAAATTTTGAATGCATGAGGTCAGAGAACCTCTTGCATAATTTGAAATCAGTAGACCCAAATATAATGTCATCCACATATATTTGTACTAACAGTATTTGATCCTTATGATGTCTAGTGAAAAGTTTTCTATCTACATGCCTCTAATGAATTTATGCACTATCAAAATATAAGCTAGGGTTTCATACCAAGCTCTTGGAGCTTGCTTGAGACCATAAAGAGTTTTATGCAATTTGAAAACATGATAAGGGTGAGTTGGAGAGACAAAACCTGGAGGTTATTCAACATAAACCTCTTCTTTAAGTACTCCATTGAGGAATGCACTCTTCACATCCATCTGATATACTTTGAATCTCTTGTATGCTGCATAGGCTAGAAAAATTCTGATGGCCTCTAACCTTGCAACTGGTGCAAATGTTTGGTCATAGTCAATCCCTTTCTCTTGCCTATAACCTTGAGCAACAAGCCTAGCCTTGTTCCTCACAATCACTACTTGGGCATCCAGTTTGTTTTTGTATACCCATTTGGTTCCAATGACTGGATAGTCTTGGGGTCTGGGAATCAAATCCCAAACTTTACATCTCTCAAATTGGTCTAATTCCTCCTGCATTGCAATGATCCAGTGGGGATCTTGCCCAACATTATGGATGGAAAGAGGTTCAAACTGAGAGAGAAGACGGGCATGCATCACATCTTGATTGAGTTGATGCCTTGTTTGTACACCTACTGATATGTCTCCAATCACTTGAGATCTGGGGTGATCCATAAGTGTGACTAAATCAGTGGGTGGAGTTGGTTGTGCAACAGTATCTTGGATTAATTCCTCTTGTGGAATTGTGTTTGCTGTTGGAGGAAGGTCAAGTCCTTCAGTACCTTCATCTTAAATTTCTTCAATGAATTGTGGAGAAGGATGTGTTGGAACCTCTTGGGTAAGGTTTAGTCTATCTGAACTCTCACACAAGTGAGGTACCTGCAAAGGGCTATTGGTAGAAATCTCTTTCTCCTTCCAAGACATATTATATTCATCAAAAGAAACATGAATGGACTCTTAAATTTTTAATAATGATTTATTAAAAACCCTATAGGCTTTGCTTACTTGGGAATATCCTAGAAAAATTCCCTCTTCAGCCTTAGCCTCAAACTTTCTAATATATCTTTTGTTGTTATTGTGAATATAACATTTACAACCAAATACTTTAAAATAGTTGATTTGAGGTTTTTTTCCTTTAAGTAATTCATAGGGAGTCATATTCTTCAGTTTATGTATCAGGCTTCTATTCAGGACATAATTTACAGTGTTTACAGCATCAGCCCAAAAGGTTAGTGGCATGTAAGCATCTACATGAAATGTACCTGTAGCTTCAATGAGTGTCTTTTTTTCCTTTCAGCTACCCCAATTTGTTGGGGAGTTCTAGGAGCTGAGAAACAATGTCTGATACCTTCCTTCTCACAGAACTCATGTATAAGAAGAGACTAAAACTTTGTTCCATGATCACTTCTGATCGATGCAACATGAGTAAATAACTCAATCTGTATGGTCATGAGAAAATCTGTAAGAACCTTGAAGGTATCTGACTTAGATCTCAGAAAGGATACCCAAGTGAACCTGGAGAAGTCATCCACAATAACTAAGGTGTAGGATTTCCCTCCTAGGCTTTGTACAACAATGAGTGCAAAGAGATCCATAGGTAGCAAATACAAAATCCTAGGTGAATCACTTTTATTTATAGATTTAAAACTAGATTTAGTTTGCTTGCCTAATTGACAAGACCTGCAAAGGCCTTCCTTCTTGTAGGGACAAGAAGGTAGACCTCTAACAAGGTTGTATTTTGATAACCTAGCAATGTTTTCCAAGTTTACATGACCTAGCATTTTATGTCATAACTAATTATGATTACTAGTTATATTAAGTAAACAGATATCAGAATTGGCAGATAAAAAATCAACTAAATATATATTGCCTTGTCTATTCCTAATTAAAACTATTTGGTTTTCTTTATTAGAGATAATACATGAAGATGAACTAAAATGTACCTGATAACCTTCATCACATAATTGACTTATGGAGATGAGGTTATGCTTCAGTTCTCTGACATATGTCCCTTTCTTGAATGTGACAGCTACAATATTCACTTCTCCAAAACCTTCTGACTGGCCACATTTGGAGTCACCAAAGATGACCTTTAGCCCCAGCTTGGACTTGTAGTTGGATAGAATGTCCTTACTTCCTGTCATATGTTTGGAGCAATCACTGTCCAACTAGCAGGTCTGATTCACACTTGGACAGCTCTTCACCTGTAATGAAAAATAGTTAAATGTTATTGACCCAGGTTACCTTGGGTCCTTTGTTTTCCTGGTATGAAAAGCTGGAAATAACAGAATATTCTGGTTGGGATTTATATCCTAGAGGGTGATATCTCCTAGGTGGTATGACCCAATCAGCTAGTGGATTAAAGGCTTTCCTGGAATTATTTAAGTTTCTGTTATAATTAAAGTTTTGTTTAAGTCTTTCTGGGTTCGACGAATTTCTGTGAGTTCGTCGAACAGAGTTCGACGTATTGGGTTGAGATCGTCGATCTCTGCCCAGAGAATGAATGTATTCATTTTCTGTGTCCCACTTTCATCGACCTCTACTCGACGAACCATACAGAGTTCGCCAATCGCAGTTAGACGAATAATTATAACTATAATTTGCATTCAGTGTTCGTCGTGTGGGGTTCGACGAACTGGCTGCATTTCGTCGATCTAAGTTCAACGAATTATGCTGAACCTTGTTTTTAATAGTTTTCTGATTTTTGGTTTTCTGACCTATTAATTTGGGATTATTTTCGGTTGTTGGTTTATTTTTCACATTTTCTTTCCCTTTAGCAGAGACAAATTTGATAGGGGTGGTTAAAATATTTTTCCTGGGGATGGGGGGGCAAACTTAATGAAGAACCCAAGCCTAGCTTGCCATTGAGTCTGGCATTTACAGTGCTTGTGATGTCCATCAGCTTGAGGCTTCTTCCATTAAGAGTTTCCTCAAGTTATTTAGCGTCACAAAGCTCAGTTTTTAGCAGTGTTATTTGTTCATTAGCTAAACACAACTCATCATTTAACCTATTATTTTCAGAGTTAATCTTTTCTAAATTTCCTAGTATCTCCCTAAGAGTTGTAATCTCTTTTTCTGAGTTAATTAGGTCAATACACATTGTTTTAAATTCAACTTTAAAAGAATCTGAATTGTAATCAAAGGAAGACAATACCTTGTCAGCTTCAGAATCTGAAGCTTCTTCATTGTCTGAGTCCTCCTCTTCGGAATGGCTCCTAGAAGCATCAATTGCCATGAGGCAAACCTCCTTGGCCCTTGCTTCTTCCTCATCTTTACTGGAGCTGGAAGATGTTGATTCTGTAACACCCCCATCTGTCGCATGGAATATAATAGATGGTCCAGCTGAAACCCGATGTCATATACCACAGACAGTCGGAATGGTTACATAAGAATATTCAAACTATCCAATTAAGACTACTCATCCTACACAGAGCATTCTAGCGGAAGCTTTTAAAAGTTGAAAGAACCCAAAAAGTAAATCTAATAATCATGAATTTCCACAACCACACCACTGGAATGAAAATGAAATACACTGAAAGGGTACACAGCCTTATGGCCTGACGAATGTTCACTTAACAAAATAATGTCCTACATACATCGGCTCGCAGGCCGGCCACACATGAAAAAATAAAAATAACTATTCTTTACGGCCTCCGTGGGGCAGCACAGCAACATGGGCTCTAGCCCGCTATCTAGCACTCGGCTCTGCAGCACCTGCAAGCAACAATCCACCGCATGGTGGCAAACAAAGAAACGGTCAGCCAAAGCCGACCAAACTATAACGACCCATCCCCTTACTCGGGATGGCGGTGCTCTTTCCCTGCATATCATTAGCCCAGTAAAACAAAAAAAACGCAATTATACTACGCCACAGGTGTAGGATCGCACGGCCAAATACCCCGTGCACTCATGGCACATTAATGGTGAATACTGACACTTCAGCGTCTTCACCACCATCCCAAAGATGGCAACCATGTGAGCATTTAGCCTTACTGACCACCGTCTAAGCCTCCCGACTATACCAACGGTCAGTCCCCTTTTCGGGTCTCTCGCACCGAACCACATAGCCTAGGTCCAATTCCACTTGCCCGTTGCTCACACCACGTAGTCACTTTAAGACGTACGCACGAGCCAAGATTCTCTCGGATCCCAAACCTTTTACAAACAATCACATAACCCAGTTATGTTCAAGGTCGGTTCCCTGACCACCAAGTTAGCAGAAAACGTTTCCGCTCAATTTTCCCTGTGCGCCTTGGAGTTAATCCCCAAGGATCCCTGCTGCAATCTACCGCGTAGAAACCCGAAAAACCCAAAGCACGGAGTCTTCTCCGGCAGAACATATCAAATGCAACATCACCGATCCAGACAATACAAGTCCGGGTAGGCTTCACACACAATGCCTATGCCCGTACTTCGATTCCGGACTCTATATGCAACACAAGGGGGACTATTCACATCAACCCCAAGGAACACCACGCACTCACCGCACACTCGCGGGAGCGGGTTTCCCTATGCTAAAAGGAAGAGAGCTTCACATGCTCAAGTAGAAAATCGTTACCCTTGTAGTCCGCTTTTGCGCCATGGAAAAACTGTTGGGTACATTGGTTTAAATGTACCTGATTTGAAGAAGCCTCACCCTACTCAATGATATACATCAAAATGTATTTGATGTGTTTTGAGTTTAGTTGTGCAGGTCAAGTATTTGCAAGGAAAGCAGAAAAGATTCTAAGTCCATGTGTCGACACCCAGAGGGAAAGTGTCGACACTTAAGAAGACTTGTGTCGACACCCAGACAAGCAGTGTCGACACTTGGAGTAGTTGTGTCGACACCAGGGATGCAGAGTCGACACCAGACAGAAAGTGTCGAGACAAGGAGCTGTGTCGACACTCAATGAAGAAAAGTCCAGTGAAGCAGTGTCGACACTTAGAAGCAGTGTCGACACCCAGAGGAACTGTGTCTACATTAGAAAGTGTCGACACTTGGAGGCTTTGTCGACACTCAGCAAAAGTCAGCAGAGTCTAAGTATAAGTGTCGACACAAGAAAGAATGTGTCGACACTCAGCAGAAGACTCAACACTTGAAGAAAGTGTCGACACAAGGAAGAATGTGTCAACACTCAGCAGAAGACTCAATATATGAAGAATGTGTCGACACATGGTGCTGTGTCGACACTTAGCAAAGTTCAACAAAATTCTAAGTACAAGTGTCGACACAAAGAAGAAGTGTCGACACTCAACAAAAGTCTCAACAGAAGAAGAATGTGTCGACACAAGAAGAAGTGTCGACACTCAGCAAGTATCAACACTGAAGGCATATGTCGACACCAAGAAGAAGTGTCGACACTGAACGAGTTCAACACATGAAGATGTGTTGACACAAAGGAGTTGTGTCGACACTTACAAGAATTCAACAAAGTACTGAAGAACAAGGACTTGTGTCGACACACATTATCAGTGTCGACACATGATGAAGAAGCTATGTCGAGAAGTGAATTCTACAACACAAGGAGTTGTATCGACACCTTAAAGGCTAGTGTCGACACTTAGACAACTTGTGTCGACACTTAGTCTATAAGTGTCGACACTTAAAGACAGACTGTCTCGACACTTTCAGACAGTTACAGATTTTTCAAGAACTGACTGGATGACTTGATAGCTGCCATACCAGTCGGTCTACTGCACCTGTCAGAGTTGTCAGAAATCAGTTAGGAACCAGATCAACCGGTTACCATGAAGAAGGCCTATATATAGGCTTATACAGTCTACAGAAAAAAATGATCAAGGTTGTTGAAAAGCAATTCATTGAAGACTTTCAAGTAAAGTTCTAAGTAGTTGGAGAGAGAGAGCTTCATCCAAGAAGACAGCCGTTGGAACCAGGCTGAGAAGAAGGGTTCAGACTTTGTTCTGAATCTTAAGTTGCAGAGATCAAAGATCAGCTGCAGAAGAGAATCAATCCTATTGTGTTCTACATTCAAGAAGCTTTGAAGAAAAGCCAAGTGAGATTGTTCTCTGCAGAGTTCTTCCAAGAACTCATCAACAACCTATCAACTCATCTCTCTATTCAGAGTTGTAGGAATATACACTTTGTATTATATATTTCTTGTAGGATCCTTAGGGATCTGAGTTGTAAGCCTGCAATTATAAAGGCTGAGTGGTAGGGCCTGTGTGCCTGAGTGTAGGAGATCTTATTATCTGAGTGTAGGCCTGTTGTGGCTGAGTGTAGGATTTGTGAAGAAGCTGAGTGTAGGCTTTGTGAAGAAGCTGAGTTGTAGGGCCTTGGGTCTGAGCTGTAGGAACCTGGTTGAGGTTCTGAGTGTAAGATCTGAGGATCTGAGATAGTGGAGGAGTTTGGCCGAATCTAGTACACTACTAGATAGGCAAAGGGGAAAAGTGGATGTTCCCAAACCTTGGGGAACCACTATAAATCTGTGTGTCTACTGTGTGTATGTGTGATTCTGTGATTGCTGATTGTTTGCTATGTTAAAGTAACTATAACTCTGTGATATAATCTGAATTCTGCCTAAAAAGTTAAAACGATTTAAGTCACCTATTCACCCCCCCTCTAGGTGAGTAGGTACAATATCTTTCAAGTGGTATCAGAGCGAGGTTACTCAAAAAGGGACATAACTGTCTGAGTAGATCCTGTTGGCAGATTAAGTGAAATCAAGAAAATCAAGAAACATGGGTTCAACAGAGAATCATAAGGAACTTGGATCCATGAAGCTACCCATTTGCAGAAAAGAAATTTTTGGCATCTGGAAGGAAAGGGTGAGACTATTTATGGAAGCCTCAGACCCTAGGATATATATCACAGTTAAAGAAGGGCCATATGTGCCTATGAAGGTTTCAGTTTTAGATGCAAATCATAGAACACCTAAGGACTTCTCTGAAATGACAAAAGATGAGATAATTCTAGCCACAATGGACAAGAGGGCTCAGAATATCATTGTGAGTGCCATTGATGATGCTACCTTTCAGAATTTAATACACTGTAAGACATCTAAAGAGATGTGGGATACCTTGATAGTGTATATGGAGGGTTCTGAAGAAGTGAGACAGGATAGAAAATCCTTGTTAAACCAAGAATATGAAAGTTTTAGGCAAGGTAGATCTGATAGCATCACAGAATGCTATTTGAAGTTCTATAGGATTGTCAATGAACTAATGTCCTATGGAAGAGAGTTCAGTAATTATGAGCTAAATGATAAGTTTCTAAGGTCCCTAACAAAGGATTGGGACACCAAGATCTGTGCCATAAGGGAAATGGCAAAGTTAGCAGATATCCCTCCACCAACACTGTTTGGAAAACTGCTTTCCTATGAGATGCAGTTGATGGTGAGGAAATAAGAGGAGAAGTCTACCAGAATTGAGAATAAAGAAAGAATAGTGGCATTTAAAACAGAAGCCCCCAGAAAATACAGAAGTAAGTCACCAACTCCACCTCCTAAAGTAGCTGAGACTGAGTAAGATGATTCAGAAAGAAGAAAGTCTGAAAGCAGTGAAAGTGATGAGGACTTTGCAGCTTTCACAAGACACTTTCAAAAGTTCCTAAAGAAGAAATAGTGGAGTACTAAGCCATCCACAGCACAGAGGTCATCAAAGAGTGACAGAAGAAAGCCCAAGTCAAATAGAACTTCATCATCAAAGATAGTTTGTTATTGTTGTAACAAACAAGGTCATGTTGTTGCTGACTGTCCTAAGAAGAGAAAAGAATCTACTGATAAGAAAAAGACACAATTTAAGGGCAAGAAGGAAAGGCCTTTTGTTTCCAAGAAGGACAAGGGCCTGTCAGACATGTCTTCTTCAGAAACTGAGTCAGAAGCTGAAGCATACATAGGACTGTTTGCTGAGGAAGAGGAAGAGGAGTTCATCCAGATAATGAACTCCATATATGAGCAAGAGGACATCCAGTGCAAAGGACTGATGGCCTTAACAGAAGGTGACAAAATCCAGGAGCAGCCTGGACCTAGTAAGGTACAAAATTATTCTTTAAGTTCAATTTCTTGTGCTAGTTCAGAATCAGATTCATCATCATCAAGTGATGAGAGTGCATCTGAGTCTGAAGAGGATATTCATCAATTGATTGATTAATATAGAGTTTTGTTGCAAGCATTTAAGAAAAGCAAATCCTTGCCCAAGAGTCAGGCTAAGGAGATTGCAAGTCTCAAAGTGGCTGCAACTGATGTTGAGAAGTTGTTTGATCAAAAACTTAATGAGATAGCCAGACTGAAAAACATAACTGTTATTCAGATGGGGACTATAACATTCAAGAATGATCAAACCAAGAGTCTAGAGATTAGTCTTCTGAAGGAGAGAGATATTGTTGCTAGGTTTTCTAAACATAAGTCTGTTCTACCCTTAATTGATGAATTTGTTCATCATAAAAGTAAAACTGGACTGGGGTTTACTAAACCTGCTAGGACTGTTCAGTCCAAGTCTAAGGGCAAAGCCCCAACTCTCAACAAGCCAGCTGTAGATAAAACAGCTAGGGAAGTACCTAAGTAAAGGTACAATAGGTTTGAGTGCTGGTGCTGTGGCAAGGTAGGCCACTATGCCATAGACTGTTCGCATAACTCTAGTGCCAAGTTTAGTAGCAAACTGCCTATTGGAAGACCTGTAGGTAGCTTTGTTAAGAGGCAAACTAACCAGCACCAAGGACCCAAGAATTCTTTGGGTTCTAAGGTCAACTAATCTGTTTTGCAGGTAAGTCCAAGTGGCCATGCCCCAATATGGTACTTGGACAGTGGATGTTCCAGGCACATGACTGGAACTAGGGGATTGCTAAAGGACTTCACACCAATCAAGGATGGTCCTAAAGTCACCTTTGGTGGTTCTGAAAAAGGAATCATCAAGGGTTTTGGTAACATTTCTAGCTCCCATATTACTATTACTCAAGTGGCTTATGTTGAATGTTTGAAACATAACCTTATTAGTATAAGTCAATTGAGTGATTTAGGATATGACATCTCATTTGTCAAAGATGGTTGTCATATCAGGAGGTCAAATGATCAAGAGATCATTTTGACTGGTTACAGAAAAAGAAATGTCTATTGCCTAGACATTATGTGTGAGAACAATGGTTCTCCAGTGTGTCTTGTAGCTAATGAGAAAGTCTCTCATTGTGTCAAATGACACAAGAAGCTAGCCCATCTTAACTACAAGACAATTGGCCAACTCTATAGCAAAGAGTTAGTGAGAAATGGTCCTCAAATTAAGTGTATTAAAGATAGGATATGTTCATCTTGTCAAAAGGGCAAGCAGACTAGATCCAGCTTTAATAGCATTGAAAACAAAGATGCTGTGAGGTGTTTATACCTCTTGCATATGGATCTCTTTGGTCCTATGCCAGTTCACAGCCTAGGTAGGAAGGTCTATACCTTTGTGGTTGTAGATGACTACTCAAGGTTTTCCTGGGTGTTCTTCCTTAGACAGAAATCTGAAACACCTAGTATCTTCTATAGCTTTGTCAAACAAATTCAAAATGAACTAGACAGTACAGTGGTCAAGATAAGAAGTGACCATGGTACTGAATTGCAGTCTGATAGCATGACAAAACTATGTGAAGAATTTGGGATATTTCAGGAGTTTTCTTCACCAAGAACACCTCAGCAAAATGGCATTGCTGAGAGGAAAAATAGATCCTTGATTGAGGCTGGTAGAACCCTATTAAGTGATACATCACTCCCAAAATATTTCTGGGCTGAGGCAGTTAATACTGCATGCCATGTAATTAATAGGGCTACCATTACTAAAAGCCACAACAAGACCCCCTATGAGATTGTGAAGGGTAGAAAACCAAACCTATCCTACTTCAGGATCTTTGGTTGTAAGTGCTTTATACTTAACAATGGAAAGTCATACTTGACTAAGTTTGCTGCCAAGTCCCAAGAAGGGATCTTTGTTGGGTACAGCAACAATAGTAAGGCTTATAGAGTCTATAACTTATCTACTCAAGTTGTAGAAGAGATTGTACATATAGTATTTGATGAAACTAGACTTATTAACAATGAGTTGTCTAGTAGTATTTGCAGCTCCACAGGTGTGACTGAGAAGATGGACAAGCTCACTATAGAAGAAGGACCTACTGCAAGACAACAGGTAGAAGATAGTGGCTGTTGTCCAGGGGGAGTACTACATGTACCTAATGTAGAAGAAGTTCAAGGAGTGCAGCAAGATGAAGAAACTGAAGAAGTTCAACCTGAAGCCAGGATGCCTCCAGCTAATAGGCATCTAAGAGATCATCCAGCAGAGCAAATCATTGGTGATCTAAGACAAGGGGTACAAACAAGGAGCAGAAATCTGAATGCAGCACTCTACTCTAGTTTTCTATCCCAAGTAGAGCCAAAGAAGTTTGAAGAAGCCATCCTAGACCCTCATTGGATTGAGGCAATGCAAGAGGAACTAAATCAGTTCAAGAGATGCAAAGTCTGGGAACTTGTTCCTAAACCAAAAGACCACAACATCATTGGAACCAAGTGGATCTTTATGAAGAAGATGGATGAACATGGAGTGATTATCAAGCATAAAGCTAGACTGGTTGCTAAGGGATATATGCAGGAAGAAGGTATTGACTTTGATCAAACCTTTGCTCTAGTAGCCAGACTGGAAGCCATAAGAATGTTCCTGGCCTATGCAACCTTTCAAGGATTTAAAGTTTACCAAATGGATATTAAGTCAGCCTTTTTGAATGGTAATCTAAAGGAAGAGGTCTATGTGGAACAACCATCAGGTTTTGTTGATTCAACTCAACCTAATTATGTCTATAGACTTAGGAAGGCATTGTATGGGTTAAAACAAGCCCCTTGGGACTAGTATGAAACCCTGTCTAGTTTCCTCATTGAGAATAAATTCACAAGGGGGAAAATAAACAAGACTCTATTTCTTAGGGAATCTAGAGGCAAGATAATACTAGTCCAAATATATGTAGATGACATCATATTTGGGTCTACTGAAAATAGTCTTTGCAAAAAGTTTGCAAAACTTATGCAAGGACAATTTGAGATGAGCAGTATGAGGGAACTTAAGTTCTTCTTGGGTCTCCAAGTTAGACAGACTGAGAATGGTTTATCCATATGCCAGTCTAAGTTCACCCTAGAACTGATAAAAAAGTATGGTATGGATTCATCCAGTACCATGAAGACTCCTATGGGATCAAGTATGTCTCTTAGCAAAGATGATGCAGGGAAACCTGTAGATGAGACTTTGTATAGAGGGATAGTTGGCTCCCTACTCTATTTGACTGCAAGTAGACCGGATATCATGTATACTACATGTATCTGTGCTAGGTACCAAGCATGCCCTAAAGAGTCTCATTTGACAGCAGTCAAAAGGATACTAAGATATCTAAAGGGCACTCCTTATCTAGGCCTTTGGTACCCTAGGAATAGAGACTTTGATCTAACAGGTTATTCAGATGCAGATTTTGCAGGCTGCAAAGAAGACAGAAAAAGTACAACTGGAACCTGTCAATTCCTAGGTGGAAGACTGATATCTTGGAGTAGCAAGAAGCAAACAAGTGTGGCTATCTCCACAGTAGAATTAGAATATGTGGCTGCAGGAGGTTGCTGTGCTCAACTTCTATGGATACAACATCAGCTTGAGGATTATGGTATTCAAGTAAGTAGAACACTAATTGTCTCTTAGATATCTGCAAGGAGAAAATAACCAAACTAACAATTCATCAAGGCAAGTATACTTATCGAAATGCAGCTAGGGGACACAAGTGTCGTATTGAATTCTGGGAACAGTTGAGTAAGCTTACTCACACGAAATCTATTATTTTATCGACGGAAAAATTAAGTTTTTTTAGAAGAAAGCTAAACGTGCTAAAGGAAGAGAACTACTTGCAATGAAAGAGAGCTACTTGCATGAAAAGTTAAAGAGAGCTAAAAGAGCGATTAACTTAAGCTTAGTAACGATGAAGGGGAGAATGCACTCGATCAGAAATCACCTCGGCAAGAGTGGTTAGAAAAATACGATAAATAAACCTAAGCTAATTAGGGTAAAGGTCCTTGACTGTGGAGGTTCCATGAATATTGATACGCTTCTCTCGAAGGCCGTGCCTAACTGAGTTTAGGAAGGTCCGACTGACTTTTGCCTAAATCGGAGGCCTAAAACTCGCTCTACGCGGTGAACCCCTCTAATGGATTTTACTCCAATCCGGGAGATTTGAACGTCTGCCTCTCTCGAGGGGTGCGAACAACTCCCTTTACTCTTGAGTGCTCATTTCAAACTTTCGTCCTCTTGGCTAGCCCAGAATGAAAGCAAAGGTGGAGAGTATATATCGATGATATAGCTCCAACCCGTGATAAATCAAGAGTAATTCAAGGCTAAATCCTAAAAAGAAGAGTAAGATTCAAAGCATCATAACCTAATCACTCGAAGCTCGGATCATTAAGATCGAGTACATGGAGGATTAGTTAATTATGGTGAGGTGGAAGAGGGGGGATGAGTAGAAGAAGAAAATGAAAATAGAGTAGAAACGAAAAAGAAAACAACACTTTTTATTAATGGAAACGGGGATCTTACAACTTGAAAACTAGAGATTACAAGTGCATGGAAAGGTAAACTACACTATCATTAACATTATACTACAGAACGAAGCTAGGAACTAATACAGGGAAAGCATAAAGCTAGAGCTACGAACTAAAAATGAAAAGACATGATTAAAAAGTTCAGAAATACAAAGGACAGAACCTCCCCTCTCAAAGCAAAAGGTGTCCCTGAACCCCTGGAGTTGGGCTCTATTTATAGAATTTTTCGGGTCGGGTCACGCCCCCCTTTCATGCCCTGGTCGGGCGTGACCCTGGGGCATGACACATTCGACGCGACTTTTTCGGGCTGGAATTGAATTCTGGCGAAGTAGCTGGAGTACACGCCCACTAGTCACGCCCTGGTAGGGCGTGACCCTGGGGCGTGTTCTTTGCGGCGTGACTTTGTTGAGCTGATATTGAATGCTGGAGGTGACGGGCGGAATTGCTGAAGTACACGCCCATATGTCACGCCCGGGTCAGGCGTAACACTTTCGGTGCGACGGTGGAGCGGGAAAAACGAGCGCGCTGCGGCGATTCCTCGGAACCTGGGGACACGCCTCTAGTACACGCCCGTGTCGGGTGTGACACGGGCGTGACCGAGGGCGTGTACACTAAGTTTCCACAGAATGCAGTTTCGGACCAATTGCTTCATTCCTCTGGGTTACATGCCCTAGGTACAAGCCCGGGTAGGGCGTGACCATGGGGCGTGTCACAGCAAAATTCGGCTGAAAGCCGTGAAAACCTGCAAAAAGCAGAAAAAATGCATTAGTGACAAAAATATATACAAAGGGGAATCAAAATAAGTACTTTACAAGACATGATTTGCTTTAAAACCCCGAAAATATCCTAATAAAATTGACTGCAAACCGTATTATCAAATTCCCCCAAGCTTAAGTTTTGCTTGTCCTCAAGCAAAGATATAAAGACTAGCTAATCATAAAAAGTGACTAATTTAAAAAGTTTTAATCATACTCACACAAGTACTATGCGAAATTCTTGGCAGGGAGAATGTAAAACGTAAATCTAAAACAATTATTTAGGTATGGTTTAACTTTTATAAACTTTACTTAATAAAAATAAATCATCCAAAATTTTGACGAAATTCTTTAAATAGATTTGAGCAAGGCAATCACAATGAAAAGAACGTATTGAGTTATTACTAGATCCAAGCAACACATTATAATTATATCAATTAAATAACAAAAATCTAATTTTAAATCCAAAACTAAAACTGATTTACTTTTCGTCGTTTCTTAGTTGTTAAATAAAATAAAAAAAAGGCGTGAATCAAAAGAACTTAATAGGACCGAAACATTTGGTTTAGGAATATGAATAGGAGTGGAATTCAAATATAAACATGGAGGCTTAAAAATCACACTAAACCAAAACAATGAGTTTCAAAAAAAATAAATTTATTTTATACAGAATATGTATAAATAAATTTAATTTTTTTTTCTTTATAAGTATTTATCTCTTTTTTTTGTATTATTATTTTCATTCATTTTTTCTCTCTTTTTGTTTTCAATACATTGCTTTTGAGTACACTTTTTTCAACAATTTCTCCAAAGATAACACAAAATTTTCTATCAAAAAAATTAGCGTGATTAGATAGGTAGAAATTTGGGCTTTGGTGAAAATGAAATGCTGTGTGGAGTTATCAAATGAATTTGGAAAAAAGGCTCAAAAGCGGCTAACTAGTGGTAAAAGATTTTAGGTTGGCAGGAAAGCTCAAACGTAAACAAAAATGGCCTAAATCATTTTCACGCTTTTTTTTAAAATTTATTTAAAACATAGAGTTGATAAATTTCAAAAAGCAAGTTCGAGATAATAAAAGAAGATTGATGAAATTATCTTGAAAATAAAAATAATATGTGACTTGGATCGTTCATATCTACTACGTTATTCAAAATTTGTTCTTACAAAAATTATCTAAAGACGAAAAGGAAAATAGTGGATGATAAATTTTAGAGAAAGTAAAGAAAATAAAGAATGGAAAACAATAATAGAAATGCACGTTTTAGAGAAATATTTCACCTTAACATGCTACCGTGAATTAAAAACACAGCATGACCAACATTTTACTTGTGAAATATGATTAAAAAAATGATTAGAAAAATTATAAGTAACTACGTTGTTTATAAAGAAGTTTGCGAAAAACAAAACATAAAAATGGGGTACTATTGAAATACCAAAATGCAGCTATATAAATATATTTTTTTGGATTTTTTGGATATTTACAAAACAAAACGAAGGAGGAAGTCCTCCCCCAAGCTTAAAATCTACATTGTCCTCAATGTAGAAGGAGGTTGGAGAACGAGAGAAAAGTAAAGGACAGAAATGAAAGACAGAATGAAAAAAAAAACAGGTACTTCCCCGGTTTTATTTTGCAGGGCAAGTTGGGTGATGCCGCTCCTCCATGCCTGTGCTGTGGATCTTCATGAAACGTCGTCCGGCGGACTTTGTCATGGAAGCAGAACCGTTGGAGCAGGCGATCGCAGAAGTTTTAGCTTGCCGGAGCCATTCGGGGCAAAAAGTGTAAAATAAAGAAAACAGAAAAAGATAACTTGGGTTGCCTCCCAAGAGCGCCCTTTGTTTAAAGCGTCGTTTGAGCTCGACGCATCAAAATAATAATGTCCCAAATATTGTTTATCAATAAAGTTCGAATAAAGTTCAGAGTTTTGAAGAAAAGGAAAGTTCAGATTAATCAAATGTCAGGACCGGAAAGATAGAGTTAACAGGGTTGAGACTGACATCATCACAGAAATACAGTTTAAGACGCTGACCATTCACTTTGAAAGTACCCTTATCACGGTGGGAAATTAAAACAGTACCATAAGAAAAGACTTCTAAAGTAGTAAAAGGCCCTGACCAACGTGATTTTAATTTACCCGGGAATAAACGTAAACGAGAATTATAAAGAAGAACTTGGTCGCCCGGCTTAAAGATTTTTGGGTGCCTAAAATGTCTATCGTGCAAACATTTCTTCCGCTCTTTATAGAGTCTGTTATTTTCATACGCATAAGAGCGCCACTCGTCGAGTTCGTTAAGTTGAAATTTTCTAAAATCGCCGACAGAGTGCGGATCGAAGTTTAAAAATCGTAAGGCCCAAAAGGCGCGGTGCTCTAACTCGACGGGTAAATGACACGATTTTCCGTAAACCAACCGATAGTGCGTACATCCGAGGGCGATTTTATACGCTGTTCGGTAGGCCCATAGAGCATCGTCTAATTTGGCTGACCAGTCTTTTCTAGATGTGGAAACAGTCTTTTCTAAAATTCTTTTTATTTCTCTATTCACTACTTCGACTTGTCCGTTAGTTTGGGGCTGGTAGGCGGTGGAAAGTTTATGAGTAACGCCATATTTAGTTAGGATTTTTGAAAATTGCGCGTTACAGAAATGGGAACCCCTATCACTAATGATAGCGCGCGACGTACCGAATCAAGAAAATAATTTTTTTAGGAAATTAACTACGACTCGGGCGTCATTCGTAGGAAGAGCTTGGGCTTCGGCCCAACGTGAAACATAATCAACGACAACTAAAATGTACTTATTCCCGAAGCTAGAAGGAAAAGGGCCGACAAAATCAATCCCCCAGAGGTCGAAAACTTCGCACTCTAGGAAATAGTTTTGTGGCATTTCATTTTTATTCGAAATATTCCCCGACCATTGGCAACTATCACACCTACTCACAAAGGCATGCGCGTCTTTAAACAGGGTGGGCCAGTAAAAACCCGCTCTTAACACTTTGTGAGCGGTGCGAGCAGCTTGATAGTGCCCACCTGTCGGTCCTTCATGCAAATGCTTAATAATATCTAATCCTTCATCAAAGGAAACACACCTCCTGATCACTTGGTCTGCACAGACTTTAAAAAGATGCGGGTCCTCCCAAAAGTAGTTCTTCAACTCAGAAAAGAATTTCTTCTTTTTCTGAGATGAAAACTCTTTTGGGAGCACACGGGCCACTAGATAGTTGGCGATGCGGGCAAACCAAGGAGAAGTAGATGTGTTAATTATGAACAGCTTCTCATCAGGGAAATAGTAATGAAAAGAATTTTCGTCTAATTGTTCTATAAATGGGTTGTCTAGGCGCGAAAGGTGGTCGGCGTCAAAGTTCTCGGCACCTCGCTTATCACGGATCTCTAAGTCAAACTCCTGGAGGAGTAAGACCCAGCGAATCAAGCGAGGCTTGGCATCCGTTTTAGAGAGAAGATATTTGAGGGCCGAGTGGTCCGTAAAAACAATAATTTTCGAAAGAGTAATATAAGAGCGAAATTTGTCAAAAGCGAATACTACAACTAATAGCTCCTTCTCGGTTGTGGTGTAAATTTCCTATGTAGATGTGAGTGTTTTACTAGCGCAATAAATGAGGTGGAAGTTTTTGGAAATGCGTTGACCTAGTACGGCTCCCACCGCAAAACTACTCGCATCACACATTATTTCAAATGGAAGATCCCACACCGGAGCTATCATGATTGGGGCATTAACTAATTTTTCTTTTATTAAATTGAAGGCAGCTAGACAGAGGTCATTAAAGATGAATGTGGCATCTTTTTCTAAGAGATGGGTAAGGGGCTTGGTGATTTTGGAAAAGTCCTTTATGAAGCGGCGGTAGAAACCCGCATGACCCAGGAAACTTCTTATAGCTTTTATGTTCGTAGGTGGCTGCAGCTTCTCGATAACTTCTATTTTCGCAACGTCTACTTCAATACCCCTTTCAGAAATTTTATGTCCCAAAACTAACCCTTCTCTCACCATAAAATGACATTTTTCCCAATTTAAGGCGAGGTTAGTTTCTTCGCATCGCTCTAAGACTTTTTCAAGGTTCTCTAAGCAACTATCGAAGGAATTCCCGAACACGGAGAAATCATCCATGAAAACTTCCATAATGCTTTCTACGTACTTGTCAAAGATGACGAGCATACATCGTTGGAATGTAGCTGGCGCATTGCACAATCCAAACGGTATTCTTCGGTAGGCGAAGGTGCCGAAGGGACAAGTAAACGTAGTTTTCTCCTGATCCTCGGGGGAGATGGGGATTTGAAGATATCCCGAGAGGCCATCGAGAAAATAATAAAAGCTATGTCCGGAAAGTCGTTCTAAAATTTGATCAATGAACGGCAAGGGGAAGTGATCCTTGCAGGTGGCGTAATTCAACTTACGGTAATCTATACACATTCGCCATCCGGTCACCGTCCGAGTCGGGATTAATTCATTATTTTCATTACTTACGACCGTTATCCCTCCCTTCTTTGGTACTACCTGTACTGGGCTAACCCACTTACTGTCCGATATAGGATAGATAATTCCTGCGTCTAACAATTTCATAACCTCGCCCTTAACTACGTCTTTCATGTTTGGGTTTATACGACGCTGCGGTTGTATAGAGTTACGTGAATTATCTTCCATTAAGATTTTATGAGTGCAGAAAGATGGTCTTATGCCCTTGATATCAGATATCTGTCAAGCAATAGCTTGGCGATGCTTTTGTAAAATTGAAAGAAGTTTATCCTTTTGTGCATCCGTGAGGTAGGCCGAAATTATGACAGGCAGGTTGGAGTCCTTTGCTAAGAAAGCGTATCGAAGGTGCTCTGGTAGTTCTTTCAGTTCCAAGGTAGGGGGGTCATCATACGAGGTTTTGGAAATTTGTTCTTTTTCAAAAACTATGTCCTCGTACACTTTTTTATATGTAAAATTAAAATGGGTGTTGCTTGCGGCCATGGAGGCTTCGTGCAGCGATTCAGTTGGAAAAGTAGAAGAGGAACAGAAATCAAAAAATTTTTTTTCAAAATCAGAGGGGCGGGTGGAGGATTCTTCACTTAGGTGTAGAGATTCAGTTGGAAGAGTAGGAGAGGAACAAAAATTAGAAAATTCTTTTTCAAAATCAGAGGTGGGAGAGAAGGATTCTTTACTTACGGTATCCATGAAAAAACAGGAGTCATCATTAGCTAGTGTGTTCTTCATCGAGGGGGTGATAGAAAAAGTTACCTCATCATCGCCCACTCGAAGGAAAAGCTTACCATTGCTTACATCAATGATAGCTCGGGAGGTGGCAAGGAAGGGTCGACCAAGGATCAGGGGAACCTCGACGTCTTCTTCGATGTCTAAAATGACAAAGTCCACCGGGAAGATGAACTTGTCAACTTTGACTAGGACGTCCTCCACTATTCCTAACGGGTATTTGACTGATCTGTCGGCGAGCTGGATACTCATGCGTGTGGGGTTGAGACTACCAATTCCTAACTTTTTAAACAACGAGAAGGGCATAAGATTAATAATCGCACCTAGGTCGGCTAAAGCGTGTTTGACAAAGAGATCACCAAAGACACACGGGATAGAGAAACTACCCGGGTCACTGATTTTCTTCGGTAATCCGTTTGTCAAAACCGCCGAGCATTCGACATTTAACGTGACATGCAAAAGGTTCTCTAACTTCTTCTTGTTAGTTAGGAGGTCCTTAAGGTATTCTGCGTACTTCGGCATCTGGGATATGGCCTCGTGGAAAGGCAGATTTATATGGATTTGTTTAAACATTTCTAAAAAAACGGGTGTATTGATCATCCTGTCGTTGTTTATTAAGTTCGGAAGGGTATGGCAGGGATGAATTATTTTTAAAGGTGGGTGGTGGTGTGAGTTGTTTTCCTAAAATAGGAGTGATAATTTCTTCGGGAGAGGGTGGAATTTTTAAAACGGGAACGGAGCTTTGATTTTTTAAAGCGGAAGCGGAGATTGCCTCGGGTTCTTCACTTACCATACCAGGAACTTTCTTCCCACTCCGAAGAGTTATAGCTTTCACTTGCTCTCTCGGGTTGGGCTCGGTATTGGAAGGAAGAGACCCTACGTGTCGCTCAGAAATCATTTTAGCGAGCTGTCCTACCTGGTTTTCTAAGTTTTTAACACTTCAAGTTAAGGTTCTAATCGTAGCGTCATTAACATTCATGTATTTCAAAAAAATTTCCTCCAAATTTGGAGGTTTTGGAAAACTTTGAGGAGGTGGAGGTGTAGAAAAATCACTTTGCGGTGGCGGGCGCACAGCATTCGATGGATTGCTCCACGAAAAATTCGGATGATTTCTTAACGCAGGATTATAACTATTCGGAAAATTAAAACTAGGAGGATGAAAATTTGCAGCAGAAAAATTATTAAAAGCAGTTCTAGGCATATTATTTACATAATCCAAATGTTCGGCGGGAGGAGTTGCAGATTTCCATACCTGAGGGGCAGAGGTAGCAGTCATCTCCGTAATTTTTTTGCTTAATATTTCGACTTGCAGTGCGAGTTGGGAGACGTTGTCCACTTCAAAGAGACCTGCAGGTTTGTTTGGGCGGGACCTAGGCACATTCCACTGGTAAGTGTTCATGGCCATGTCTTCAAACAGCTCAAGAGCTGCTTCCGGGGTCTTATGGTTTAAAGTACCGCCAGAAGCTGCGTCAATCATTTGCTTCGTGCTTTGATTTAGCCCATTATAAAACGTCTGCACCTGCAACCATACAGGCAGAGCGTGATGTGGGCATCGTCTTAATAATTCTTTAAATCTTTCCCAAGTTTCGTAAAGGGTCTCAGAGTCTATTTGTCCAAAGGCAGAAATGTCATTCCTAAGTTTTGCAGTTTTAGCAAGCGGAAAATACTTGGCCAAAAATTTTTCAGTTAATTGCGTCCAAGTAGTTATGCTATTTTTAGGAAGTGTGTCCAGCCACTGCTTAGCCTTAATTCTAAGAGAGAAAGGAAATAATCTTAGCCTAATAGCATCATTTGTGACACCATTTATCTTGAAGGTGTCACAAATCTCAAGAAAGCTGGCTAGGTGTGCGTTCGGATCTTCATCTTGAAGCCCGTCAAATTGCACATACTGCTGCACCATTTGAATTATGCTAGGCTTCAGTTCGAAATTATTATTTGCTATTGCAGGGCGAACTATACTAGATTCTGTACCCTCGAGATTCGGTCGTGCATAATAGGACATAGGCCTTTGCACGACTTCCTCCACGTTGGGTTCTGCCATTCTTAAGGTAGAAAATGACTCGGAATCCTCAACCGGCACTTGGGTAATAGGGCCTTGAAATCGCGATCTTCTCCGAAGAGTACGCTTAATTTCGTGGTCCAGGTCCAAAGTAACTGACGGACTTCCGCGGGTCATACACTAGAAGAAGAGAGGAGAAGAAAGACTAGAAAATAAAAGAGCTAATGAAGTTCGAAATTTTTTTTTTTTTGAAATAGATTTTTTATGTTTTAACTCCCGAACTTCCCAAGGGCTACCCGGTGAAGGTTTCGCAAGGTACTAGACAAGATAGTGGCATTTAGAGCCACTTTGCCCTTTTCGAGAGAGTTAGGTGGTGTAGAAAAATTTGTGATGTGTGTTTCTATTAAGTCGGCGGTAATTAAAATCCAGCCATTTAACTCTGAGCGAGTAGGCGGAAAATAAAAGCTACACTCACGCACTCGACAGAAAATTAAAATACACCCACTCTACAGAAAGTAAACACACTGTACTGAAGAAAATCCAGCCAATTAACTCAAGTGAGTAGGCGGAAAAATAAAAGATACGCACACTTGCTTGAAATAAATCCCGCCAATTAACTCGAGTGAGTAGGCGGAAAAATTAAAAATACGCACACTTGCTTGAAGAAAATCTAGCCAATTAACTCAAGTGAGTAGGCGGAAAAATGAAAAGGAGGGTGTGAAAGAGAAGTGATAAAATTAATATATTCGCGTTTTCAATTTATCAACGAGCGTTGCTTCCCCGGCAACAGCGCCAAAAACTTGATTGCCTCGTAGATATCTGCAATGAGAAAATAACCAAACTAACAATTCATCAAGACAAGTATACCTATCGAAATGCAGCTAGGGGACACAAGTGTCGTATTGAAATCTGGGAACAGTTGAGTAAGCTTACTCACACGAAATCTATTATTTTATCGATGGAAAAATTAAGTTTTTTTAGAAGAAAGCTAAACGTGCTAAAGGAAGAGAACTACTTGCAATGAAAGAGAGCTACTTGCATGAAAAGTTAAAGAGAGCTAAAAGAGCGATTAACTTAAGCTTAGTAACGATGAAGGGGAGAATGCACTCGATCAGAAATCACCTCGGCAAGAGTGGTTAGAAAAATACGATAAATAAACCTAAGCTAATTATGGTAAAGGTCCTTGACCGTGGAGGTTCCATGAATATTGACACGCTTCTCTCGAAGGCCGTGCCTAACTGAGTTTAGGAAGGTCCGACCGACTTTCGCCTAAATCGGAGGCCTAAAACTCGCTTTACGCGGTGAACCCCTCTAATGGATTTTACTCCAATCCGGGAGATTTGAACGTCTGCCTCTCTCGAGGGGTGCGAACAACTCCCTTTACTCTTGAGTGCTCATTTCAAACTTTCGGCCTCTCGGCTAGCCCAGAATGAAAGCAATGGTGGAGAGTATATATCGATGATATACCTCCAACCCGTGATAAATCAAGAGTAATTCAAGGCTAAACCCTAAAAAGAAGAGGTAAGATTCAAAGCATCATAACCTAATCACTCGAACCTCGGATAATTAAGATCGAGTACATGGAGGATTAGTTAATCATGGTGAGGTGGAAGAGGGGGGATGAGTAGAAGAAGAAAATGAAAACAGAGCAGAAACGAAAAAGAAAACAACACTTTTTATTAATGGAAACGGGGATCTTACAACTTGAAAACTAGAGATTACAAGTGCATGGAAAGGTAAACTACACTATCATTAACATTATACTACAGAACGAAGCTAGGAACTAATACAGGGAAAGCATAAAGCTAGAGCTACGAACTAAAAATGAAAAGACATGCTTTAAAATTTCAGAAATACAAAGGACAGAACCTCCCCTCTCAAAGCAAAAGGTGTCCCTGAACCCCTGGAGTTGGGCTCTATTTATAGAATTTTTCGGGTCGGGTCACGCCCCCTGTCACGCCCTGGTTGGGCGTGACCCTGGGGCGTGACACATTCGGCGCGACTTTTTCGGGCTGGAATTGAATTCTGGCGAAGTAGCTGGAGTACACGCCCACTAGTCACGCCCTGGTAGGGCGTAACCCTGGGGCGTGTTCTTTGCGGCGTGACTTTGTTGAGTTGATATTGAATGCTGGAGGTCACGGGCGGAATTGCTGAAGTACACGCCCATATGTCACGCCCGGGTCAGGCGTGACACTTTCGGTGCGATGGTGGAGCGGGAAAAACGAGCACGCTGCGGCGATTCCTCGGAACCTGGGGACACGCCTCTAGTACACACCCGTGTCGGGTGTGACACGGGCGTGACCGAGGGCGTGTACACTAAGTTTCCACGGAATGCAGTTTCGGACCAATTGCTTCATTCCTCTGGGTTACACGCCCTGGGTACACGCCCGGGTAGGACGTGACCATGGGGCGTGTCACAGCAAAATTCGGCTGAAAGCCGTGAAAACCTGCAAAAAGCAGAAAAAATGCATTAACGACAAAAATATATACAAAGGGGAATCAAAACAAGTACTTTACAAGACATGATTTGCTTTAAAACCCCAAAAATATCCTAATAAAATTGACTGCAAACTGTATTATCAAACACCACTGTTTTGTGATTCTACTAGTGCTATATCAATTGCTAACAATCCTGTTTCCCATAGTAGAACTAAACATATTGAGATAAAATTTCATTTTCTAAGGGAACATGTAGAAAAAGAAGATATATCACTTGAGTATGTAAATACTGATAATCAACTAGCTGACATGTATACTAAGCCCCTAGAAGAAACCAAGTTCAATAGGTTCAAAATTGAATTAGGTATGATAAACTTAGAATAAGTTTACAAAAATGACTAAGTAAAAAGGTGTCGACACACAGTGTTATTTGTGTCGACAAAGAAAAGTGGTGTCGACACTTCAAGAAAAAGGTGTCGACACATCTATGCAGTTGCTGTCGACACTTCAGAAAATTAGTGTCGACACATACAGGGTCAGTGTCGACACAACCAAGGTGGTGTCGACACTTAGTATTTACTCAGAATTAACTAAGTAATGTCTCGACTAAGTGTCGAGTTTAGTGGTGTCGACACATAAACAAGTGTCGACACATATTATCTGTCGACTAAACTTGTGTCGACACAGTGTGTCGAGACATTATAAGTCTGTGTCGACACTTTTCAACAGTGTCGACACAATTTCAGTTAGCTGACCCGCCCTTTCAACTTCAAACCTAGAAAGGTATAAATAGGATTTCTCCATTGTCTGTCGACATGCTCATCAAAGTTTCGAGACCAAACTTGTGAGTCGACACCTCTCTTCTCTCAGTTCAAATTCTTCAAACCCTAATGGCGCCAAAGCTCGAGGAGAATGTAAATGAAGGCTATGAACTGGTACGGGATGCGTTTGATGACGCAGAATCCGAAATCAAGAATGTGGTAACCCTAGTAGCAAACTCAGGGTTAGAATTTCTTGTTTCAGAGCCCACAAAGATCTAGGAAGAAAGAAGTATTAGAATTTCTAAATCGAGCAACCCTAGACGACACTGGATTCAAGATCAAGTCTAGGGTTCATGGTGAAAAGGTGAAGGTCTCACCAAAAAGTTTGAGAAAAGTACTTCAGTTACCAAGGACTAAGGAAGAAGAAGAAGTTACTGCTTGTAAGACCAGAGATGCATTAACATGGTGTGGCCTGGATTCAAAGATGAAAATTGGATCAGTATTCAATAGGAAAGACATGAGCAGCCAAGGAAAATTACTCTCTGAAATTGTTGGAAAGGTTATCCTGTGCAAGTCTGGAGGACATGACAGGATTTCAGCTTATATGTTCAGCATCATGACAAGGATTATCTTTCAACTAAGTACTGATTGGTCTGTAGTATTATTTGAGAAGATTAAAGAAAGTCTGAAGAAGCCCAATTTGGGTAGGATATTAAGTCTTTACTTGGCTGGTAGTATACCAGAAGTAATGAGTCAAGCTGCTGGCACTAAGATCAACCATATGAGGAAGATGGACATGAGGATATTCTCTAGGTGGGACAGAGTTTTAACTAAGGAGATGCCTACTCCTGAGAAAATAACTCCCCAAAAGAAGAAGAAGACAGCCCCAGTGGCTCAGGATTCATCTAGCAGCTCAGGTAGTGAAGAGCAAGTTGTCTTTACTCCTGATGAGGATGTAGAAGGAAATGCTAGGAAGTCTCCAGCTCAACAAGATGCTGTAGAGAGGCAGGGGGAGCTACCACCAGCTAGCCCCATACACCAGGATTCTATCCAGGGGGAGCCTCTAGTGGTGGAAGAGTCAACTCCTCTTGAAAGTGAAAGAGCCACCCACATCATCCTTGAGGTAATCACTGAGATTAATGCTATAGATTACCCTATAGAGGATAATGTTTTGTCTGATTCATTAAATAATGTTAATCAGCATTCTCAGATTGATAGTCAACCCCCAGATGTTGTCATGAAGGACACTTCTGTTACAGTTCAAGTATTATCTGATCCAGTGGTAGATGAGCCAAGAGTTTCTCCAGCCCATTCTCCACAAGAATATACAATAGAAGATCTTTTCCTCAATCTGGATCAAACAGACTTTGACAAGGAAAGTGCTGCTGCTAAGGGGGAGAAGTCCCAAGTTGAGGGGGAGCAAGTAATACTTGATGAAGAACCTGCAAGGCAAGAACCTGAGAAGCTCAAGGAAGTTGAGGAGCTACCAAGGGAGAGGGTAGATATTGCAAGTACATCAACATCTGAAGATGAGGAGGCTGCTAGAGCTAAGAAAAGAAAATTTCAAGTCTTTAAAAGAAGAAGCCAAACTTATAAGAAAGCTCTGCAAACTATAGCACCACAGCCTGCACTACAGCCAGCACCAACTGTAGATTACAGTGCTTTGATGGTTGCTATGTAAATTAAGCTTGATGAGCACAGAAAAGCTATAGAAACATATGTGGATGAGGGGCATAAGTCTTTACAATTTGATCTGGCCAAGGACATTAAGTTCATAAGATTTGAGATGAATCTCAATAAAAAGGAAATGACTGACTGCTTCCACAAGGGAGGGAATGCAGTGGTATACTTAGCTACACATCAAGAGAAAATAAAAGCTCAAGTAGATGACATTGCACTGAAGCAAGGATATGTTCTGGAGAATCAGATAAGGATGAATAATAATTTGACAGAATCCCACAATGCAATTATCACTGAGATAAAGAATATAGCTGCTGGACAAACTACATCTCATACTACTGCAAAGGCAGAGTTTGATAAAGCTTTACAAGAGGGCATATATGATGTTACTTCTGCTATAAAAAACTCTCAGAAGCTGATTCTTGAAAAACTCAAAGGTTGAAACCTTTCTACAAGGATGGAGTTAATTATCTCAATGCCCAAATCAGATTTCAAAAGTATGATCTAAGAGATCACATGGAAAGAGAAGCCATAAAGGGGGAGAGGGTGTTAGTCAAAGCCGGCTCTGACCATGCAAAATGGATTTCTAATTCCATCAGAGCCACTATTGGTTATCCTCCTTTATGTGATGATGATAATGTAGCAGAATCTGGAGTTAAACCTGCATATCTTGGAGTTGAGCAACCTGAAGTAGCCCAAGTTATCTATCCTCCACCAGATTTTGATATGGTACAAGCTGAGATCCAGACTATGTATAGCCCACCTGAGGGAAAGCACAATGTGGTAATAGAAAAGGTGGTTCAGCAAGTGCCTGAGGCTGTACTAAAGGAACAAGAAGCTTTGCTGCTCAAGGAACAAGAGACTATGTTGTCTAAGAAGAGGTTTAGAGAGCAAGCTGAACAAAGACCAGATTTTGAACAGTGGAGCCCCACTTCAAGAAACATTATCTTAACTGCATGGAAAGCTGCCAAAGATAATGTTCAAGACAGAAACAAATGGTTTTCTGAACTAGAATGGAGAAAGCATGAAAGCAGGCAAGAAGCCATAGTATAATATAGAAGAAAGGCAAAGATGAGAAAGCTACCTCCTACAACCCAGGAGCCTAGCAAGTACTTTCCCAAGCCTTATCATTACTTTGAGAGGCAAAAGATTAAAGTTGAAGAGCTAAAGAAGAAGGAGCTGAAAGGAAAAAAGCCTGTTGATACTGAATTTGCTGAAGCCCCCGTACAAGCCAAAGTACAATCAGGAAAAGGAATTGTGATTAAGGAGGCTGATAAGAAATAGAATAGAATTTTCTTCAGTTTACAATTGTAATCTTTTGATTTTAAACACTTTGTAAACTTTTGGAAAATGTATATGACAAAGCTGTTAGAACAATGTGATGTGTTATAAATCTATTTCATAATTGTTCTGAGATGATATCTATGTATACATGTTTGTTTAATACATGTTTATGT
This sequence comes from Platanthera guangdongensis, assembly GCA_039583875.1. Taxonomy (NCBI): domain Eukaryota; kingdom Viridiplantae; phylum Streptophyta; class Magnoliopsida; order Asparagales; family Orchidaceae; genus Platanthera; species Platanthera guangdongensis. The sequence continues at coordinate 125,724,012 of CM077158.1, read as the reverse complement.
TTGCCCTGTTATATAATCCTGCTTTACATCATGCTATGATTTTATTCTGTATGGTTTATATCATTGACTAAGGGTTATGACTTCTCCAAATAGGGGGAGATTGTTGGGTACATTGATTTAAATGTACCTGATTTGAAGAATCCTCACCCTACTCAATGATATATATCAAAATGTATTTGATGTGTTTTGAGTTTAGTTGTGCAGGTCAAGTATTTGCAGGGAAAGCGGAAAAGATTCTAAGTCCATGTGTCGACCCCTAGAGGGAAAGTGTCGACACTTAAGACGACTTGTGTCGACACCGAGACAAGCAGTGTCGACACTTGGAGTAGTTGTGTCGACACCAGGGATGCAGAGTCGACACCAGACAGAAAGTGTCGACACAAGGAGCTGTGTCGACACTCAATGAAGAAAAGTTCAGTGAAGCAGTGTCAACACTTAGAAGCAGTGTTGACACCCAGAGGAACTGTGTCTACATCAGAAAGTGTCGACACTTGGAGGCTGTGTCGACACTCAGCAAAAGTCAGCAGAGTCAAAGTATAAGTATCGACACAAGAAAGAATGTGTCGACACTCAGCAGAAGACTCAACACTTGAAGAAAGTGTCGACACAAGAAAGAATGTGTCGACACTCAGCAGAAGACTCAACATATGAAGAATATGTCGACACAAGGTGTTGTGTCGACACTTAGCAAAGTTCAACAAAATTCTAAGTACAAGTGTCGACACAAAGAAGAAGTGTCGACACTCAGCCAAAGTCTCAACAGAAGAAGAATGTGTCGACACAAGAAGAAGTGTCGACACTCAGCAAGTATCAACACTGAAGGCATGTGTCGACACCAAGAAGAAGTGTCGACACTGAACGAGTTCAACACATGAAGATGTGTCGACACAACGGAGTTGTGTCGACACTTACAAGAATTCAACAAAGTACTGAAGAACAAGGACTTGTGTCGATACACATTATCACTGTCGACACATGATGAAGAAGCTGTGTCAAGAAGTGAATTCTACAACACAAGGAGTTGTGTCGACACCTTAAAGGCTAGTGTCGACACTTAGACAACTTGTGTCGACACTTAGTCTATAAGTGTCGACACTTAAAGACAAACTGTCTCGACACTTTCAGACAGTTACAGATTTTTCATGAACTGACTGGATGACTTGATAGCTGTCATACCAGCCAGTCTACTGCACCTGTTAGAGTTGTCAGAAATCAGTTAGGAACCGGACCAGCTGGTTACCATGAAGAAGGCCTATATATAGGCTTATACTGTCTACAGAAAAAGATGATCAAGGTTGTTGAAAAGCAATTCATTGAAGACTTTCAAGTAAAGTTCTAAGTAGTTGGAGAGAGAGAGAGCTCCATCCAAGAAGACAGCCGTTGGAACCAGGCTGAGAAGAAGGGTTCAGACTTTGTTTTGAATCTTAAGTTGCAGAGATCAAAGATCAGCTGTAGAAGAGAATCAATCCTATTGTGTTCTACATTCGAGAAGCTTTGAAGAAAAGCCAAGTGAGATTGTTCTATGCAGAGTTCTTCCAAGAACTCATCAAGAACTTATCAACTCATCTCTCTATTCAGAGTTGTAGGTATATACACTTTGTATTTTATATTTCTTGTAGGATCTTTAGGGATCTGAGTTGTAAGCCTGCAATTATAAAGGCTGAGTGGTAGGGCCTGTGTGCCTGAGTGTAGGAGATCTTATTCTCTGAGTGTAGACCTGTTGTGGCTGAGGGTAGGTTTTGTGAAGAAGCTGAGTGTAGGCTTTGTGAAGAAGCTGAGTTGTAGGGCCTTGGGCCTGAGCTGTAGGAACCTGGTTGAGGTTCTGAGTGTAAGATTTGAGGATCTGAGATAGTGGAGGAGTTTGGCCGAATCTAGTACACTACTAGATAGGCGAAGGAGGAAAGTGAATATACCCAAACCTTGGGGAACCACTATAATTCTGTGTGTCTACTGTGTGCATGTGTGATTCTGTTATTGCTGATTGTTTGCTGTGTTAAAGTAACTATAACTCTGTGATATAATCTGAATTCTGCCTAAAAAGTTAAAAAGATTTAAGTCACCTATTCCCCCCCCCCTCTAGGTGAGTAGGTACAATATCTTTCAAAAACTATACGGATAGAAGTCTTCGCAACGGAATTTCTTCCACGGATCCGCTCTCGGTTCTCGAAACGGTGCTCCGATGCTCCGCCGGCGGCCAGAATCCTCCTCCTTCTTCCTCCTCTCTCTAACTCCTCAGAAAGAGAATGGCTTGGAGAAAATGAAGAGTTAACTCCCCCATTCTCGGCCTTAACAGAGCAGGAAACTATCTGAGCCATTGGATCTTACTTAAAGAAAATGAATAGCTCAGATCTGCACAAAAATCCCCAGACCTAGGATGAACACGGCCTCGCACACGGCCGTGTTACAAGCCGTGCGCGTTGATCCAGGCACGATTGTCGAACACAGAAAACCACACGGGCTAAGACACGTCTGTGTCTCAACTTTTTTGGATCCCTAGTTGATTTGGGCTAGGTTCACTAGATTAGGATGTGACCCAACCTGTATATCCAGGGTCAAATTTGTGTCCTAGAGTCTAGGTCAAGTCCTTAGGTCCAACATCAGATGGACCAGCTATCATCAAGGCCTTCAGAGACTCCAGACTTCGAAGTCTTCAAGACTAAGTAAAGTGAGTTCGATGTTCGTCGAACTCAGCTCGACGAATGATGTTCTGCGCTCGATGATCTTGAGATAATTCCTTGTGCTGAGCCCGACGATCTTTGTTCTCTGTTCGACGAAGACTGAGTTTCTTCAACAAGCTAAAGTCAGGGCAACTCCAGAATTTTTCTAAGTCCAACTTCAGGCTTTGGTCGACGAACTAGATTCTGAGATCGACGAACTTGGACCTCAAGTTCTCAACTTCTCAGGTCGACGAAGTCAACTTCTCAGGGCGACGATTTCAGTACTCTACTCGACGAATTCTGAATTCAGAGGATTTGTGTCGACACTTAGGGCATGTGTCGACACCAGAAAACTTATTTCAACACACAGGAAATCAATCGACACCAACTTATGTCGACACTGAATATCAGTAGATGCAGAATATTTTAACCAAGTCTAGAACTGTTCTTCGCTCGACAAATGTGGATCTCTGGTCGACGAATGAAGATTGTCAGTTCGATGAAGATTGAAGCAGAATTAACAAGTTTCCCTAGAAGACTAAGTGTTATCGTCTGGTCGACGAACTCATCAAGCTCATCTCGATGAACTCAAACTCAACTCGATGAATTGTGTTCTTCGTTCGACGATTCCATACTAGGTCTTCTCCAGTTTACCGTCCCGTTTCTTGGCGATGATTCCGGAGTAATCAATGCTCTATCTTCTCGGAATGTTACCGTTAGAACGCGCATTGATCATGGATTATTACATGCCATTTTTCCTTGGGACAGTTAGGGAAATCATTGATTGCCGCTTCCTTCCTAGGCTGACTATAATTACTGCTCAACATTCAAATTTTGAATGTTCCTCAGTCAGTCAAAAAGTCAGAATAGAAAAGGATCAAGTACTACTAGACAGATATACAGTCATACAGATACACAGACAATCAGACAGACATAGACAAGAATTGCACAGAAGAACAATCTTACTACAATCAAAAGTTCCTTCCTGCAATTAGCCCAGGCTAGAGAACATCTTCAAGAAGAAGAAGAAGAACATTCATTACTATCAAGAGTCTTCTCACTTCAATCCTATAGGACAACTTCAAAAGGACAACAAATTCTATCTGTCAAAGAAGTTCCTGAACAATCTCTGGTCCACGCATTACAGTTTTGAAGACCTGTCACCCTGAAGTAGTGCTCCAGTCTTCCTGATCCCTTCATGATCTCAGGGGGAGCAATCTGCTGAAATCAATCCACAAGTCTTCTCAGTTGATATTGAGAAAGAGAAGACCTCATCACCTTTTCCAACTCCTGTACAGGGTTTTAATTCCCTTCAAAATTATTCCTGGTTACAAGTCTCCTTCCAAAAGACTTGAGGTTTTGGTTTTTGAGCACCTGAACAAAAGCTCATTAGTGTCAGGCACCTGATCAAAAACCTGAGTGGATTCCTACCAGGGTGGTAGAAGAGTGGATGTGCCCAGGTTGGGGAACCACTATAAAATTTCTTGTGTCGTCTGGTTGCCATTTATTTTTGTTTTGGCTGTGTTGCTCTGTGATTAGATAGGTTGCTGTGCTTATTTATTTTATTTACTGACCTGTTCACTTAGGAATACAATAAAAGTTGTAAAGTTTTTTAAGAGAGCACAATACTCTATTCACCCCCCCCCCCTCTAGAGTATTTCAGATCTAACCTGCACTTTCAATTTGTATCAGAGGGAGGTTGGTTAATCTACCACACCTTAAGAGATCAAGTGATTGAACATGCTAACACATGAATCATAAAGATCCCTCTAGTTAGATCTGCTTGTTTTGATTTTATTATTAGATTTATTGCTTCACAGACATGGCTCAAAACAAAGATTATGCAAACATCAGACCTCCAGTATGCAATCTTAACAAGTTTGCCATCTGGAAGGCAAGAATCAGTTTATACATGAACTCTATTGATGAGGATATTTTTGCTTCCATCTTGACAGGAGTACTTCCAGCACCTGCAACTTCTACAAGCACTTCTACCAACATGACTGCAGTACCTCCTCCAGAAAATAATGATGCCTACAAGAAAGCAAAAATTGTAGATGCAAAGGCAATGAATATCTTTGCTCAAACTATGTCAGATGACATATTTCAGAAGGTGGCTGAGTGCACCTCAGCCAAGGCCATTTGTGATTCCCTCAACCAAACGGTAGCTGGCTCAGCAGATGAAAGAAAAAATAGGAGATCAAATCTCATATCCTTGTATGAGAATTTCAAGAAGGATGAGACTGAATTAGTGGCTGAAATGTACAACAGGTTGAGCTCAATCATCAATGAGCTCAAAACCTTGGATAAGGACATCACCCTGACAGAGGTGAATGACAAGATACTGATGTGCTTCCCTAGCTCTTGGGACTCTAGAATCTGGCCTATCAAAGAAGCTAGAAGCCTAAATGAGATATCAACTGAATCTCTGCTAGGCAAATTAAAATCTTATGAGCAGTTGATCAAATCAAGAGAAGCAGCTGAACAGAAGGCAACAACTTCAGTGAGAAAGGATCACAGTATATCCTTCAAAGCATCTGAGGAAAGTGAGACGTCAACATCAAATGAAGAATTGATGAGCCACTTTGCAAAAAGATTCTATAAGATGGCTAGAAAGGATTTCAGAAGGAAATCATCCAGGCAGGATGATAAGCCCAGATTTGACAAGACACCAACCAAGGAGGTTGTGTGCATTGGGTGCAGGAAGCCTGGACATTACATCTATGAATGTCCAGAAAATCAGAAGAAGGAGAAAAATAGAGAAATGGACTCCAGGAGAAAACACAGCAGCAGACCCTCTTCCAGCAAGTATAAAAAGAAAGACAAGGGCTTTATTGCTGAGACATGGAGTGATACAGAGGAAGAATCATCCACTTCCAGCTCAAGTGAAGAAGAGGAAGAAGTAAGATCCAAGGAGGTTTGCCTTATGGAAATTGATGCCTCCAGGAGCAATTCTGGATCAGAAGGAGAATATGAAGATGAAGCTGCCTCAGACTCAGAGGCAGATCAGGTTCTTTCAAGCTTTGATTTCAATTCTGATTTATTTAAAACTGAATTTAAAACCATGTGTTTAGATTTAATTAATTCAGAAAAAGAAATAAAAACCCTTAGAGAAAGACTAGGAAATCTTGAATCTGTCAATTCAGAAAACATTAAACTAACAGATCAACTAACTCTAGCAAATGAACTGATAATCAAATTAAAATCTGATTTATGTGCGGCCAAACAACTTTAGCAATCTCTCAATGGGAGAAGTCTCAAGCTGATGGACATAACAAGCACAGTAAATGCCAGATTAAATGGTAAGCTGGGCTTGAGTGCTTCATCAAGTTTGCCCCCCATAATTAAGAAAAATATTCTTACAACCCCCATCAAATTTGTTTCTGCCAAGGGAAAGGAAAATATTATAAACAAACCATTGACTGAAAACAATCACAAAACCATAGACAAGAGAAATAGAAATCAGAAAACAAGTAATAAAAATAAGGTTCAGCAGCATTCGTCGAACTTAGATCGACAAAATGTGGCCAGTTCGTCGAACCCAGATCGACAAACGCTGAATGCAAACTTCAGTTATAACAATTCATCAAACTGCGATCGACGAACTTTGTATGGTTCTTCGAGCAGAGGTCGACGAACTTGGGGTGCAGACAATGACTACTGTCATTCTCTGAGCGGAGATCGACGATCTCAGCCCTATTCGTTGAACTCTGGTCGACGAACTTACAGAAATTTGTCGAACCCAGGAGGACCAAACTTAAATCATTTATCCTACCGAAATTCTAATCCAACTAATAAACCATTCAATCCAGTAGCTGATTGGGTTATTCCACCTAGGAGATATCACCCCTTAGGTTATAAATCTCAACCTGCATTATCAATTATATCCAGTTTCTCTTTTCAACCAAATAAAGGACCCAAGGTAACCTGGGTCAAGAACAATTGAGTTTTGTTTTTCATTACAGGTACATGTGAAGAGCTGTCCAAGGGTGAGTCAGACCTGGTACTTGGATAGTGGTTGCTCCAAGCACATGACAGGCAGCAAGGACAATTTATCCAATTACAAGTCCAAGCTAGGACCAAAGGTGATCTTTGGTGATTCAAAGAGTGGCCAGTCAGAAGGATATAAAGCAGTTAAGATTGGGACAGTCACTTTCAAGAAAGTAACATATGTAAGAGGACTTAAACATAACCTAATATCCATAAGTCAATTATGTGATGAAGGTTATCAGGTACAGTTTAACTCTACCTCTTGTTCTATTATTAATAATGAAAACCAAACTGTTTTAATTGGAATTAGACAAGGCAACATATATCTAGTATATTTTATTTCTGCCAAAACTGATGTTTGTTTACTCAATATCACTAGTAACCAAAATGAGTTGTGGCATAAAAGGTTCGGACATGTAAACCTTAAGTATATAGCTAGGTTATCTAAAGATAACCTGGTTAGAGGTTTACCTTCTGGCCCCTACAAGAAGGAAAACCTATGCAGGGCTTGTCAATTAGGCAAGCAAACTAAAACTATTTTCAAATCCATTAATAAAAGTGATTCACCTAGGATATTGTATTTGCTTCATGTAGATCTATTTCGACCCATTGCAGTACAAAGCCTAGGAGGGAAGTCTTGTATTTTAGTGATTGTTGATGACTTCTCAAGATTCTGTTGGGTAGCCTTTCTGAGAGCTAAGTCAGATACATTCAAGGTTCTTACAGATTTTCTCAGGACCATACAAATTGAGTTATCTACTCATGTTGCATTGATCAGGAGTGATCAAGGCACAGAGTTTGAGTCTTTTCTTATGCATGAGTTCTGTGAGAAGGAAGGTATCAGGCAATGCTTCTCAGCTCCTAGAACTCCCCAACAAAATGGGGTAGCTGAAAGGAAAAATAGGACACTCATTGAATCTGCAAATACATTATTGGCAGATGCTTACATGCCTCTATCCTTTTGGGCAGAAGCTATAAACACTACTAACTATGTCCTGAATAGAAGCCTTATACATAAGCTAAAAAATAAGACCCCCTATGAATTACTTAAAGGGAAGAAACCTAAAATCACATACTTTAAAGTTTTTGGCTGCATATATTACATTCATACAAATAACAAAAGATACATTAGAAAGTTTGAGGCTAAGGCTGAAGAAGGGATTTTTCTAGGATACTCCAAAGTAAGCAAGGCCTATAGGGTTTTTAATAAATCCACCCTTAAAATTGAAGAATCAGTCCATGTATCTTTTGATGAAGCTAACATGTCTTATAAGGAGGAAGAGATTTCTACCAATAGCTTCTTGCATGTTCCACAACTGTGTGAGTCTATGGATGGACTAAACCTTACCCAAGAGGTTTCAACCCATCCTTCTCCACATGTTGCTGAAGACAGTGAAGAAGAAATTAAAGTGGAAGTGGTTGAATTTCCCTCAACAGCTAGTACCATTCCTCAAGAGGAATTAATTACAGAAGCTGTTGCTCAACAAACTCCACCAACTGATCTTGTCACACTCAGAGATCACCCTAGATCTCAAGTGATTGGAGACATTTCAGCAGGTGTTCAGACAAGGTATCAACTCAACCAAGACTTTATGCAAGCCTGTTTTCTCTCTCAGATTGAACCTCTCTCCATCCATGAAGCAGAGCAAGATCCCCACTGGATCATTGCAATGCAAGAGGAACTAAATCAGTTTGAGAGATGTAGAGTTTGGGACTTGGTTTTAAGACCTCATAACTACCCAGTTATTAGAACCAAATGGGTCTACAGGAACAAGCTAGATGGTCAAGGGAACATTGTGGGGAACAAGGCTAGGCTTGTTGCTCAAGGCTATAGGCAAGAGGAAGGAATTGACTATGACCAAACCTTGCCCCTGTTACAAGGTTAGAGGCCATAAGAATATTCCTTGTCTATGCAGCTCACAGGAGATTCAAAGTTTTCTAAATGGATGTCAAGAGTGCATTCTTGAATGGAGTTCTTCAAGAAGAGGTTTATGTAGAACAACCTCCAAGTTTTATCTCTCTAACTCAACCCTCCTTTGTATTTAAATTGCATAAAGCTCTCTATGGTTTAAAGCAAGCTCCAAGAGCTTGGTATGAGACCTTAGCATGCTTTCTTTTAGAGCATAAATTTACAAGAGAAACCATAAATAAAACTCTTTTCACTAGACATCATAAGGACCAAATTTTGTTAGTACAAATATATGTGGATGACATCATCTTTGGGTCTACTGATCCCAAATTATGCAAGAGGTTTGCTGACCTCATGCATTCCAAATTTGAGATGAGTAGTATGGGTGAGCTTTCCTACTTCCTTGATCTCCAAGTGAAGCAGCTCCCTGATGGTATCTTAATCTCCCAAGCTAAGTATGCTAAAGAGCTTATTAAGAAGTTTGGGATGGGTGATGCTTCAGGAATGAAAACACCTATGGCTACAAATGCTGTTGTGGATTCTGATGCAGCAGGGAAACCTGTAGATCAGAAGCATTATAGGGCAATTGTTGGATCCATATTATACCTAACAGCTAGCAGACCTGATATCATGTTTGCCACATGCCTTTGTGCTAGGTTCCAAGTGAACCCCAAAGAATCTCACCTTATTTTCTTAAAAAGAATTTTGAGATATATAAAGAGTTGTCCAAATCTAGGACTCTGGTATCCTGCACAGTCAGAGTTTGAGTTAACAGGATACTCAAATGCTGACTATGCTGGATGTAGAGTGGATAGGAAGAGTACCTCTGGAACTTGCCAGTTCCTGGGTATGAGACTTGTCTCCTAGTTTTGTAAAAAGCAAACATCTATGTCTACATCAAATGCAGAAGCAGAATATATGGCTGCTGGCAGCTGCTGTTCACAAATGTTATGGATACAAAACCAACTCCTAGACTATGGTGTCAACTTAAATAATTCAACATTATTTTGTGATAATACTAGTGCTATTGCTATAGCACAGAATCTAGTTCACCATTCTAGGACTAAACATATTGAAATAAGACATCATTTCATTAGAGATAATGTAGACAAAAAGAAAATTAACCTAATTTATATTCCTACTGATTTACAGAGAGCAGACATTTTTACCAAAACCTTGGATGAGAAAAATCATCTGTTCTTTATAAATCAACTGGGAATGATTAATGGAGAAGTGTTAAAATAGTTTCTGTCTGCATTTGACGAATTTTCCAGAGTTCGTCGAACGGAGTTCGACAAATTAGGGAAAGTTTGAGAGATTCTCGTCGAACGGAGATCGACGAATTCTCTGTGTGGAAACAACTTTCGTCGACCGGAGATCGACCGAACCTTACTTCTGAAGACATTTCGTCGAACGGAGTTCGACGAACTGTTTTCGATTCTTCTGGATTAGATCGACGAATTATATGTCTATAATTTATTTCGTCGAGCTCAGTTCGAAGAATTGTTTCCTTTTCGTGGAACGGAGATTGTCGATTCATATTCTGAAAATCTTATATCTAGGTTTTCTTCGACCTCCGTCCCGAGCTTTCAGTTCTCTTTCTCTTGATCGCCGTTTTCTCTATCTTTCTTGCAGGTCATCAATGGCGATTCCAGCAGGAGCTTTGGCTGCCATGAAATTTGACACCGATTTTGACATGGACTTCGATTCATTCCAACACTCTGACCCAATATTACTCTACATTCTGGAACTATTAGAGGAACTTGGTCTCAAAGATTTCATGACCAGAAGGATTAAACTACATGCGACTGAGATTCGAGAATGGGTATACACGTCTACTGCTTCTGAGGATGATACATTGACAGGAACTATCGGGAGTACTGCTGTTTCCCTATCTCCTGTCATTCTCTCTGAGATTTTTGGTTTGGTAAATAGAGAAGATGATATGGAAATGGATTCTGAAGAATACAGTTCGATGCTGAAGTTGATGGGGTTTTCTGGAAGCAACCCTAACAAGTTGTTAAAGAAACAATTGTCTGCCGCCTATCAGTTCCTGGCAGATATTGTGTTAAAAATACTGATGGGCAAGCACATTGCACATGATTACATTACCCGACATCAATTCCTTATCATGTGTGCGATGGTGAATAAGCGTCCCCTGGATTGGAGCAAGATTTTTTTTGAGTTGATAAAGAAGAAAATCAGCAAGAAAGAGGTTTTTTTGGAAGAATCTTGGGGATCTTCCTCAAGGAAAAGGCTCGTGAACTCATGGTCTCCCCGACCATCTTCATCAATGGCACCAAGCGCCTCACTTGCGCTCTGTTTGGCAGATGGGAGAGGATGATCTCCAAGCCATCCAAGGATTCCTCTTCTTCCATCCCTGCTTCAGAAGGCACCAGGGCTGTTAAAGCCACTCCGTCACCTGCTGAGGAGGTCCCTCCCCCTCCACCATCTCCTCCAGCACCCCTTCCAGCTAAGCAGCCTCCTCATGTGCCTACTCCTCCTCCATCTCCACCACTGGATGTCACCAACATCCCATCTCCATCTTCCCCTCTTCAAGCTAATCAACAATCAACACCTCCAGCTTCACCTCATGACACACATATTCTTACACCTCCTCAGTCTCCACTTCCCCCTCATTTGTTCTCCATTCCATCTTCCACCCTACCCACAGACACTGTCATGCCAGATGCCACCATTCAATCTTCATCACCATCCACTCATCATATATCTGCTATTCCACCCTCCATTCCATCCTTAGTTGCTCCCTCCTCCACACATAATGCAACATCCTCTTCCCATTCCTCCTTTGATTCAACTACCATATCATCTATCTTCACCATTCTTACTCCCCTCATCAAATCACTTATCACAGAGGCCATTACACCTCTTGTGAATTCTATTAATTCTTTGTCTGCCCAAATTTCTGCCCTTTCTGCTTCCCCCTCCTCAGTCCAGGGCCTGGCCTCAGTCCCCACTGAACCCAAACAGGGGGAGATGCCTGATGATGAAGCAGCAGCTCAAGATTCAGATACAACTTCCCCAGCAGATACAGCTTCAAAAAATTTCCAGATTGTACAGATACAGAGTTAATTGATTTGGTTAATTTTATTAATATAGATATGGATATTGCTGACATGGATACTGCTGAACCTGTTGGTGATTTTTCTCTCAATCCCACAGTTAATCTACAAGAATTACTGTAACATTTTGATACTGTACATATGCAATCTCTTACAGCAGATTTTACTAAGACACAGTTGGCTATTGTGCCGTACACTTCTCCAGCTAGTCCAGCAGTTGCTAAGCAACTCTGTGATAGTTTTGCTATCCCAGCTTCAGCTTCAATCTCTGCATCTAGTTCAGAAGTTCTTCTAGAAGATATCTCAGCCCCAAGTTTTGTCATGGATGACTCTCCTATGGCTGATTTGGATAAGCTAATCCTGGCTGATATTGAAGAGAAGAATAAGGCAGCAGCTAAAAGCTCTGTCCCCATCATTCATAATTCCTGTACAGACTCCTCCTCACCTGTTGCTGAAATTCCAGTTCCTGAAACCTCAACTTCTGCCCCTTCTACAGCAAAGGTTGTTATTGATGATAAAGCTTTGAAAGCTTTGGATGCTCTTTATGATAACCGTAAGGGTTCTGATAGTGAAGAAGATGATGATGATGATTCGGATGAAGATGCTGTAAAGAAGAAAAAGAAAATGCTGACAGAGAAAAGGAAGGCTCATCCTCCTCCAGCTCCTAAACCCAATCCCACTGCTGACACTCCTTATTACATTCTGCACAATGTTGCTCCTTACAAGGAAATGCCTGCATGGATGTGGTTATCCAAGAACCAGCAGAAGGATAGGAAGAGAAGTAGGAGATACTCTCCTCCTCCAGTTCACAGATACAGGAAGGATCCTCCTCCAGCAGCTGGTGCCACTGGCTCTTCTAGCTCTCAGAGATCTGCCCCCATGCAAACCTATCAGAGACAGTCAGGGAGATCCTCTGGAAGTAGCCAGTAGAGGCAACCATCCTTAGGAAATCAACATCAACAACAACATCAACAGCAGCAGCAACAAATATCTGAAGTACAAAAAGCTGACAGTCCTAAAAGGCCATACTCTCCTCCAATTCCATTTGAAGATCCTGAAACTGCAAATACTACAAGAATGGCTAGGTACCAGGAACTAATTGGACTATCTTTGATCAATAAAGCAAAGGCTGAAGGAAAAGACACATCAGGTTTAACAACTATGTCAAAGTACAAAAAAGAAGAATTAAAAAGGTTTGACAAAGGCAACAAACTTTTCAATGTTGATGATTATATGAAGCTCCATTCAGAAGCAGTTGTTCCCAGGGCTACATCATTGAAGATCATTGGGGCAGCTGACATGACCATGACCTAGATAGAGGCTTCAAATCCAAACAGAGAAATCATATTGAAAAAGCCAGGAGAGAAGTCAACAGAAGACAAATCTATGCAAAAGAAGAAGAAGTAATCTTTATTTTTGTTTCATTTCTTTCTGCAATTTGTTTTCAAACCTTGTTCTTGTGTAAACAAAGCCTGTATATATATATATATACAAGCAGTCGTGCACGGGGGACCCCGTGCGGGCAACATTTATCGTAGGTGCGACATTTGTCAACGGTGCGCCATTTGTCGAGGGTGCGACATTTGTCGAGTGTGCGGCATTTGTCGAGGGTGCGACATTTATCGAGGGTGCGACATTTGTCGAGGGTGCGACATTTGTCGAGGGTGATACATTTGGCAGAGGCAGAAACATTGGTCGTGGGTACGACATTTGTCATGAAGGCGACATTTATCATAGGGGCGACATTTGTCGTGGGGGCAACATTTGTCGTAGAGGCAACATTTGTCATGGGGGCGACATTTGTCAGGGGGGCGACATTTGTTGTGGGGTCGACATTTATCATGGGGGCGACATTTGTCGTGGGGCATCATTTATCGTGGGAAGGGGACATTGGTCAGGGATGAAGACATTGGTCGGGGGCGGCGACATTGATCGTGGTCGATGACATTGGTTGTGGGCGGCAACATTGGACGTGGGTGGTGACATTGGTCATGGGAGGGGTTGGGGGGGCATCGGTCGTGGACGGCGATATTGGTCCTGGGGCGACTTTGTTCGTGGACGACTACATTGTTCGTGGGGGCGACATTAGTCGTGGGCAGCGGCATTGATTGGAGGCGGAGACATTAGTCGGGAGAGATGACATTGATCGGGGGTGGCGACATTGTTCTGGTGTTGAAGCCAAAAATTGGCCTCAACATCGGGGCCTGCGACATTGGTCGGGGGCAGCGACATTGGTCGTGGGCGGCGACATTGGTTGTGGGTGGTGACATTAGTTGTGGGCGCCGACATTGAATGCAATGACGAAGAGCTATGAGTAATGGGTTGAAGCTGCACAATTTAGACTTGGAAAAAGCATATGCCATCTAAGGACTATAATGATGAAGTTGTTGAAGGAGCATATAAAGGAAACACGTATAAATATTTCCCAAATTATTTGTCAAATTTTGTGAGCAATGGAAGTCACAACTAAAAGTAAAGAACACTGAATATGTTGTTTGCATGTGCCTTGGATTTTTCGTTCCAGCAGTTCAATGTTTGATCTGGTTTTAAAACCTTATGACATGTTTCAAGGTGGAGGTGATCCCCCTAGGAAGAATCATTTGAGCCATCCCTAAAAAGAATCACCTTTACAGTCAAAGTCATGCTTTCCACAGTACCCGGCCAGCGAAGGCGGGCTTCGCTCGCACCCGGCGGGCTGCCCGCCCATGACGGGTTGTTGCGCGTTGCGCCCGCATCGATGTAGGTTGCATCTGCATCAAGATGCGACAAAACCCGGACGGGGATGGCGAGCTACGCTCACATTCGCGTCGGTTGCACTCCCTTTCGAGCTAAATTAAGAAATATTAACATATGACATAGCTAAATTAAGAAGCTAAAAAATCATAAGATGTCCGTTCTCAAAAATGACAACAAAAGTGGTGTACAAAAAGACCAACTGAACTCGAAATGATATATAGAAAATGAAAAGTTTGAGAAACATAAATGATATACAGAAATGATGCAAAGCTTGAGAAGGAGAAATGATAACCTGGAAATGATTTGGGCGGAGAAGTGAAGCCCTAAATTGCAGAGGATGCATGTTGAGGTGTCAGAGAACTGAGGATAGAGGAAATGGTGCCCTTACCCTGGAATATAGAGTACCTAAGAATGAAAGACTGATAGAGAATAGAAGTTGTAATCTAAAATCGAACAAAGAGCACCCACGGTAGGAGGAGTTAAGGGAGAAGGAAGAAGAGGGAAAACCTGTAATCGAATGATGAGTAGCCACAGTGGTCAGACGTCGTCACAGTATCGATCACGGTCGGCATCCGCGTCGGTGTCGGCGTTGGTGTCGGCGATGGCGTCGGCGTTGTCGTGGGCAAAGAGGGAGGAGTTACCGATGGAGAGCGGTAAGACGGAGGAGAGCAGAGCGCAAAAATGGGAAACTGAAATCAGAAATATGATCATTGCACACAAAAATATGAAGGAAGCAAAGACTAATCATCTTTGCAGTCCAAGGAATCAAAGACCCAATCAGCAACCTATAACTCATTCATTATATGCAATGCTGTCTTAGAGGAATCACAGCTAAACAAAATTGAAGAGGTGCTGGTAGATTTTAAAAGCAAAACGCTGAATAAACACTAACCCCGCTATTGTCCAATAGGCACTGCCGAGGAGTCGTAGATATTTAGGTTTTGTTGTCGAGGAAGCTTGCGAAAAATTTGAGTAATCTATCTGTAGTTGTAGCAAAAAGCTTGTCTGGTAAAAGAATATAAAACAGAAATAAGAAATACAAAAACTAAAATCTGAATTAGTAATTTCTAGCATCACTGCACAATATTTAAGCTTGAGAATCAACCTGAATGCAGTTGGTCGAAAAAATTGCTGGAAAACTGGAATGGGACTGCTTCTCAGATGTCTGCTTGAGAGCTTGACCCACAGTCCTGTGACAAACTGAAATCTGAAATATGAAAGCGAAATTCTGGTTATAGTCTGTTTTTATGTATAGATAACAACTAAAATACATGTAAAATAATTCAGATTTGATGGAAGGACCTTAACCTCAACCAAATCAGGCGCAACGGTCCACTGAAAGAGAAACATAAATAATGAATTGAATTGTTCAAAGGATGTCAACTTTATAATGGTAACCTCATATCAGAACACAATTAAATTTGAAGTAATTAATTGTCTGGTAAAAGAATATAAAACAGAAATAAGAAATACAAAAAATAAAATCTGAATTAGTAATTTCTAGCATCACTGCACAATGTTTAAGCTTGAGAATCAACTTGAATGCAGTTGGTCGAAAAAATTGCTGGAAAACTGGAATGGGACTGCTTCTCAGATGTCTGCTTGAGAGCTTGACCCACAGTCCTTCTGTGACAAACTGAAATCTGAAATATGAAAGCGAAATTCTGGCTATAGTCTGTTTTTATGTATAAATAACAACTAAAATACATGTAAAATAATTCAGATTTGATGGAAGGACCTTAACCTCAACCAAATCAGGCGCAACGGCCCACTGAAAGAGAAACATAAATAATGAATTGAATTGTTCAAAGGATGTCAACTTTATAATGGTAACCTCATATCAGAACACAATTAAATTTGAAGTAATTACATTTCTCAACAAATGTCTGAAACAAAAAACATCAATAAAAAAATAAATGAAATGATAGAAGTACCTCTTTGAGATTCAGTCTATTCTCAAACTTTGTCCCACAAAAAAAATCATTTTTATTGGTGATTTTTGTTTTAAAAAGCTCTCTTCCTATTAGTTGAGAGAAAATAAAATAAAAAACTGAAATCAGTTGAGACTTGGAAGCTTTATAATCGTAACCCATATCATAACATAATTAAATTTGAAGTAATCATATTTCACAATAATGATAAAGTGAAAAAAATAAACAATAAAAAATGCTTGAGAAGGAGAAATGATAACCTGGAAATGATTTGGGCGGAGAAGTGAAGCCCTAAATTGCAGAGGATGCATGTTGAGGTGTCAGAGAACTGAGGATAGAGGAAATGGTGCCCTTACCCTGGAATATAGAGTACCTAAGAATGAAAGACTGATAGAGAATAGAAGTTGTAATCTGAAATCGAACAAAGAGCACCCATGGTAGGAGGAGTTAAGGGAGATGGAAGAAGAGGGAAAACCTGTAATCGAATGATGAGTAGCCACGGTGGTCAGACGTCGTCACAGTATGGATCACGGTCGGCGTCCGCGTCGGTGTCGGCGTTGGTGTCGGCGATGGCGTCGGCGTTGTCGTGGGCAAAGAGGGAGGAGTTACCGATGGAGAGCGGTAAGACGGAGGAGAGCAGAGCGCAAAAATGGGAAACTGAAATCAGAAATATGATCATTGCACACAAAAATATGAAGGAAGCAAAGACTAATCATCTTTGCAGTCCAAGGAATCAAAGACCCAATCAGCAACCTATAACTCATTCATTATATGCAATGCTGTCTTAGAGGAATCACAGCTAAACAAAATTGAAGAGGTGCTGGTTGATTTTAAAAGCAAAACGCTGAATAAACACTAACCCCGCTATTGTCCAATAGGCACTGCCGAGGAGTCATAGATATTTAGGTTTTGTTGTCGAGGAAGCTTGCGAAAAAGTTGAGTAATCTATCTGTAGTTGTAGCAAAAATCTTGTCTGGTAAAAGAATATAAAATAGAAATAAGAAATACAAAAACTAAAATCTGAATTAGTAATTTCTAGCATCACTGCACAATATTTAAGCTTGAGAATCAACCTGAATGCAGTTGGTCGAAAAAATTGCTGGAAAACTGGAATGGGACTACTTCTCAGATGTCTGCTTGAGAGCTTGACCCACAGTCCTTCTGTGACAAACTGAAATCTGAAATATGAAAGCGAAATTCTGGTTATAGTCTGTTTTTATGTATAGATAACAACTAAAATACATGTAAAATAATTCAGATTTGATGGAAGGACCTTAACCTCAACCAAATCAGGCGCAACGGTCCACTGAAAGAGAAACATAAATAATGAATTGAATTGTTCAAAGGATGTCAACTTTATAATGGTAACCTCATATCAGAACACAATTAAATTTGAAGTAATTAATTGTCTGGTAAAAGAATATAAAACAGAAATAAGAAATACAAAAAATAAAATCTGAATTAGTAATTTCTAGCATCACTGCACAATGTTTAAGCTTGAGAATCAACTTGAATGCAGTTGGTCGAAAAAATTGCTGGAAAACTGGAATGGGACTGCTTCTCAAATGTCTGCTTGAGAGCTTGACCCACAATCCTTCTGTGACAAACTGAAATCTGAAATATGAAAGCGAAATTCTGGCTATAGTCTGTTTTTATGTATAAATAACAACTAAAATACATGTAAACTAATTCAGATTTGATGGAAGGACCTTAACCTCAACCAAATCAGGCGCAACAGCCCACTGAAAGAGAAACATAAATAATGAATTGAATTGTTCAAAGGATGTCAACTTTATAATGGTAACCTCATATCAGAACACAATTAAATTTGAAGTAATTACATTTCTCAACAAATGTCTGAAACAAAAAACATCAATAAAAAAATAAATGAAATGATAGAAGTACCTCTTTGAGATTCAGTCTATTCTCAAACTTTGTCCCACAAAAAAAATCATTTTTATTGGTGATTTTTGTTTTAAAAAGCTCTCTTCCTATTAGTTGAGAGAAAATGAAATAAAAAATTGAAATCAGTTGAGACTTGGAAGCTTTATAATAGTAACCCATATCATAACATAATTAAATTTGAAGTAATCATATTTCACAATAATGATAAAGTGAAAAAAATAAACAATAAAAAATAATTGAAATGACAGAAAAATATACATCTTTGAGATTCATTCCAATCTCAAACTCTGTTCAACTAAAAAAATATACTCTTGATTATAGTGAACTTGGAGGGAGAGAGGCGTATGCAGTGGCTTCTGCTGCAAATAGCTGAGAGGTAGAGCGTTCTGCTGAATGGGGATTTGGAGAAAAAGGAAGAAAGATATGCGTGAATGGAGGTTTGTTCAAAATGGAAGAATGCAAGGAAGTGTACCTACGGACACTTTTAGCGAAGTGCACCTTCGCAGCGGAAGAAAACGGGAAGAGTGTAGTGTCCGCAAGAGAAGTGAACGGGAAGAGTTAATTGGGTCGTGGATGGAGTTCTTTGTAGGTAGGAGCTCGCTGATGGAGTTTCTTGCGGAGAGGAGTTCGCCAATGGAGTTTCTCAACCAAATCAGAGGGTTGGAGGAAAGACAAAAAGTAGATGAACATAATTAAATGGAAAGCTTGAAGCAGAGACTTGGATGAAGCAAGAAATTGCTAAGGTATGAGATTAGAACCCAACAGAAGAAGACTGTGGGAATAGAGTTTAGCAATGGGTTGGAAGCAAAACCTCGAAGAAGGCGGTGGTGAAAAGGAGCTGCCGCAGAGATGCTACCAAGGAAGAGCTGCGGAGGAGCCGGTGAGGAAGAGTTTCCCGAAATCCACGCCGGAGAAGCTGGGCGACCGCCTCGCGCCGGCGCCGTACCCACCGTATTTCTCGGTGTCGCTGTTTAGCGCAACCTCGGGAGTACTGGACGCCATTGAAACTCTTTTAAGACTTTTTTTCCCTCTTTTGTGTTCACTAACCCGTGCTTCTGCAGATCTGAGAAAGAGAAGAGACGGCGACGGAACTCTTGGACAGCGTGAGGAGGAGTATGTCGCAGCGGGAGAAGACGCGCGGGAGTCGCGGGAGGAGGGATAGCCGCAGGGGAAGAAGAACGGGAGTCGCAGAGGAAGAAATCGCGGCGAGCAGCGCAGCCCTTTCCCTGCGCAGAAGAAGAAGACGGGGGTATCGAGATTTTGAGGTGAATGAATAGTGGCGGTCTCTTTTAATTAAGCCCTAATCCGGTCAAATGACCAAAATACCCCCTAGTTAATCCATTAAAACCTGAATTTATGAGGGTATTTTGGTCCAACGAATGTTACACCATGAGGAATTAGGTCTTTCCTTATAGTATAAAGATATATATATATATATATATATATATATATATATATATATATATATATATATATATATATATATATATATATATATATATATATATATATATATATATATATATATATATCTGTTGCATGTGTTAGTAGTTCTCTGCCAGACATATTTATTTTCTTGCTTTGTTTATCTCTTTTGAGTCTCTTAGTGACCTCACCCAAATAGGGGGAGATTGATTGGATGCCTAGTTGATTTGGGCTAGGTTCACTAAATTAGGATGTGACCCAACCTGTATAGCCAGGGTCAAATTCGTGTCCTAGAGTCTAGGTCAAGTCCTTAGGTTCAACATTAGATGGACCAGCTATCATCAAGGCCATTAGAGTCTCCAGACTTAGAAGTCTTCAAGACTAAGTAAAGTGAGTTCGACGTTCGTCGAACTCGGCTCGACGAACGGTGTTCTGTGCTCGACGATCTTGAGATAATTCTTTGTGCTGAGCTCAACGCTCTTTGTTCTCTGTTCGACGAAGACTGAGTTTCTTCAACAAGCTAAAGTCAGGGAAACTCTAGAATTTTTCTAAGTCCAACTTCAGGCTTTGGTCGACGAACTAGATTCTGAGCTCGACGAACTTGGACCTCAAGTTCTCAACTTCTCAGGTCGACGAAGTCAACTTCCTAGGTCGACGATTTCAGTACTCTACTCGACGAATTCTGAATTCAGAGGATTTATGTCGACACTTAGGGCATGTGTCGACACCAGAAAACTTATGTCGACACACAGGATATCAATCAACACCAACTTATGTCGACACTGAATATCAGTACATGCAGAATATTTTAACCAAGTCCAGAACTGTTCTTCGCTCGACGAATGTGGATCTCTGGTCGACGAATGAAGATTGTCAGTTCAACGAAGATTGAAGCAGAATTGACAAGTTTCCCTAGAAGAGTAAGTGATATTGTCTGGTCGACGAACTCATCAAGCTCAGCTCGACGAACTCAAACTCAGCTCGACTAATTATGTTCTTCGTTCGACGATTACAGACTAGGTCTTCTCCAGTTTCCCGTCCCGTTTCTTGGGATGATTCCGGAGTAATCAATGCTATATCTTCTCGGAATGTTACCATTAGAACGCGCATTGATCATGGATTATTACATGCCGTTTTTCCATGGGACAGTTAGGGAAATCATTGATTGCCGCTTCCTTCCCAGGCCGACTGCAATTGCTGCTTAACATTCAAATTTTGAATGTTCCTCAGTCAGTCAAAAAGTCAGAATAGAAAAGGATCAAGTACTACTAGACAGATATACAGTCATACAGATACACAGACAATCAGACAGACATAGACAAGAATTGCACAGAAGAACAATCTTACTACAATCAAAAGTTCTTTCCTGCAATTAGCCCAGGCCAGAGAACATCTTCAAGAAGAAGAAGAACATTAATTACTATCAAGAGTCTTCTCACTTCAATCCTACAGGACAACTTCAAAAGGACAACAAATTCTATCTGTCAAAGAAGTTCCAGAACAATCTCTGGTCCAGGCATTCCAGTTTTGAAGACCTGTCACCCTGAAGCAGTGCTCCAGTCTTCCTGATCCCTTCAAGATCTCAGTGGGAGTAATCTGCTGAAATCAATCCACAAGTCTTCTCAGTTGATATTGAGAAAGAGAAGACCTCATCACCTTTTCCCACTCCTGTACAGGGTTTTAATTCCCTTCAAAATTATTCCTAGTTACAAGGCTCCTACCAAAAGACTTGAGGTTTTGGTTTTTGAGCACCTGAATAAAAGCTCATTGGTGTCAGGCACCTGATCAAAAACCTGAGTGGATTCCTACCAGGGTGGTAGAAGAGTGGATGTACCCAGGTTGGGGAACCACTATAAATTTCTTGTGTCGTCTGGTTGTCCTTTATTTTTGTTTTGGCTGTGTTGCTCTGTGATTAGATAGGTTATTGTGCTTATTTATTTTATTTACTGACCTGTTCACTTAGGAATACAACAAAAGTTGTAAAGGTTTTTAAGAGAGCACAATAATCTATTCACCCCCCCCCCTCTAGAGTATTTCAGATCTAACCAGCACTTTCAAACTTGACACGCCCGTGTCGGATCCTCGACACGCCCGTGACTAGGGGGCGTGTCACATATAACCTCCACAACAACGGACACGACCCAACTGAACACAGGTAGGTACACGGGTATGAACACGCCCGCGTCACTCGACAATCGTCTAACAAATATCATCGATCATCGAATGTAGAGGGTCACTCGACAATCGTCGAGTGCCTTTCGTCGATCGTCGAACGCAGGGGACACGCCCTCCTGACACGCTCGTGTCGCCTGGCGTGTTCCTCCCGAACAGTTTTCGTCAACCTTAATCGGGTTGCACACGGGCATGGGTCAAGACACACCCGTGTCTCAGGGCCGTGTCACCAATAACCGCCACGCCAACCGACACGACTCTTGGGAACACGGGTACAGACACAGTTAGGCACATGACCGTGTCAAATGACACGCCTGTGTCATTCAGCCGTGTTTCTTACCGTGTCTTTCTCGGGACAAAGCCGGCCAACACACCCAGCCTGACACGGCCATGGACACGCCTGTGTCCCTGGCCGTGTACCTCTATACAGAATTCAAAAATCCTATTTGGACGCGACCAGCTCAAATACAATTTTTGGGGCGTTACAAATCTCCCCCACTTACGGAATTTCGTCCCGAAATTAAGTAAAGGTACACAAATCTAAATTATACCTGAGTGGAATAACTCGGTGTATTGCTCCAACATAGCTTGCTCTCGCTCCCATGAAGGCTCCTCACGTCCGCAATTATCCCAACGGACTTTAACCATTAGGACTTCGTTGTTGCGGAGTCGTTTGACTTCAACATCTTCAATACGTACTGGCTTGACCCTTGTCGTCAACTCAAAATCAACTGGTACTTGATTGTCCGCAATGATCTGCGAAGGCTCTTGCACCGCCTCACGCAACACCGACACGTGGAACACGTCCTGTAGCCCACTAAATTCCGCCGACAGCTTCAATCTATACGCCGCCTCGCCAACACGCTCCAGGATCTCAAATGGTCTAAGGTATCTCGGATTCAGCTTCTTCAAGCATCGAACCTGCGAGACACCCTTGAACAGCATAATTTTTAAGTACACCCAATCGCCAACATTGAACTCCACATTCCTATGTTTGGCGTTATAGTACTTTGACTGTCTGTCCTGAGCGATCTTCAACCGTTCTTGAATTATCCGAATCACTGAAGTGGCATCTTCCACTACTTGACATTTGTAAAGCTTCGACTCGCCCGTCTCCACCCAAGACAACATCGTGCGACACTTTCTCCCGTATAAGACCTCGAAAGGCGCCATTCCAATACTCGCCTGAAAGCTATTGTTATACGCAAACTCCAGGATGTAGAGGTGATCCTCCCACTGCTTTCCTAAATCTAGGACGCACATGCGAAGCATGTCTTCCATCGTCCGGTTGACCCTATCAGTTTGGCCATCCATCTGCAGATGAAAGGCTGTGCTGAACTTTAGCTTTGTACCCAACAGACTATGCACCGACCTCCAGTCATTCGACGTGAAGCGTCCATCTCAATCACTAACAATACGACGGGGCAAACCATGCAATTGTACAATATTCTCCGCATAGAGTTTGGCTAACTTTTACCCCGGATCTTCCTTCCTGACCAAGATAAAGTGCGACACCTTTGTCAACCTATCTATGACCACCCAAATGGCCTCGTTTCCCATCTGCGACTTCGGCAAACCATGCACAAAATCCATAGATATGTCATCGAATTTCCATTCCGGGATAGGTAGGGACTTCAAGAAACCTCCGGGCTTCTGGCATTCCGCCTTCACCAATGCACAAGTTCGGCACTTGGCCACATAAAGTGCTACATCCTTCTTCAATCCTGGCCACTAGAATAACTTCTCCATGTCTCTATACATCTTCGTGCTTCCCGGGTGGATTGATTACTTGGTATGATGAGCCTCATACATCAACTCCTCCCGAAGATTATCCACACTAGGAATGAATAGGCGACCGTCATTCCTTAGCAACCTATCCTCAACAGCAAACTGGGAATTTGACCCATCCAAAGATTCATCCAAGATCTGCTTCATGCTGTTATCTTGAATCAAAGCCCCGCCGAACTCTATTAGCTAGGTCACACGGCACCTCTGTCCCAAACAGTTTCGCCTCAGCACTAGACTGCTTGTCGATGCAAGATATCTCCAAAGCCTCCAACTCACGGACCAATCTCTAATCATGTACCGATAACCAGTTGGCCTACGCAGGAGTCCTGCGACTCAACGCATCCGCCACTACATTTCCTTTCCCAAACACATAATGAATCTTGAAGGTGTAGTCCCCTAAGAACACCATCCACCTCCGCTGCTTCATGTTCAGATCCTTTTGATCTAACAGTACTTCAAGCTCTTAAGATCGGTGTAAATATCGACCTTCACACCGTACAGATAGTGCCTCCACAGCTTTAGAGCAAATATCACGGCCGCTAATTCTAAGTCGTGAACCGGATAATTCCTCTTGTGAGCCTTCAATTGTCGTGAACTGTAGGCTATCACACTACCATACTGTAGAAGAACACAACCCAAACCACTGCCCGAAGCATCACTATAGATTTCGAATCCTTCGGTTTTACTTGGCGAACATAAAATAGGTGTCGTGGTCAACCGTCTCTTCAACTCTTCAAAAGCCTGTTCGCACTCCGGAGACTACACAAACTTCTGATCCTTCCTTGTCAACGTCATGAGTGGTAGTGCTATCCGCGAGAAGTTCTCTACGAAGCGCCTGTAATAGCCAGCAAGCCCAAGAAAACTCCGGACCTCTGCCACCATAGTCAAAGCAGGCCACTCCCGTATCGTCACTATCTTCGCCGGATCCACAGCTATCCCTTCTCCACTAACAACATGAGCAAGGAACGCTATTGAGGATAACCAGAATTCACACTTGGAGAACTTAGCATACAACTGGTTTCTCCTCAACGTCTCCAACACCATGTGAAGATGATTGCAGTGATCCTCCTCGCACTGCGAGTACAGCAGGTTATCTAAACGGTCCAGGTACTCTCTAAACGTCCTGTTCATCAGATCCATAAACACGGATGACGCTTTGGTCAAACCAAACGACATGACCGTGAACTTGTAATGCCCAAACCGCGTACTGAATGCTGTCTTTGGGAAATCGCTCTCCCTTATCCTCAATTGGTAGTAACCGGATTTCAGATCCAACTTCGAATACACCGTTGACCCAACCAACTGATCAAATACATCGTCAATCCTCGGAATCAGATACTTATTCTTTTCCGTAAGCTTGTTCAATTCCCGATAGTCAATTCCAAGTCGCAAACTCCCATCTTTCTTCTTGATGAAAAGGACCGGTGCGCTCCAAGGCGACGAACTTGGACGCACATACCCTTGCTCCAGCAACTCTTGTAGTTGCACCTTTAACTCTGCCATCTCTCTTAGCGCTATCCGATACAGGGAGCGTGACACCGGTTTGGCACCCGGTACTAGCTCAATAGTGAAATCAATCTCCTGCTGAGGAGGGGCTCTTGGGAGATCATCTGGGAACACATCCGGATACTCGGACACAACTGGGATACTGTCAAGATTTGGCTTAGGCGTCGAAGTCTGCCCTAGAGTCTAAATGCAACAGATTCTATCCGCGCGCATTGAGCACTATTAGTCAACAACATATCCATTATGTCTTTTGGCATCGGAAGAGGTACTCCGACACGCAATACAATTCCTTTAGGCAAACGGGAACGCGAAGCCCCCTAAACGAGCGGTGCTCTAGCCAAATAAACGAAAGTCAGGACAAATCTCAACATAAATAGTTCTAAGCTAACATGCACAAGGGTAACATGTATTTATAGTTAACTTCTATAACTTTAAACCGTACCTGTCACCACGACAACGAGCTTCCTGGCCTCCTACTAGCCCAGGCTGTACACTTCATACTTCCTCTCAGACTTTACACGTCCACTCCAACACTCACGAGCAAAATGCCCTGTCTTCCTACAGTTATAACAAGCACCCGAGGTTCGGCATGTAGTTTCCCCTGAAGCACCAAAAGGGGGTGCTGGACCCGAAGTCCCAGCATTATTATACCACCTACGATATCCAGACTTTGAGGTAGCCGACACTTTGAACTCTGTTTTCTTAGCACTAGAGTCCTCAACCACTCCTGACATAGATTCCTTAGTCTTCTGAGCACCATCCCGACAAGCTTGGAAAAAGTGCCCTTTCTTGCCACAAGTATGACAGTTGTAAGTAACCTTGCTAGTCGATGATCTAACCTTCTTTTTCAGCGTTCTGCAAGATGCACCCCTCATAGGACTTGCAGAGTTCGATACACTACTCACTTGTATCCGGTGAATTTTTCCCATATCCACTTCCAAAGATCTATCCGACTCTACCAAGGCTCGGAATCCCAATAGTTTTGGTCCTAGAAGTAGAATTCGCAGTTCGTCACGCAGACCACTATAGAATCTATCAACTATAGACCGCTCGTTCTCCAACTCAAAGCATGGGTAGCGGCTTATCAAAAGAAACGCATGCAAATACTCATCAACTGAGTGCGTACCCTACACCAAGCACACGTTCAACGGCTGACCTGATTGCCTTCTAAATATCACTTGATCCAACACACCAACTGGCATTGAAGTCATCTCAGGGACAAAGGGTTGCACATTGCTTCCATGCTGTGCACTAGTCACAGCGAGCACCACTTCAACGATCCTTCTTATGGTTTCAAACAAAGGAGGGGTCTCAAGCACGCCACTGAGTGCACTATAATCCTCAGAAACCAGATGTTCTGTCGGCTCTGCGCCACTCCCGGTTACCTATAGTCGTACAAAACACCAATAAGTGACCATACAAAATTGCAAAAAGTAATTATAGGAACGTGCAGGTTCATCAAACATGAGTATTTTTCATTCCTAAGTTGACATTCATGGGTTCTTTTTAATGTTATAACGATGACGCACACATGTGCTCACCACCCCTTAAACGAATTCGCCCACGAATTCAGTTAAGCCTGACCGTAACCAGAATTCGGATACCAAATTGTAACACCCACATCCGTCGCATGACATATAACAGAAGGTCCAGCTGGAACCCGACGCCATATACCACATACAGTCGGAAGGGTTACATAAGAATATTCAAACTATCCAATTAAGACTACTCGTCCAACACAGAGCATTCTAGCGGAAGCTTTTAAAAGTTGAATGAACCCAAAACTTAAATCCAATAATCATGAATGTCCACAACCACACCACTGGAATGAAAACAAAATACACTGAAAGGGTACACCGCCTTATGACCTTACAAATGTTCACTTAACAAAATAGTGTCTTACATACATTGGCTCGCAGGCCGGCCACACATGACAAAATAAAAACAACTATTTTTTACGACCTACGAGGGACAGCACAGCGACATGGGATCCAGCCCGCTATCTAGCAATCGGCTCCGCAGCAACTGCAAGCAACATTCCACCGCACGGTGGCAAACAAAGCAATTGTCAGCCAAAGCCGACAAAATAATGACGACCCTGCCCCTTACTCGGGACGGCGGTGCTCTTTCCATGCATATCATTAGCCTAGTAAAATAATAAAACGCAATTATACTACGCCACAGGTTTAGACTCGCACGGCCAAACACCCCGTGCACTCAGGGCACATTAACGATGAATCCTGACACTTCAGCGTCTTCACCACCATCCCAAAGATGGCAACCATGTGAGCATTTAGCCTTTCTGACCACCGCCTAAGGCTCCCGACTATGCCAATGGCCAGTCCCCTTTTCTGGTCTCTCGCACCAAACCACATAGCCTAGGTCCAATTCCACTTGCCCGTTGCTCACACCACGTAGTCACTTTAAGACGTACGTACGAGCAAATCTTCTCTCGGATCCCAAAACCTTTCCAAACAATCACATAACCCAGTTATGTTCAAGGCCAGTTCCCTGACCGCCAAGTTAGCAGAACACGTTTCCGCTCAGTTTTCTGGGTGCGCCTTGGAGTTAATCCCCAAGGATCCCTGCTACAATCTACCACGTAGAAACACGAAAAACCCAAAGCACGGAGTCTTCTCCGGCAAAACATATCAAATGCAACATCACCGATCCAGACAATACACGTCCGGGTAGGCTTCACAAACAATGTCTATGCCCGTACTTCAATTCCGGAATCTATATGCAACATAAGGGGGACTATTCACATCAACCCCAAGGAACATCACACACTCACCGCACACTCGCGGGAGCGGGTTTCCCTATGTAAAAAGGAATAGAGCTTCACATGCTCAAGTAGAGAATCGTTACCCTTGTAGTCCGCATTTGCGCCATGGAAAAACTATATGGATAGAAGTCTTCGCAACATAATGTCTTCCACGGATCCGCTCTCAGTTCTCCAAACGGTGCTTCGATGCTCCGCCGGCGGCCGAAATACTCCTCCTTCTTCCTCCTCTCTCTAACTCCTTGGAAAGAGAATGGCTTGGAGAAAATGAAGAGTTAACTCCCCCATTCCCGAGCTTAAGAGAGCAGGAAACCGTCTGAGCCATTGTATCTTACTTAAAGAAAATGAACGGCTAAGATCTGCACAAAAATCCCCAGACCTGGGCCGAACACGGCCTCGCACACGGCCGTGTTTCAGGCCATGTGCCTCGATCCAGGCATGATTGTCGAACACAGAAAACCATATAGGCTAAGACACGCCCGTGTCTCAACTTAACACGCCCGTGTCGGATCCTCGACACGCCCGTGACTAGGGGGCGTGTCACATATAACTGCCACGGTAACGGACACGACGCAACTGAACACGGGTAGGGAAACGGGTATGAACACGCCCGTGTCACTCGACAATCGTCGAGCAAATATCGTCGATCGTCGAACGCAGAGGGTCACTCGATAATCATCGAGTGCCTTTCGTCGATCATCGAACGTAGGGGGACACGCCCTCCCGACACACCCGTGTTGCCTGGCGTGTTCCTCCCGAACACTTTTCGTCGACCTCAATCTGCTTGCACACGGGCACGGGTCTAGACACGTCCGTGTACCGGGGCCGTGTCACCAGTAACCGCCATGCCAACCGACACGACTTTTGGGAACACAGGTACAGACACGGTTATGCACACGCCCGTGTCAAATGACACGCCTGTGTCATTCAGCCATGTTTCTTGCCGTGTCCTTCTCGGGACACAGCCGGCCAACACACCCAGCCTGACACGGCCATGGACACGCCCGTGTCCCTGGCCGTGTACCTCTATGCAGAATTCAAAAATCCTATTTGGATGCGACTAGCTGAAATACAATTTTCGGGGCATTACAGATTATTCTTCAGTCTCACTCCAGGTTTCAGCCACAAAACCTTTCTCCCTCTTCTTGTATTTGTTGGAAGAAGGTCTGTTGTTGTGCTGTCTCCTAGTATCCTTTTCTCTTCTCTTTTCTTTCTTCTGATTCTCTGGACACTTAGAGATGAAGTGCCCAGGCTTTCAGCATCCAAAACACACAACTTCTTTGGTCAGTGTCTTATCATATCTAGGCTTATCATCCTGTCTTGATGACTTCCTCCTGAAATCCCTTCTTGCAATCTTATAGAATCTTTTGGCAAAGAGACTCATGAGTTCTTCATTTATTGAGGGAGTCTCTGTCTCTTCAGCTGCCTTGAAAGCAATACTATGCTCTTTTCTTGCTGGAGGGGGTGTTCTTTGCTTAACTGCCTCCCTGGATTTAATCAGCTGTTCATAGGACTTTAGTTTGCCTAATAGAGATTCAGTGGATATCTCATTTAGGCTTCTGGACTCCTTGATGGGCCAGATCCTTGAATCCCATAAGCTTGGGAAGCACATAAGGATCTTTTCATTTACTTCAGTCAAGGTGATTTCTTTATCTAAGGTCCTTAGCTCACTGATGATGGAGCTAAGCCTGTTGTACATCACTTCAACTTTTTCTGCTTCATCCTTTTTGAAATTTTCATATTGTGTGATGAGGTTTGATCTTCTATCTTTTCTCTCATCTGCTGAGCCAACAACCATTTGGTTGAGTGAATCCCAGATTGCTTTTACAGAGGTGCACTCAACCACCTTCTGAAAGATGTCATCTGACATAGTCTGAGCCAATATGTTCATTGCCTTGGCATCAGCAATCTTTGCTTTCTTCTGGGTCTCAGTCCACTCAGGTGGTGGAATTGCAGTAATGCTTGTAGATGTTGCAGAAGTTGACGCTTGAGGGGGACCTGTCAAAATAGAGTTGTATATATCCTCATCAATAGAACTCATGTATAATTTATTTCTTGCCTTCAAGATGACAAACCTGTTTAGGTTGCAAACTGGAGGTCTGGTGCTTGCATAATCCTTGTTCGGTGTCATAGCTGTGTATATAAATCTAAATGGAAAATAAAAAAAATAAAATAAAATTTAGATCTAACAAAGGATCTTTGGTTCAAGGGTTAGCTTGTACAACCAAAGGAACCTGCTCTGATACCAATTGAAAGTGAACTGTTAGATCAGGAATACTCTAGAGGGGGTGGGGGGGGTGAATAGAGTATTTAAAACTTATAAAATTTTCTGGCTATTGCAGACAAGTCTTAGTGCTGTAAGAAATATATTAAAAGATAAAACACAACAACAACTAACAAGTAATCACAGCCACAACAAGAAACAAAAGAAAGGGCAACCAGACGACACAAGAAATTTATAGTGGTTCCCTAACCAGGGTACATCCACTCTTCTACCACCCTGGTAGGAATCCACTCAGATTTTTGATCAGGTGCCTGACACCAATGAGCTTTTGACCAGGTGCTCAAAAACCAAATCTCAAGTCTTTTGGTCAGGTGACTTGTAACCAAGAATCACTTTTGAAGTGAGATGGCAAACCTTTATACAAAGAGGGATAAGAGGTGATGGTGTCTTCTCTGTCAACAATCAGAAAGAAGACAAGTGGATATGATATTAGCAAGTAGCTCCCCCTGAGATGAAGAATAGTTTAGGGAAATCTGGAGCTTTGCTGCAGGGTGATAGGCCTTCAGTCTTTAAGCCTTTATCAGAGAAATCTGCAGGAACTTCTTGACATATGGAGTAGTTGTTGTCCTTTGAAGTTTCCTGGAGTTATGAAGAAAGAAGACTCTTTATTTAGATTTATTGTTCTTCTTCTTCAACAATTGATCTGTCTCTGGCCTAGGGCTTCTTTTCTATATCAGAAAGCTGTGAAAGAATGATGGAGCAGAGAAACTCTTGAAGACAGACTGACTGTAATTCTCTATGTATATGTGTGTCTCTGTGTATGCTTTGTTCTTGTGTCTACAGTCTGTTTCATATCTTCTTCAGGAAAAGAGAAAAATATCTTTTTATATGTTCTGAAGGAATTTGTCTTTCGAAATTTGAATTCCTCTGCTGCAATCAATGCTGACAGCCTAGAGAATAAACTGCATTGATTTATTTTCTCAACTGTCCCTTGGAAAAATGGATAGCAATAATTCTAATAAAAGCCATGATCAATGCACCATCCAACAGTAATATTGAGAGAATATTTTATCATTAATCATTCATAAATTATTGTCATAGAGTGAGGACTGAGGAAATAAATACTAAGTCTGGAATCGTAGAACAGACGACAAAAATCATCAAGCTGAGTCCACAGTTCGTCGAGCTGAGTTGCTGTGTTCGTCGATCAGATAACTTCTGTTCGTCGAGCTGAGTTCCAAGATCGTCGATCTGATAACAGAACTGTATGCTTCAGAAACTTTGCCTTTTTTGTGCCTAAAGTTCGTCGAGCTGATAACTGGCTTCGTCGACTGGAGTTGATTTTGGACTTAAGAAAAATAAGAGCAACTACTGGCTTAAACAGGTTGAAGTAAAGGGTCCAGAATTCGTCGACCAGAGAATCAAGTTCGTCGAGCTGAGAATGAAGTTTGTAGAGCTGATAACTTGTTGACAGAACTTTTGGGGAATGTGTCGACACAAATCCTGGGTGTCGACACAATTACTTCTTGTCTCGACATAGCTGTTGTGTTGACAGAAATCTGGAGTGTGTCGACATAAATCTTGTGTGTCGACACAGTTGATGTTGGTGTCGACAGATATTATGTGTGTCGACACAACCTTACTGAAGTGTTGATGTATAGTGTCCAAAGTTCATCGACCTGAGCACCAAGTTCGTCGACTAAAGTCTGATTCTAAGTACTTAGAATATCTTGATGTTTTCTGAACTTGAAGTGTTGTTGTAGCGTCCAAGTTTTCGTCGACTAAAGAATAGAGTTCGTCAAGCTCAGCTCAGAGAATTTTCTCTGAGATCGTTGAAGTGAGCACGACAATCGTCGACCTGAGTTCGACGAACGTCGAACTCATTTTACAGTCTTTGAATTCTTCTAAGTCTTGAGTCTCTGGCAGTCATGTTGATAGCTGGTCCATGTGTTGTTGACTCTAAGGACTTGGCCTAGACACTAGGACACAACTATGACCCTGGCTATACATTGTGGGTCATATGATCCTAACTTAGTGAACATAGCCCAAATCTTACTAGGGATCCAACAGTTAAACTTGGACTAACTAAGTTATACTCAACGCTTTTGCTTACCTATCGTTGAGTGATTAGACTTCATTCAATGCTTGTGGACTTAGGCGATTTTCAGCCTATCCACCATCTTTCCTTGCATCTTAGCGTTGGGTGAGCTTTCTTCACTCAACACCTATGGACTTAACTGAATTCCTGCACCTGGAATTGAGTGAGTATACCATACTCAACGCCTATGGACTTGGACAAATTCTTGCTGACCAGCATCTATCTTTGTGTCCACCTGTCCAATCATTCGGAATACTTGTCCTATTAATGTTTCAAGGACAACTTGCATGCATGAACTTAAGCACACATCAAATACAACTTTTTGTATGTCATTGATATGATTGACTACTTTAAATCTAGGACATTGTGGGCAATGGACCCAATAATCTCCCTCTATTTGAAAAAGTGAAAACCCTCAATCAAATGAGTCAATGACATACACTAACTAATGCAGCAATAAAATATCAACTTGGAAAACATATAACAAGAGAATTTATAGTTACCATACTTTCTTGTCTGCACGTCACACCATCTCTTGCTCCCCCTTAATTGATGCTACTTGGTATTGATAAATTTGATCATATCCTTCCCATAGTTCTAATACTACTTGTATCCTTCTCCTCATGTCCTATTCTTGTCTTCCTGTCCTATGATACCAGATTCATATCCTTATTCATATCAATGTCCTCCCCCTTTTTGACTTCTGTAAATAGTCAGGGTGGTTCTGATCTTCTACTCCCCTTTTTAATTACAAATAGATGGCAGTTAAACCACTTGAGAGTGTTAAAGTGGTGCTCGACTTCCTCCCCCTCAACTAAAGCATCATCTATCATGTTTCCTGATAGACCCCATGATCTGCATCATCTGGATAGTTCTTCAACCAGCATAATACCACTCAAGATATACAATCTTGAAGGATCTTCAATTCTCTAAAGTACTTGTCCACCTGCAAGAAAAAATATAACTTACACACCATGGGGAGCAACTGAAGCTATGTTATATTCAATATACCCAATTCAAACTTGAAGGTGTTGAACTTTGCTTCATCAAGTGGCTTAGTAAATATGTTAGGCACTTGTTTGTCTATTGGGACAAACTCAAGGTTGATATCTTCACATTCCACATGCTCCCTAATAAAATGATATCTAATCTCAATATGCTTAGTCTTGCTGTGTGAGACAAGATTCCTAGAAATTGAGATGGCACTAGTAGAATCACAATATAATGGACTTCTACTTATCTGGAGGTTATAATCCTGGAGTTGATGTTGGATCCACAACAACTGAGCACATCAGCTACCTGATGAAATGTACTATGACTTTGCAGTTGATATTGCAACACTTGTTTGCTTCTTGCTGCTCCAACACACTAGTCTCCCTCTAAAGAATTGACAGGTGCCAAAAGTGCTCTTCCAGTCCTCTTTGTAGCATGCAAAATCTGCATCTGAATATCCAGTTAGGTCTAATTCCTCATTCCTAGGGTACTATCGGCCAAGATATGGTGTGCTCTTAAGATTACTCAAAATCCTCTTTGCAGCAGAGTAATGAGACTTTTTAGGGCAAGACTGATACTTAGCATAAACACATTTAACATACAAGATGTCTAGCTTACTTGTAGTTAGATATAGAAGGGAGCCAATTATCCCTCTATATAAAGTTTCATCAACAGGTTTCCCTGCCACATTTTTGTCTATAGGCATACTTAACACCATAGGAGTTTTCATGGTGGAGGAATTCTCCATATCAAACTTATTGATTAACTCCCTGGTGAACTTAGAATTTGATATGGACAAGCCATCATCAGTCTGTTTAACTTGAAGATCCAAGAAGAACTTAATTTCAAACATACTGCTAATCTCAAACTTCCCTTGCATAAGTTTGGCAAACTTTCTACAATGCCTATCATCAGAAGATCCAAAGATAATGTCGTCTGCATATATCTGTACTATGATGATCTTACCCTTAGATTCCCTTAGGAATAGGGTCAGGTCTATCTTCCCCCTTGAGAATTTATTCTCAATGAGGAAACTAGACAATATCTCATGACATGCTTTAGGGCCTGCTTTAACCCATATAGAGCTTTCCTAAGTCTATAAACTGAATCAGGTGAGTTAGGAATAATAAAACCTGGAAGCTACTCAACATATATTTCCTCTTTTAAGTCACCATTTAGGAAGGCTGACTTCGCATCCATCTAGTAGACCTTGAATCTCTTGTTTGCAGCATATGTGTGGAATAATCTGATGGCCTCCAATCTTGCTATAGGGGCAAAGGTTTGATCAAAATCAATACATTCCTCTTGTCTGTACCCCTTAGCTACTAGCCTTGCCTTATTATTGATTATAATTTCATTTTCATCAATTTTATTTCTGTAAATCCACTTGAATCCAATGACATTATGTCCTTGTGGTCTTGGAACCAGCTTCCAGTCCTTACATCTCTTAAACTGGTTCAGTTCTTCTTGCATAGCAACAATCCAGAACTGATCTATATTGGCCTCTTCAAATTTCTTTGTCTCAACCTGTGACAGGAAGCTTGAGTATAGTGTTGTGTTGATACTTCTGCACCTGGTCACTACTCCTTATCTTGCATCACTAATGATTTGGTCTCTTGGATTATCCCTCAGATGCCTGATTGCTAGAGGCAATCTAGCTTTAGCTTGAGCTACAAGAGCAGCTTCTTGTTGATCTTCATCCACCTCATTTGTGTCTTGTAGTCCCTCTACTGGAGCTACATCCTTGACGGTTAGTTGATCCGTCATCTGGTCTATACCTGCAGTACTAGAAGAGGAGCTTGACAGCTCACGGTTAATCATAGTAGACTCATCAAAGACTACATGAACAGATTCTTCTACAACTTAGAATTTCAAGTTGTAGATCCTATAGGCTTTGTTATGATTGTTGTACTCAACAAAAATCCCATCAAAGGACTTGGTAGCAAACTTAGTCACAAAGGATTTCCCATTGTGAAGCACAAAGCATTTAATACCAAGGATTCTAAGATACCTCGAATTTGGTTTTCTACCTTTCAAGATCTCATAGGGAGTCTTCTTATTACTTAGCTTTATTTGCCAGTACACAAGAACTTAACATTCATCAAATACAACTATGTGTATATCATTGGGCTGAAAGAGCTTCTTCAAATCAAGTACATTGTGACCAATGTATCCAACAATCTCCCTCTATTTGGAGAAGTCATAACCCCAATTCAATGATATACAACATGATACCAAAATATGATGATTAATGTCACAACCCGCATTTTCTCAACGGTAAAAATCGTGTCAGAGTAAGAGAAAACACGTGCCGTGATGCCACGTCGTGCAGGGGATAACTGCACACGCTCACGCAAAACTCCAGACGATAGATTTTAAGGAAAAATGTTGATTAAATATGAAAGAAAATCAGTTAAGTTGTATGGCTGTATCCCTTGGCACAGTGGATCAGCTAGTCCACAGGTAAAATTATATCTATACGCAGTAGAAAATACTTTGGTTCAATTAAGTTGACACCCTAAATAAGCACGAGAGTCCCCGGGGGACGACTCATGGTATGCACGACTCTAAGGTGAATATTATAGGTATAAAAGATAGTGTTTTACGCTTAGGAAAAATAGTATCTTTGTTTTAGAAAACATGTTATGCATGAAGTACATATATTAATACTTTTAGGGTTTAAAATATCTAACATGCAACCTAGCATAAATCCTTCCCAGAAGCAAGTAACCAACCACATAAAGGCAAAATCAGCAGTTTAATTTCATATCCAGCATCACAAGAAGCCACCAGTGGGCGTCAACAACCTGACACGAACCCACTGGCGAGTATGTATGTCTATACAGAAAAGTAAGGAACTACCTCACAACAAAATGGGGATCAGCTATCTCAGCAACCCTAGAGGCCACCAACAGCCCCTCCAAAGGAACTAGCCGCTGAACTGGCTACAACCTGGACCTGAGGCATTCAAGAAAGGAACACCTCAGCAAGGAAACAATCAAGAGGTAAAATAGAGCAATAAATTAATTAGCAAAATAAGAAGAACGGTTTACCAGCCCGGCAACAAACTGCAATAAGCAAAAGAAAAGGGGATGGAAGTAAGAAAAGAATGTTGTCAAAAACACCGCAGAGCATACCAAGTGCGAGCAATAAAACCAATATGCCTTACCAAGAGAGAGACTGCAACAGCATCAAGACATATTCATATGCCAAAAGGAAGGAAAGCCTAGACAGGAAAGGGACTAACAGTCCTAACACGTGGGCAAGTGGCAGTGGTCAAAACATGGATCTGAATACATAACCAAAATCAGACCCAAAAAGGGCTAAGGGGTCAAACAGTGGAAGCTTTAGGGTCCCACACACACCAACCCAAACCGGGGCAAAAGGTGGTGGCCACAGCTCTCCACATAAAACCACCCTCCAGAGGCCACCAAAACTCCACCACCTGCCACAACCCAAGAGTCGGCATGCAGAAATTAGCCGAACACCCAAAGCCTCCCCTAGGGAAAAAGTCACTCTAACAATCCTAAGAAACACACGAACCCAAGACAAAAACGTCGGGTCCAACTGACGCGGCCTTGCACGCCTACCCCGAACCAACCCCGAGTCTACCTGACCCCAAAACAAGCGCAGCACCAGTGTCGACACGACGTGTCGACACCACGACAAGCCGGTGTCGACACAAGGTGTCGACACAACCACGGCCGGTGTCGACACCAAGTGTCGACACAAGGTGTCGACACTGCCGCGGCTGGTGTCGACACCAAGTGTTGACACCACTGCAGCCGGTGTCGACACCTTGTGTCGACACTGCCGCTGCTGGTGTCGACACCAAGTGTCGACCCCACTGCGGCCGGTGTCGACACATGGTGTCGACACTGCCGCTGCTAGTGTCGACACCAAGTGTCGACACCACTGCGGCTGGTGTCGACACATGGTGTCGACACTGCCGCAGCTGGTGTCGACACCAAGTGTCGACACCACTGCGGCCGGTGTCGACACATGGTGTCGACACTGCCGCTGCTGGTGTCGACACCAAGTGTCGACACCACTGCGGCCGGTGTCGACACATGGTGTCGACACGGCCGCTGTTGGTGTCGACACCAAGTGTCGACACCACTGCGGCCGGTGTCGACACAAGGTGTCGACACTGCCGCTGCTGGTGTCGAAACCAAGTGTCGACACCACGACTGGCCGGTGTCGACACCAAGTGTCGACACCAAGACTGGCCGGTGTCGACACCAAGTGTCGACACCAAGACTGGCCGGTGTCGACACAACAGTGTCGACACCCCAACTGGCTACAGGAGCTAGATCCAGCAAACGACCAAAAACGAGAACGGGGAATCTCTCTCTCTCTCTCGAGTACAACCTCCATCGGCAATGTTAACTACTCGACCTAGACCGAACCAAAACTGTCCCTAATAGACATAATCCCTCAGGAAAACTGAGATTTAACTGGATCTTTCTACACTAACCACGGTATGATCGGGAACAAGCCCTAGCTTACACCTAAGTTCTAAACAAGAAAGAGATAAAAGATTTAATCAAAAGAAGACGAAGATCAACTATGGCAAGGATGAGGGTACATCACTTGCCTCAATACCAGAAAAGCTTGGTCGGCGGCATCCCCCACTCTCGGATCTGGCCGCAGAGCAGCAAGCTGAGGAGCAAAAAGAAAGCAGATCCCGGCGAGGGCAGTCCAGATCCACTCTCGGAATCGAATTCCGACCGCTAAATCTCCAGGAATCGGCGTCCGAAGGCTAGGGTAGGCCGATGGTGCTCTTCCTCTCGTACAGGCGACGGCTTCTTCCAAGCAGAGTAACATGAAAAGAACAAAAGGAACCCAGCCCTAATTTTGACCCAAGACTATATATATCAGTTTTAATAATAGACAATCAACATAATAATCATTATTTATACTCAATATCAAAATAACCCGAAACCCGAAACTTCTCGGAAAAAGACGAAATTCACGCCGCAGCTAAAATCCCACGCTACGAACGCAACTACGAAGTCGAAATTAGCATTCGACGAACAAAACCCGGGATAACACCTCCCGAAGCCAAAACACAAGCATTCCCTAAGAGGCCCAACCGAGTCATCAAACGCACTCCAACTAGCTGGGGAATCTTGCTAACAGGCTACAAACAGGCTACACAGGGAACCCTAAGAGCTAATACCACGCTCTACAATGGCAAAAGCCGGAAATACGCCATCGTAACGCTAGCCAAAGATCAAACAAAACACAGAAAAAACTGGGGGCGTTACAGCCACTCCCCCTAAAAGAAAGTTTCGCCTCGAAACTTTACTCACAACACTCCTACAAAGTAGGAGAGAGAAAGAGCCAGGAAAGGGATACAAATAAATAAAAACAAAACAGAGCATACCAGGCACAAGATTAGGGAAACAGACAAGGGTGAGCCTCCCTCATAGCCGACTCCAACTCCCAAGTCGCGCTCTCCACATCCTGATTCCTCCATAAAACTTTAACCATAGGAATAGTCTTCTTCCGCAACGCCCTAACTTGAGAATCCAAAATGCGAACAGGCACCTCCACATAAGAAAGATTCGGCTCCAACTGAGGCACATAATCCAATACCTGCCTGCCATTTATCACACATTTACGCAGCTGACTGACGTGAAAGACATCATGCACACTAGGGAAATTTGCGGGCAAAGCCAGCCTGTAGGCTGATACCCCAATCCGCTCAACAATCGGAAACGGCCCCACGTACCTCGGGTCCAACTTCCTATTCTTGCCAAACC
This sequence comes from Platanthera guangdongensis, assembly GCA_039583875.1. Classification (NCBI taxonomy): domain Eukaryota; kingdom Viridiplantae; phylum Streptophyta; class Magnoliopsida; order Asparagales; family Orchidaceae; genus Platanthera; species Platanthera guangdongensis. The sequence continues at coordinate 125,685,045 of CM077158.1, read as the reverse complement.
GCTTGACTCCAATCAACGGGGAGACCTTTAAAAACACCGAGTCCCCCACAGCAAATTCCAAGTCCGATCTACGCCGATTGGCGTTCTTCTCCTATCTCTCCTGGGCTATCCGAAGCTTTTCCCGAATAAGCTTCACAGCGGTTTCCATCTCCTCAAGCGCTTCTGGACCCAACAAAGGTCCCTCGCCAAGCTCAGCCCAAAACAAGTGAGTCCTGCAGCGCCTCCCATACAAAGCTTCAAAGGGAGCCATTTGCAAGCTTTCTTGATAATTGTTGTTGTATGCGAATTCCATAAGCCGCAAGCGCTCATCCCACGCTCCTCCGTGGTCCAGAATATAGCATCAGATCATATCTCCCACAATCTGATTTACTTGCTCTGTCTGACCATTGGTCTGCGGATGATAAGCCGTGGAATATCTCAAATCTGTACCCAACCCTTCTTGAAGGCTCTTCCAAAAACGAGACGTGAACCTGGAGTCTCGATCTGATATGATACTTACGGGTACACCATACAATCTGACAACCTCTTCCAGATACATCTCGGCTATCTTCCTCATCGGATAATCGATCTTAAATGGTACGAAATGAGCGCTCTTCGTCAATCTGTCTACAATTACCCAAACTGAATCATGCACCTTAGGAGATCTCGGTAAGCCGGTAATGAAATACATCGAGATACTCTCCCACTTCCACGTCGGAATCTCCAAGGGAGTCAGCTTGCCACCAGGCCTCCCATGGTCGGCTTTCACACGCCTGCAAGTGAAACACTCTGAAACAAATCTGGCTATGTCCTTCTTCATCCCGTACCACCAGGCAATCTGTTTTATATCATGATACATCTTGGTAGACCCTGGATGGTAGGCAACACTAGATCCGTGGGCGTCTCTGCACACCATATCCCGGATATCTCCAACTGCGGGGATGCAAAACCTGCCACGGTACTTCAAGGTACCCGCATCATCTATAGAGAAGTCTGGTAATTCACCCTTCTCAGCTCGAAGATACAAATGCAGAAGATCGGGATCGTCCTTCTGATGTAGTCTCGTAAGCGTAATCCACGAAGGTTCTGCTACTGCTATGCTACTCTGCGAATCACAGCTTCCCACAGAAATGTCCATCAACAGAAACTCTTCCACTAGACGCTCGGCGGAAAGATTAAAAATCTTACCTGACTTCCGACTCAGGGCATCAGCCACCACATTTGCCTTGCCTGGATGATACTGAATTTCAACATCATAGTCGGCCACGTACTCCAACCACCGCCGATGGCGCAGATTCAATTCTTTCTGAGTGAAGACATACTTCAGACTCTTATGATCCGTGAAAATCTTGTACTGCGCGCCATATAGAAAATGCCTCCACAATTTCAACGCATAGATCACAGCTGCAAACTCCAGGTCATGCGTAGGGTAGTTCCTCTCGTGAGTTTTTAGCTGCCTCGACCCGTACGCAATCACCTTCCCGCCCCTGCATCAAAACGCAGCCCAGACCGACATGCGACGCATTCACATATATATCATACTCACTACCTTCCATAGGCAAAGACAAAATTGGAGCCGAACATAGCCTCCTTTTTAGTTCCTCAAAAGCCTTCTCACACTTACCATCCCATACAAAAGCTACGTTCTTCTGCGTCAACTTGGTCAATGATGCGGACAAGGTAGAGAAGCCTTCTACAAATATTCTATAACCAGCCAAACCCAAGAAGCTTCTGATCTCTTTGGGGGTAACAGGTCTCGCCCATTCCATAACAGCAGCGATCTTTTCTGGGTCCACCGATATTACCTCCTTATTAATCACGTGGCCTAGAAAAGAAACTTGAGGCAACCAAAATTCACATTTGCTCAGCTTGGCGTATAGCTTATGGTCTCTCAGAGTCGCCAAGACCAGCCGCAAATGTTGATCTTGCTCCTCCGCATCCTTAGAATACACCAAAACATCATCTATAAAGACAATCACAAACTTATCTAGAAAATCCTTGAAAACTCTGTTCATCAAATCCATAAAAGCTGAGGGCGCATTAGTCAAACTGAATGACATAACCAAAAACTCAAAATGCCCATGACGAGAGCGGAACGCCGTCCGCGGAACATCTGACTCCCGAATCCTCAACTGGTGATAGCCCGAACGAACATCTATCTTGGAAAACATGGCACTACCACGCAGTTGGTCAAACAAATCGTCGATTCGCGGCAAAGGGTACCTGTTCTTAATAGTAACCTTGTTCAGCGCTCTATAGTCGATGCATAACCTCATCGACCCATCCTTCTTTTTAACGAACAGCACTGGCGCACCAAAAGGCGAAGAACTCGGCCTTATAAAGCCTTTTCCCAATAACTCATCCAGCTGAATTCGCAACTCTTCCAGCTCTCGCGGGGCCATCCGGTACGGCGCCTTTATGATAGGACGCGTATCTGGCTCCAAATCTATGTCAAACTCGACATCTCGGTCGGGTGGAAGACCGGGAAGATTGTCTGGAAACACATCAGAAAAGCACACACCACAGGAATCTCTTCCAAACGGGGCTCACTAACAATCGACCCTACCAGGGAAACCACACAGGCAAAACAGCCAGAAACAAGCAACTTCCGAGCACGCACCGTAGAAATGATTGGAGACTCCTGGAGAGAATATCCATAAACGCTTCCTGGCTGACCGTTGTCTTTGACGAAGTCCAAGCGCTTACCCTTGCACTGGATCACAGCATCGTACCTTGACAACCAGTCCATGCCCAAAATAACGTCGAAGTCCTCCAGGTCAATCACCTTCAAGTCTGCCTTGGCTAGAAAATCTCCCAACAAAATCGGATAATCTAGGACACCCAGGTCCGTAACCACAGAGTCACCGGAGGGGAACTTAACGCAGAAGGCACCACCAACACGATCTAGGCCCAAACTGAACCGCTCCACGAAGGCTCTAGCCACAAACGAGTGGGTAGCGCCGGAATCGAAGAGAACGCGCGCCCAACGGTTCTTTACCTTAAATCGTCCTACGAATTGCACACGCATCTAAGGCAACAAGCGCTAAAACGAAAACTACAATAATAAAAAAAAGAAACGTAACGAAACGACTGGGGAGGAGTCAAACCTGAGATAACCTGGGTCGAGGTCTGCGCTTCGCGTGCCGAAAGCACATTCAGCTTCCCCTTTCCTTTCTCCATTTGCTGAGGCGGTGGCAAAGCCTGGAGGGGAACTGGCTGCAGAATAGGCTGGGTCTGAGGGCACCTTGTCTTGAGATGACCCTTCTGGCCGCACTGAAAACAGACCTTATCTTTTAACCAACAACGGGCAGCCTCTTGCCCCTTCCTTCCACACAAGGCACACACCACGTCTCCCCTGGAAACGCCCTGAATCGCGTGCACCTGCTCCTTCTTCTGCGCTCCCAACCTTTTGAAACACTTCTCAAAGGGGTGGCCTGGCCGGCCACAAAAGCTACAAATCTCTTTGACCTTCTTTCTCGAGACAGCATCAGGTTCCTGAGGGCTCTTCCCTCCACCGGACTTCCGCTTATCCTTCCTTAACTGCTGGCCTCTATTCTTGGCATTCTCAATGGCCTCAACTCTCAAAGCAGCTTCAACCGCGCTGGCATAACTGACTGCTGCATAGGCATTCGCTAACTGCTGAATGTCGCTTCTTAGTCCACCCAGAAATCACTTAACTCGGTCTGCCTCAACACTCACTAGACCCGGAGCAAACCGACTCAACTTACTAAACTCAATCTCATACTCATTAACCGTGAGTTTCCTCTGCTTTAAGTGAAGAAAGTCGTTCATTAGCCGGTCCCGTTCGACTGAAGGCAGAAACTTACTTAACAACAGCACCTTAAATGACTCCCAAGTGCAACCTGCCACTAAGCTCTCTTTCTCTCTCAGCCACCAATTCTTTGCTAAGCCCTTGAGCTGGTAGGCAGCGAGCATCACTCTCTGATCGTCCGTAATCCCTAAGTAAGAGAACATCTCCTCAATGGTAATCAGCCAGTCGTCCAAAATCATGAAATCTGCCTGCCCATCATAGGTAGGGGGTCTCAGCCGCTGAAACTGGGATATGAACGTCATCTCCGGTGGCACCACAACCAAAGGCACGGGAGGAGCAGGAGGGGTAGGAACAGCTACCCCCTCTACGGGGTTCTGAGCTCTCGGGGTCTGCCCCGCCACCACTGCTACAAGGGACTGAATCTGAGCCTGCATAGCCACTACCTGTCTCGATAACTCCTCATTACTCTACCGCAGGCTCTCTACCAACGCATCGCTCTGCGCTCCTGACGTCTCACCCTCGGATTGTTGGGTCGATCTAGTCGCAGGACGTCTCGCCATCCTAAAATCGCACAAGCTTTAGACAAATCCTAGCCCATCAACGAGAACAAAACTACCCGGTACGGACAAACACACTTAAATATGAACTTCAACTGCAAAACTTGCTCTGGGAGTTGTTTTTACCATGATGATGTTATGCTTATCCTAAGATGGCTCACCACCATCATACTTACTCAGGTGCCTAGACCATGAATGCCTGTATTTGTATTCTTTTTGACTCAAAACCATGTGTGTACATATGTCATCTTGCAAATCTTTAGCTTGGCACGTTGTGCTTATGAAATGTTATGCTATGCATTATGTGCTATGCATTCTAAAAAAAAGGCCTTAGTGCATGCCATGGGCGGCGTACACATGAAAATGTTATGCATCCCATACTACATAACATTCCCATGTAACGAAAAGGAAAACGTGCTAGCCGCATTCATTTGGTGAGGTTATGCATCCCATACTACATAACCCTCACATGTTGTGTAACGGTCCAGGCCCATCCCATGGGAACCCGCTGGCACCGTCGGCCTACCAGGGTCCAGACCCGGGCCCACCACTGGTAGTCAGCCTTTCACATTCAAGCCTGCAGGCCATGCACCCCAACCCCTCTCCGGCCTGTTTATCAGCGCGGTAGGTTGTTGCCACTGGGTCTCGAACCCAGGACCTTGATAAGAGAGCTTTCCGCCACTCCCTCATCACCAACTGAGCTGCAGCTCAGTTGGTGATGAGGGAGTGGCGGAAAGCTCTCTTATCAAGGTCCTGGGTTCGAGACCCAGTGGCAACAACCTACCGCGCTGATAAACAGGCCGGAGAGGGGTTGGGGTGCATGGCCTGCAGGCTTGAATGTGAAAGGCTGACTACCAGTGGTGGGCCCAGGTCTGGACCCTGGTAGGCCGACGGTGCCAGCGGGTTCCCATGGGATGGGCTCTTTTATATGATAAGGATCTATGAAGCGTATGACCTAATATGAATGAATGATATGATGCAATTTTATGCGCAGGCAAGTGCAACTCACACACAACGACTCTGTGATCACAGACCTTTAGTTCCCACTTTTTGAGATCTAGCATCACTCTCGGGTACCACCGCTGTGGCTACGGCAGCAGCGGAGCGGGCGTCTCCGCTTCTAGACCGGTATGCACACTACCAAGCCTTAGACCCCTCTCATACGCCTCTGTACACGTCCAAGGTGCACTCTAGAGTCTCGCGTACGTACTTTGCTGACAAACCCGTCAGTCTTGTTGGGTCGGATGTGTGTTATCGGGGATCGTCCTCCAGACCGCAGTGTAAAACAACCCACTGGCCCCTCTAACTCCCACAACCGCCTGGTGCACCGTACTGCCATCGGTGTGACGAACGGCCAGTACCGCATGCCCCGCCACGATATTTATGCACATGCAAGTAATTCATACCGAGCCTCCCGCTCGCAGGACCAAACCCGTCCTGAATCCCTCAAACCCAAACCCGGGTGAGAACGCACATTAGTGCTTTTATGCCAACTCCCTCGAACCCCAAACGGGTGAGCATATATCATGAATCTCTCCAACCCCCACACGGGCGAGAAGGTACAACAATGTCCTAACCTATTAAAACTACTCTTGTCTACAGTTTATTATACTTAGAGATTTAAGGTTAATCCCAGGACTGCCCCCGGTATTCCCTGTGAAGGGCTCTCAAGGGGCACTAGAAAATGTGTTGGGATTACGCCCAGCGTTCCCTTTCGCAAGGATATTTATTTTAGTTGATGGCTACCCATGTATCTCCCCAGCTCTCCTTATTGCTCTAGTACAACCCTAGTGACTTAAGGCGTTGCTGGGGTGCCGACGGTCTTCCGCCGGCTCCCACTCCAGTTGCTAACTAAGACTTGCACTTTTGATCCCTCACTAAGGCAACTCTACCCACCAGGGTTACTCATGTTGAACTCTCTTACTTCTGCCGATAATCAATCCCCTGGTAACCCCTAAGGCAAGACCTATTTGTGTTATATGCAGACCATGTCCTATGGTTACCCTAAAAATGTGATCTTCCAATCCTTAAGGCATCTTGCCTCTATATATTTATCCTAGGGTGGTATAGACTAGGGGAACTACCCTATAAATTCTCATAATTTTTCTCGGCCAATTAATCCTTTAATTAAATCTTTTAATTTAAATACTAGGTCATTTTACACATGAAGTAGTATGATTAAGTATCCACTGACCTAGGAAATTTTTCCTGAGATGTATATTGACAAAATATTGCTGCCTACAGAGCTTCATAATTTTCCTTAAATTATTTATTCTCATTTCCTATTTAATATCAATTCCACACAAATTCCATTTTCCAAATGAAGTATAGGCATTATGTACTCAAATATTCCAGGAAAATTACAAAACTTTTAGGACACTAATTTAGCACTATTGACAGAGTATCATCAACATTTATTGTGAAATGGCCTATAAAATTCCATCATAAGATATTTACCAAAATGCCATTGTATTAATTTAACAATAAACAATGCATCCAAAAATTCTGAGAAATTTATGCAAAACTAATAATAACATGTTATAGCAGTAGAATAAATTCCAAATTTTTCAGAGGTATATATCCATCATTTCAAGAATTAACAAGATAAGGGTAAAATGGGGAATTTAGGGTATCTACTCCAAAGGTTCTTCACAACAGAGAAATCATATTTTTCCTAAGTCAAATGTGACATTATCTATGCCTTAGCAAAATTGTTTGGATTTGTACTTGAAGAAATCATATTTTCCAATTTTATTTCCAAAATAGCTATATTTAAAATAAATTCCAATAAATGGAATTTTGATTCCAAAAATTCCATTATTAATTTTAGGGATGAAATTTACCCTAATGAACCACTGTAAATAATTCCATGACCTTTGCATGTCACCATTGGGCTAAATACACCAATTTGCATTTTTGCTATTTGCACACCAAGGCTTAACATAGGCTAGCACATGCAAGTGGATTCTCCAACATGCAGTGAACCCAAGGTGCTGAAAATTTTATCATGCACCAAGGATGACCCCACTGACCTACCACCAAAATTTGGGGCCATGGGGAGGAGTAGAACTCCTTATATTTCATTTATTTATATTTTGCTATTTTAGCAAAACCTATAGGAAACTATTCTATAAAAATTCCTAAATTTTGGCAGGAGCTACGTATGCCCTAAGCATGCATGTGCCCAAAATTTGGGGCCATGGTGACTAATATTTTGACCTGGGCATCCAATTAAATTTCTGCCCTACTCTAGGACCAGTCCTAGGAGAAATATCCTACAGGACTGTACACTACACTAAATTATATGTTTAGGGTGGCATATTAAAGGTAATAACCTTGGCTACATTTTTCATTAAGGGGCTAAGTTCTGAAAATGCCTCTAAGAGGCCTAAATTGAACATGCAAGGTGACTGTAAAAGTGTGACAGAAATCATACTATTCATCAAATATAAAATTAAAAACATTTAATCTATTTGCACGAATCCTAAAGCTAAACCGACGGAATCTGGTCATCTCCTACCTCCAGCCAACGGCTGAGATCGAGCCGGCCTGGAGCAACTTTGCTGGAGATTTCCGGCCAGCTGAGGCGGCGCCACCTCCGGCCAACGGTGCCATCACCTTCACGGTGGTGGTGGCTATCATTTCCCGGCGATGGGGCGGCGGGAGACGGCGGCGACGGCGATCCCGAGCAGTTTCAAAAGCTTGGAAATTTCTCGTTTTTCTCACATGGCATCGGGCTCAGTTGAGCCCGATATCTCTCCTATTTGATCTAAGATGCTAGTACGGGTAGAGGTGAAGTGAAACGCACCTGAATTGAGGCTTGGCTGCGGGTCAGGCGGCGGTTTGCCGTGGTGGTGTTGCGCCGGCGAGCTCCTCCCTCAAAACTCAAATCTCCACCATTCTCCATGATTAAGCAGTCGAATTCCACTCCTTTCTGCCTCCTGAAGCTGTTGGTGAGGTCTGTTTGGACTGAGGTGGACTATATGTGGAGTTAACTCCAAGGTGAGCTCGGTTTGAGCTTTGGAGGCTTCACCCATGGTGCCATGTGGCTCTCAGCTCTGGTATTCTGCTGGAAATGAAGAGGGGAGGTCAGCCACCTGGTTTTGGGGCAGCCAAAACCAACTGATGGGGTGGCCATGTGGCCACCATTTTCTTCATTCCCCTTTCTCTCTCCTCTTCTCCTAAAAATCCCAATTTTACCCCCTTGCATGTATTCTCTCTCCTGATTTAGAGGGGTAGGACTGGTCTTGTTCACTTGGGCTGACTATGGGCCAATTTTGGTGGTCTTGGTCCAAGGGGAATTGGCTTGGCCTTCATTTTCTCTCTTTAGGTCAAATTGTTGACCAAATTGACTTTTAGGGTTGACTGGTCAACCATGGTGGGTGGACTGACCCTACTTGCTGGAAATGGGTCTAGTGGCACCACCCAACTTGGTTTGGGTCAAGGGGGTGCCCAACTTAGGTTAATTAGGCCTATGGGTGTGGGTTTGACCAAATTAAGCCCAAGGTTGACCTTGGTCAACTGGGGTCAAAATGTTGACCCAGTGACATACCCTAGGGTCCACTTAGATTGTTTTTAGGGTTAGGGCAATGTGGTGGGGTCAAGGTGTGGCTAGGGTCCCTAATTAGGCTAGTTTGACCTAGTTTGACTTGGTCCTGTAGTGGGTTCCACATGGCTACCACCCACTACCTAGGGTCAAACCTAGTTGATCTCCTTAAGTCTCACCCCATGCCTAACCCAATCTAAGTTGAGGGGTCCAGAAGTAACATGGGATGTTACATGTTGCCTCATATGGTGGATCCATATACAAACACATATTATGCATCCCAGACTACATAATATGCCCTGTATACTTCTTTATGCTCATGAGTGTAGTGTTCGTGCTTCGGCCAAGACGTGCCGATGACATATCGGTGTGTGAATGGTATGATGCTAAACACCAATGCAGACAAGGGAAAGGTTGCCAAACCATTTGTCAAGCAACCTCCCTCTGATACCAACTGTCACAACCCGCATTTTCTCAACGGTAAAAATCATGTCAGAGTAAGAGAAAACACGTGTCGTGATGCCACGTCGTGCAGGGGATAACTGCACATGCTCAGGCAAAACTCCAGACGATAGATTTTAAGGAAAAATGTTGATTAAATATGAAAGAAAATCAATTAAGTTGGATGGCCGTATCCCTTGGCACAGTGGATCAGCTAGTCTACAGGTAAAATTATATCTATACGCAGCAGAAAATACTTTGGTTCAATTAAGTTGACACCCTAAATAAGCACGAGAGTCCCCGGGGGATGACTCATGGTATGCACGACTCTAAGGTGAATATTATAGGTATAAAAGATAGTGTTTTACGCTTAGGAAAAATAGTATCTTTGTTTTAGAAAACATGTTATGCATGAAGTACATATATTAATACTTTTAGGGTTTAAAATATCTAACATGCAACCTAGCATAAATCCTTCCCAGAAGCAAGTAACCAACCACATAAAGGCAAAATCAGTAGTTTAATTTCATATCCAGCATCACAAGAAGCCACCAGTGGGCATCAACAACCTGACACGAACCCACTGATGAGTATGTATGTCTATACAGAAAAGTAAGGAACTACCTCACAACAAAACGGGGATCAGCTATCTCAGCAACCCTAGAGGCCACCAACAGCCCCTCCAAAGGAACTAGCCGCTGAACTGGCTACAACCTGGACCTGAGGCATTCAAGAAAGGAACAACTCAGCAAGGAAACAATCAAGAGGTAAAATAGAGCAATAAATTAATTAGCAAAATAAGAAGAAGGGTTTACCAGCCCGGCAACAAACTGCAATAAGCAAAAGAAAAGGGGATGGCAGTAAGAAAAGAATGCTGTCAAAAACACCGCAGAGCACACCAAGTGCGAGCAATATAACCAATATGACTTACCAAGAGAGAGACTGCAACAGCATCAAGACATATTCATATGCCAAAAGGAAGGAAAGCCTAGACAGGAAAGGGACTAACAGTCCTAACACGTGGGCAAGTGGCAGTGGTCAAAACATGGATCTGAATACATAACCAAAATCAGACCCAAAAAGGGCTAAGGTGTCAAACAGTGTCAGCTTTAGGGTCCCGCACACACCAACCCAAACCGGGGCAAAAGGTGGTGGCCACAGCTCTCCACATAAAACCACCCCTCCAGAGGCCACCAAAACTCCACCACCTGCCACAACCCAAGAGTCGGCATGCAGAAATTAGCCGAACACCCAAAGCCTCCCCCTAGGGAAAAAGTCACTCTAACAATCCTAAGAAGCACACGAACCCAAGACAAAAACGTCGGGTCCAACCGACGCGTCCTTGCACGCCTAACCCGAACCAACCCCGAGTCTACCTGACCCCAAAACAAGCGCAACACCAGTGTCAACACCATGTGTCGACACCACGACAAGCCGGTGTCGACACAAGGTGTCGATACAACCACGGCCGGTGTGGACACCAAGTGTCGACACCACAGCGGCCGGTGTCGACACAAGGTGTCGACACTGCCGCGGCTGGTGTCGACACCAAGTGTCGACACCACTGCAGCCGGTGTCGACACCTTGTGTCAACACTGCCGCTGCTGGTGTCGACACCAAGTGTCGACACCACTGCGGCCGTTGTCGACACATGGTGTCGACACTGCCGCTGCTGGTGTCGACACCAAGTGTCGACACCACCGCGGCCGGTGTCGACACATGGTGTCGACACTGCCGTTGCTAGTGTCGACACCAAGTGTCGACACCACTGCGGCCGGTGTCGACACATGGTGTCGACACTGCCGCTGCTGGTGTCGACACCAAGTGTCGACACTGCCACTGCTGGTGTCGACACCAAGTGTCGACACCACTGCGGCCGGTGTCGACACAAGGTGTCGAAACTGCCGCTGCTAGTGTCGACACCAAGTGTCGACACCACGACTGGCCGGTGTCGACACCAAGTGTCGACACCAAGACTGGCCGGTGTCGACACAACAGTGTCGACACCCCAACTGGCTACAGGAGCCAGATCCAGCAAACGACCAAAAACGAGAACGGGGAATCTCTCTCTCTCTCTCGAGTACAACCTCCATCGGCAATGGTAACTACTCGACCTAGACCGAACCAAAACTGTCCCTAATAGACACAATCCCTCAGGAAAACTGAGATTTAACTGGATCTTTCTACACTAACCACGGTATGATCAGGAACAAGCCCTAGCTTACACCTAAGATCTAAACAAGAAAGAGATAAAAGATTTAATAAAAAGAAGACAAAGATCAACTATGGCAAGGATGAGGGTACATCACTTGCCTCAATACCAGAAAAGCTTGGTCGACGGCATCCCCCACTCTCGGATCTGGCCGCAGAGCAGCAAGCTGAGGAGCAGAAAGAAAGCAGATCCCAGCGAGGGCAGTCCAGATCCACTCTCGGAATCGAATTCCGACCGCTAAATCTCCAGGAATCGGCGTCCGAAGGCTAGGGTAGGCCGGCGGTGCTCTTCCTCTCGTACAGGCGACGTCTTCTTCCAAGCAGAGAAACAAGAAAAGAACAAAAGGTACCCAGCCCTAATTCTGACCCAAGACTATATATATCAGTTTTAATAATAAACAATCAACATAATAATCATTATTTATACTCAATATCAAAACAACCCGAAACCCGAAACTTCTCGGAAAAAGACGAATTCACGCCGCAGCTAAAAACCCACGCTACGAACGCAACTACGAAGTCGAAATTAGCATTCGACGAACAAAACCCGGGATAACACCTCCCGAAGCCAAAATACAAGCATTCCCTGAGAGGCCCAACCGAGTCATCAAATGGACTCCGGCTAGCTGGGGAATCTTGCTAACAGGCTACAAACAGGCTACACAGGGAACCCTAAGAGCTAAGACCACGCTCTACAACCACAAAAGCCGAAATACGCCATCGTAACGCCAGCCAAAGATCAAATAAAACACAGAAAAAACCGGGGGCGTTACAATTAAGACATTAAGATTACAATGTTGTGCAATATGTGAAATAACGCAAATAAAAACACAGATTTCATTAGACATTAACAACAATAATGTTGAACAGAAAGTAAAGCAAACAATTGCAATCCTAATTAATAGCACAAGAAATGTTGTGCCAACCAAAATTTTCATTAATTGTTTATTAAAAAGGTTTACAACTATAAACTTTAGTTATTCAATATTTTAAAAAAAAAATCATGAGATTCAAAACTAAGAGCATCTATGGCAACTCAGGTTCTCTGATGATAATGCCCTTTCCAGATTGGACTTTGGCTTTAACCTCAGGCACCTTGTAATCAGCTATCTTATTCCCTTTGTCAATATTGGATTTTGAGATCTATCCAGCCTTGAGCCTTTGTCTTTCAAAATACTGGTAAGGCTTTGTGAAATATTTGTTAGGCTCAACTGAATTAGCAGGCATCTTCACAGTCTTCAGATCATGTCTGAATTTCTGAATAACCTCTTTCTGCTTCAAATGTTTAGCCCATTCTTGCTCTTGGTACCATTTTCCCCTATATGTAGCATTAGAATTAACTATTTTCCATGCAGTGAGGATTATTGATCTGCAGGTTGGGCTCTATTGGTCAAAATCTAGTCTAGTTTCAGCTTGTTCCCTAAAACGTTTCTTTGATAACTGAGCTTACTTTTCTTTAAGCATAGCAGTTTCAGACATCTCCACCTCTTTACATATACATGTGTTGGACAGCAGCTTGGATAGCCTCAAATGGAACTTGTGTTGTAGGAGTGTACATAGACTGTCCGGGAGCATGAGTTCTAGTAGCATGAGGTGCTTCAAGTTGAGCTGGTTGAGAACCAGACTCAGTAGGTTGATCTCCATCATACCATAGGGGAGGATAGCCTAAAGTGTCCCTGATATTGTTTGATATCCAGGTAGCATGTTCAGAACTTGCCCTTATCATTACCCTCTCCCCCTTTATGACTTCTCTTTCAACATGATCTCTCAGATCATTCTTGTGAATCCTTACCTGTTCATCTAGATAATTAGTTCCTGATTATAAAGAATTCTTGATTTTAAGTAAATGGCCATCTAACAGTTTGTCAGATGCCTTTATATCTGTAAGTAATGAGGCTGAACGGGTTATCAGCAGAGTGTCCATGTTTTGAGTAGCAACAGCTATTTTGTTTTCTAACTGAGTAGTCTGCTCAGTCAGCTTAACTATTCTTTCTATATGCATGATATTCATGTTTGCATCAAATATTCTTTGATTTGCAAGGACATAACCTTGTTTGACAATCATTTCATCTTCAGTTTTCCTTGCTTCTTGCTATTGTTTAGCAATATAATCTACAACATTAGCTCCCTTCTCAAAGAAATTAGTCATGTCTGTTTTCAGGAGATTTACTTCAATTCTTATGGACTTTATATCCTGAGCCAGCTGAAACTGTAGCTCCTTATTCCTTTCATCAACATACTTTTCAAGCTGTCTTCTTTGCTGGTCTAACATAATTTGTATTTGTACAAGGAGTGAGTTAGAGTCCACTGGAGCTGAAGTTGGTTCAAACTGAATAAGCCTTTTATAACTCCTACTTCTCTTTTTCATTTCAGATAACTTTCTTTTCTTCAGCTGACACTCTTCTTCTTCGTCTTAAGATGCAGAAGAACTAACCTCTTCAACTGGTGATGTCTCTTTGGTTTTGCCAGTATTTGGGGCCAACTCCCCATCAACTCTTATACATTTCTCATTAAAATTGATACTCTCCAAGTTAACATCAGCATGCTGAATTTCATCATCAGGAACTTCAACCTAGGGAATTTCAGCTATCTCCCCTGGATGTTAGTTTCTTGAGACAAAAGAATTCCTTCCACTACCTCTTTAGAGGCAGGATGTTCATACTCTTTCTCAAGAATTTGCACATCTTGTGCCAGTGTCTCAGCTTCTCCGTCAACTTTATTCTTAAGTATTTCTACATCAGTCTCTTGGAGGAATTCATCCTCCATCTCTTTCTCATACATTTCCTATTCAGGAATCTTTGATTGTTCTAGTTCTTATACAATATACATAATCATAACATGTACTGCATCCATTTCAGTTTCAGGCAGATTAATGAGGTTCTCCCCCTCAATTGGCTCTTTTTCTGGAATGTTCTCCCAATAAACCTGATAATTTGTTCCAGGTGAGAGTCTTAGAGTTCTTCTTTGTTCTTCCTGAGCATCCTTATCTGAATTAAACTTCACTTGTTCCTCAGAATCACTTGAGGAATCAACATCCACTACCACTGCTTTCTTGCCTTTTACCTCCTTTGTCTTCTTGGGTTTTGGAGTCTCCTTAGACAAGACCCTCTCCCATCTTGACAAAATCCTGAGCTCCATTCTCCTCATGTGGTTGATCTTTGTTCAGACTTTCTGGTTGATATTATCTGGAATTGTCTTAACCAGATACAAACTAACAATTCTGCCCATACTGTGCTTCTGAATCCCTTCTGTAATCTTATCAGACACAACCTTGTTCCAATCAGTCTTTATTCTGAAAATAATTCTTGTCATCAGGCTTAACATGAAGGTTGGAAATTCTGTCATGTCCTCCAACCTTGCAGAGGAGCACCTTTCCCAGCACTTCAGATAGAAAATTGCCCTGGGAATTCATTCCCATCCTATTTAGTGAATTACCAAACCTAGTGGTTGGAGCCAGTCCACATCACTCTAAGGCCTCTGTAGTCTTGTTAGAGTCCAGTTCATCTTCTTGAGCAGTTCTAGGAATCGTAAAGACTTTATCCAGACTTTTGATTATGACCTTTACTCTGGCTCCATTTACACTGGATTTTATCTTGGCAGGTTTTGGGTTTAGTGAAGCATTGGAATAAAACTCAGATACTTCTCTCTTCCATATCTTGATTGGTTCAGAAAGAAGATACTCAAGACCTGCCTCATTGATAAGCTCTATCACATTCTTGATCTCTTCTTGTGTAGTGATGAATGCGTTTTGCACCTGTTCATAACCCTCGTTGATGTTGTCGTCCAACTTGGGTGCCATTTGAGTTGAGAGAGCTTGAGATTGAGAGGTGTCGACTATGGTTTACAAGGTCTCGGCACTCAGCAAACAGTCTCTCAAGTTTTCTGGTAAGCATATTCGACAACTCCTTGCACCTCCTATTTATAGTAATTGTCAGCAGAAGGCGAGAAGCCGTTCTCCATTTAGTAATTTTCTAAATATTCCGGAAATTTTCAGTGTCGACATGGAAAACCTACTCTGTCGAGATGTGTTGACTTATGTCGACACAAGGTTCATGTCTCTCGACACAGACCTCAGGGTCTCGACACCCTTATGTCTAGACACACTGTATTTAATCAGTGTCGACAGACTGTCTAGTGTCTCGACACACAACTACCTATTATGTCAACACACATTCTGGTGTCACGACACATTAATGCCTATAGTGCCGACATACAATGTTGTGTCTTGACACAATTTTTGACTTATACAAAGTTTGTGTTCTGATTATAATTTCTTGACTTATATGAAGTATTTCTTGGTTATTTAGATTTGTTGACCTGGTTAGTCATCTTTTAATTTCTAAAAACTTATGTTGTTATTAATTGAAAATGTTTACTCAATGTTCAACATACCTAGTTCAAATTTAAAGTAATTTATCTTGCTTTCATCTAAGGGTTTAGTAAAAATTTCGGCAACTTGTCTTTCTGTTGGAGTATAATGTAAGCTAATATTTTCTTTTTCAACACTATCTCTGAGAAAGTGATATTTAATTTCTATATGTTTAGTTTTACTGTGTGAAACATGATTATTAGCAATAGAAATTGCACTAGTAGAATCACAAAACATAACAGATTTAATTAGTTGTACACTATAGTCCAGTAGTTGATGCTGAATCCACAGCAACTGTGCACAGCAGCTTCCAGCAGATATGTACTCAGATTCTGCTGTAGAAATTACAACACTTGTTTTTTTCTTGCTGCTCCAACTTATGAGTCTTTTCCCTAGAAACTGGCAAGTTTCAGAAGTGCTCTTTTTGTCTTCTTTACACCTTGCAAAATCTGAATCTGTGTACCCTGTGTGTTCAAAATCGCTATCCCTAGGATACCAAAGCCCAAGATTGGGTGCTCCCTTAAGATATCTCAGTATTCTCTTTACAACGGTGTAATGAGACTCTTTGGGGCATGCTTGGTACCTAACACAGACACATGTTGAGAACATAATATCTGTCCTACTAGAAGTCAAATATATGAGTGATCTAATAATGCCTCTATACAAGGTTACATCAACTGGTTTTCCAGATTCATCCTTGTGTAGAGACACAAAAGAACCCATTGGAGTTCTTATGGTAGAAAAATTCTCCATACTATACCTATTAATCAACTCCTTAATGAACTTAGACTAAGAGATGGATATACCATCCTCAGATTGTCTAACTTGGAATCCCAAGAAGAACATTAGCTCACCCATGCTGCTCATTTTAAACTTATCTTGCATAAGCCTGACAAATTGTCTACACAGCTTCTCATTAGTAGACCCAAAAATTATGTCATCAACATATATCTGGACTAGGATGCTTGAAAATTTGATGTCCCTACGGAATAGTGTCTTGTTTATCTTTCCTCTAGAGAACTTGTTCTCTATAGGAAAGGTAGACATGGTCTCATACCAGGCTCTAGGTGCCTGTTTTAACACATACAAAGCTTTGTGAAATTTGAAGACATAGGAGTTGAGTTTAGGGTTAACAAAACCTAGTGGATACTCTACATAGACTTCCTCCTTCAGTTTACCATTAAGGAATGCTGACTTTACATCCATATGGAAGACCTTATATCCTTTGTAGGATGCATGAGCTAAAAACAACCTTATGGCTTCTAGCCTAGCTACAGGAGCAAAGGTTTGGTCAAAGTCTATCCCTTTCTCTTCTTTATACCCTTTAACCACTATTCTATCTTTGTTCTTAACTATAACCCCATACTCATATATTTTATTCCTATAAATCCACTTAGTGTCTATGACATTGTGATTACTAGGTCTAGGAAACTAGACTCCAAACTTTACATCTCTCAAATTCATTGGGCTCTTCTTGTATAGCAATAATCTAGTTGGGGTCTGAATTAGTTTCTTCAAACTTTTTAGGTTCTACCTGAGAGAGAAAGCTAGAGTATAGAACCTCATTGTGATTTCTACTCCTAGTAGTCACTCCTAGCCTGACATCACCTATTATTTGATCAATAGGATAATCTCTAAGGTGTCTAACTGCTACTTGCAGGTGCCTACCATCACCTAGTTCTGCAGGAGGATTAGGATGATTCTCTTCCTCCCCATAGGTAGTTACTGTATCTTCTATAGGAATTTCTACATTATCTATAGTGTGTAACTCTAGATCAGGTGAATCACCTATATTTAACTTTTCCATCCTAGAGTCTACATCACTTAGACTAGAGTTGTTAGAAATCTCATTATATAGTACAGAAGTTTCATCAAAAACTATATTAATTGATTCATCTACAACTTGATGTTTCAAGTTGTAGATCATGTATGCTTTGCTATGTACACTATAACCTACAAAGATTCCTTCATAGGATTTCTCTGAAAACTTAGTTAGATAAGATTTCCCATTGTCCAATACATAGCACTTACTACCAAAAATTTTGAAGTAGCACAAATTTGTTATTCTGCCTTTCACTAGTTTATAGGGAATCTTGTTGTGATTCTTGTTGATCAAGGCACTATTCTGAACATAGCATGTTGTGTATATAGCCACAGCCCAGAATTATTTTGGGAGAGATGTATCACTCAGCATTATTCTAGCTGCATCAATGAAAGTTCTATTTTCCTCTCAGCATATCCATTTTGTTGTGGTGTTCTTGGAGAGGAGAACTCCTGAAAGATCCCTAGTTCCTTACAAAAATTTGTCATCTTTTTATATTGAAATTCTAAACCATGATAATTTCTAAGCTTGACCACAGAACATCCCATCTCATTCTGAACATGTCTGACAAAATCAGCACGGATGTGTAGTGTTTCAGACTTTCACCTTAGGAAGAACACCAAAGCAAACCTAGAGTGATCATCCACAATAACATAAGTATAGGACTTCCTTCCAAAACTAAGAACTTGCATAAGACCAAATAGATCCATATGAAGTAAGTACAAACACCTCTCAATGTCTTTGGACTGAATGCTCTTAAAGGAGACTTTTGCCTGTTTGTATTTTTGACAAGCAGGACATAAGCCTTCTTTAGAGCATTTGAGAAGGGGTCTATTTCTAACTAAGATCATAGAGAATAGCTTACACATAGCATTATAGTTTAAGTGAGCCAGCCTCTTGTGCCATTGCACACACAAAGAGTTTCTCAATAGCTACTAGGCGTACAGGGGATTTCTCATTTACACTTAAGAAATTTAGAAAATAAATGTTCCCACTCCGAGTGCCTGACAAGATGATTTCTTGATCACTAGGATTCTTTATCAGTCACTTGGCATTATGGAAGACATTTTCATAATATATTTCACAAAGCTGACTTATGTCTATTAGATTGTGGTTCAATCCCTCCACATAAGCCACATTTGTGATTGTAACAAGGACATTAGTAATGTTACTATATCCCTTGGTGATTCCTTTCTATGATCCTCCAAAGATGACTTTTGGTCCATTACTAACTGTAGTGTAATGCCTTAGCAAACTCCTTGTTCCAGTCATGTGCCTGTAACAACCACTATCCAAGTACCATATTGGCCTTCCTGTGGTACTTGGTTCCACCTACAAACATAGAATTAATTCACCTTAGGCACCCAAATAGTTTTGGGGCCTTGGTTCCTGTTAGGCTTTGTTGTGTGAAACACAACAGACTTTCTAAACAAAACTAGTTGAGTCTTATATGAAGGTGTTGTTGGATTATACCAACAATCTAAGGCGAAATGCCCAACCTTCCCACAACACCAACACTCAAATCAGTTGTATCTTTTCTATGGTTGCACATTTGAAGTTGTTCTTTTGTGCAACTTAGACTTGACATCCAACTTCCAAGGTAGTGGTACAAAATTTACACCCTTGCCTTTTAGGTTTTGTTGTGCTGCATTGGGACCAGACCAAAGGATTCTATGGCTTCTTGGATTGATCACACTTTGTGGTGCTTTTTGGCCTTTATTGCATTTAGATGTTTGTCCCTTCCAACATGACTCTTTATTGACCTTACTGGTAATGCACTCAAAACACATGTGTCCAGGAACACATGATCCATTGTATCTAATAGAAGTTAGATGCTTTGGAGGTTGCTTAATTGGACCCTTTGGGGCTTTACCCTTAGGTTTAGACTTCTTATTAACCTTTTGTTTTCTTTATACCCTAAACCACTTATAAATGGTGCAGAAAATATATCTATGATAGATATCACTGACTTGGGTTTTGAGAACTGAGTTAGGAGCTCTCTTTCCTGGGTAAGCTTTGCTTCTAGGTACTCAACAGTCTTGACCTGTTCTGCTATTACTTCTACGTGGCTATCGATCTTATTAGTTAGATCTATAAGCTTCAGTTTTTGTTGGTCCAACTTTATGTTGGCCCTCTCTAACTGAAAATATACTCCCCTTAGAGATTCTAATTCTCTAGTCTGATCCTTAGCAAGCTCTTTGCTTGCAATCAAATCCTTTAAAAACTTCTCATATCTATCAATAAGAGTGTTGAAATCAGCTTTAGTGTCTGAATCATGTTATCTATTATTAGAGGAGTATGAACATGATTCATTTTCTGATGCAGAAAAAGAATCTGCTGCAAAACAATGAGATATTGGATTTACCTTAGCAGGACTTAAACAGTCCTGTTCTCCTTCTCCTGATTGGGTCTCCTCAATAGCCATCAGGCCCATGAGAGCCTCCTCCTCTTCTGATTCTGTTGAATCAGACTCACTATCAGATAGTGTAGACTATTTCTTTGTCAAGAGGATTTTGTCAGCCTTCTTGTGTTGTCCGGTCTTTCAGTTCTCTGACTTTTCTCCTATCTTTTTGTTGGGCAATCAGCTATGACTTGCCCTTGCCTTTTGTAATAATAACACAATATTATTCTTAAAATATTTGTTCTGTGAAGATCCATACATGTCCCTAGATTTCTTCTTCCCAGGTTTCTCTGGAAGATTGGTCTTCTTGAGAGAGGAGTCTCCAGCTGGACCCTTCTAGCTGCCTTGCCTTCTTCTCCTCAACATCTTCTTGGATTGTCTAGAGAAGAGAGACAGTTCCTCCTCAGTCAGGTCTCCTCCTGATGAGGATGATTTTATACACTCAGAGACTATGTATTGTCTATTTGAGAGTGCTGAATTTTCTCTAACCTTCCTGGTAGTCTCAGCCTTTAGGGCCAAGGACTTTTCTCTCATGTGTGCTCTAGTTGAATCTTCTTCAGACTTCCTGAGATTGAGTTGTAACTCATGGGACAACAGCTTGCCAAATATACCCTGGGGGTCTATGTTGGCTAAATTACCTATTTATTTTATTGCACAGTTCTTAATGTCCCATTCCTTGTTCTGGGGCCTCAAGAACTTGTCATTAAGTTCATTGTTAGTGAAGCTCCTGCCATAGGTCCTCAGGTTGTTTATAATTCTGAAGAACTTTTCAAAATATTCAGCCACTGAGTCTTTCTTATCCTATCTGAAGGCTTCATACTGTCGGTTTAGTAGAGATTTTCTATCATCTCTGAACTCGTCAGTTCCTTCTATATAGACAATCAGTGACTCGTATATTTCTTTTGATGTTTTAGCAGGTTTTGAAAAGTGGAATCATCTATTTCACTGACTATAATATTCTGATCCCTCTTGTCCATAGAGGCCAGAATGATTTTATCCCTATCCATCTCCATGTAGGTCTTTGGTGTCTTGATGTTTGCATCAAGAACTAACACTTTCATGGGAATGAAAGGTCCTTCAATCATTATGATGTATATTCTTGGATCTGCTGCCTGCATGAATAATCTAACTCTCTCCTTCCAAATTCAAAACTTTTGTTTGGAGCAGACTGGGAGCTTGATGGAGTTATTTTCCCTTTGAGCCATGATTTATCTTTTTATGTAATCCTTTGGATTCTCACTAGGCTGTTATGCCTTCTCAGTGAACCTGCCTCTGACACCAATTGTAAATATTTATTTTAGGATTGAGAGTGACCTGGAGGGGGGGGTGAATAGGTCCAATTTAAATCTTCGCAACTTTTTGTATACTGAGATTTACTTTTCTAAGTTTATTACCCCAGTAAGATAAAACAAGAAAAACTATTCTGCAATTTAGAACAATCATAGCACAATACACATTGATTTATAGTGGTTTCCCAATTTAAGGGTACATCCACATTTCCCCTTCGTCTATCTAGCAATGAACTAGATTCGGCCAAACTCTTCCTTCTTTCTTTACTCAGATCCTCAGATCTTACAGCTCAGGGCCCAGCTGGCTCCTACAACTCAGACTATACAAGTCTTACCACTCAGATCATAAAGATCCTACACCTCAAGTTATTTCCAAGAAATTGACCTCAAAGTGTATCCACACTCCTACTCCACAGGCAACTCCTGCCCTACAACTCAGAACATTCAGTTCCAACAACTCAGAGAAATACCCACTTCTCCTACCTCAGACACTCAGCCATACCTCAGCCTTTATAACACAGGCTTATAACTCAGAGAAATTGATTCTCCTACACTCAGATCTACAATTAGATCTTACAAGATTTATAATGGTGAAAAGAAATAAATTCTGAATCAATCACCCAGCAAGAGAGAAACGGGTGACTGCTTCTTGAACTGATCTTGATAAGTCAGCTTCCCTTGATCCTTATCGTAATGTATTTGATCCAACCCTTCTTAGCTTTTCAAAGCTTCTTAAAGATGATATTAGGGTTGATCTATGTTGGACAATGTTGTAGATGATTATTCATCTAACTTCTCTCCAACTTCTAAATTCTAGCAGATTACTTTTTAGATCAAGGAAGAGATATTTGAATTGATGTGCCCCTTGATCTTATTTTTCTTCTATGTGTTGCAACTCCAATTGCTTCTCCAATTTTTTCACACCCGGTTTATATAGAGTAGATCCCTTTATATATGCTCTGTCAAAGGTAACCGGCTGATCCGATTAATTACTGACATCTGACAGTTCTGACAGTTGTCAGTTCCTCTGGATTGATTTCTGCACTTAGGAATTAAATCTGCTATAAGTGTTGCAACTTTACTGTTCGATGTATCGACACCAGTACTGGGTGTCGACACTACTCTTGTAGTGATTTTGACGTACTTCTGAATATGTCGACACAGCCTTCACCTTGTCTTGACATTACTTGTATAGAGTGTTTCGACACTTGTCCTTAGTGTCGACACAGTTATTCTTTGTCTCCACACAACTTGTGTAGTTTGTGTCGACACAGATGCTTTTTTGTATCATAGTGTCGATCTAAGTCCTGGGTGTCGACACAACTTTCTCCTTGACTTAGCACTTCTTGTTTAAGTGTCTCGACACTAGTCCTGAGTATCCACATAACTACTTCTTGTCTCAGCACAACTTTGACAAAGGTGTCGACACTTTTCTAGTGTCTCGACACTTTTGTACTTAGCTTTATTTGCCTGCAAACATGAACTTAACATTCATCAAATATAATTATGTGTATATCATTGAGCTGAAAGGACTTCTTCAAATCAAGTACATTGCGATCAATGTATCTAGTACCTACCAAGACTATGAATTGGCATAGGACCAAACAAGTCTATATGCAAGAGGTACAAACACCTCACAGAATCTTTGGTCCCAATGCCCTTGAAGGAGGCTTTGGTCTGCTTGCCCTTTTGGCATGTTGAGCAAATGTACTCCTTGGTGCACTTCACATTAGGACGATTCCAAACTAGTTATTGACTAAAGATCTTGCCGATAGTCTTGTAATTCAAATGAGCTAGCCTCTTGTTCCATTGGACATAATATGAGACTTTCTCATTTGCCACTAGACAAACAGGAGAGTCTATATCTAGACAAAGAAAGTTTAAACAGTAAACATTTCCACTTCTAATGTCTGTCAAGATGACTTCTTGGTCATTTGACCTCTTAATAAAGCACTCATCCTTGTGGAAGACAATAACATTGCCAATATCAGAAAGTTTTCATATGTTTATGAGGTTGTGTTGCAAATCTTCAACATAAGCCACCTTTATGATGGTGACTATGCCATTGGTAATCTTACCATTGCCTCTAGTCACCCCTCTATCTAAACCACCAAAGATAACCTTGGGAACATCTTTTGCTTGAGTGTACTCCTTCAAGTTGCTATTTGTCCCAGTCATGTGCCTGGAACAACCACTGTCCAAGTACCATATAAGGGTATGGCCACTTGAACTAACATGCATCACATAATTTACTTTACCTTAAGACCCCTAATTTCTATTGGGTCCTAGGTGCATGTTAGACTTATAATAAACTTGCCTACCAGCATTATTTCTGATTGGTAGACTCACAACTGCTCTGGGCACTCTTAGATTGTGCCAGCAGTCTACAACAAAGTGTCCCACTTTGCCACAACACCAACATTCATGAATATTGTATCTTCTTTTCTGTGCAGGCCTAGCAGTTTGGTTAACTGCTGGATGAAGAATAAGAAGAGGGGCAGCAAACTTCTTCAAATTCCTTTCAGCAAGGATCTAACTGAAGATAAGTCTTCTAGCTGGCTTATTTTTCCTGATTTGAGAACCAGTAGTGGCAAGTTTCCTTTCAAATAGCATCCGTCTGATAGCATCAGACACAGCCAAACCAGGCTTGCAGGAGGACTGACCTTCGGTATGATTCTTTGTTGATTGGTTCTAAACCTTTGCTGCAACCACATTCTTGACAGTGGGGGCTGAAGCACCAAAGACAAATAGTTCATGATGGGCCATTTTAATTTCATCATGAGCCTCCTTAAAGGCACTCACTT
This sequence comes from Platanthera guangdongensis, assembly GCA_039583875.1. Classification (NCBI taxonomy): domain Eukaryota; kingdom Viridiplantae; phylum Streptophyta; class Magnoliopsida; order Asparagales; family Orchidaceae; genus Platanthera; species Platanthera guangdongensis. Next base: position 125,660,854 of record CM077158.1, on the reverse strand, counting down.
TGATATACCCTACACCCTGGTTGTGAACATCTTTGTTCACACCAATGGATCTTTCATTCATCCAGTGACCAAATATACTTTCTTGGTCATACCTGTTTGAAGGCCACTGAACTTTCCTAAAAGGATTGGGAGGAATGGAAGCAGGAGGCTGAGATGAAGCTGGAGTTTTGTCCTTCCCTTTGGAAAGAACAACTCTAGTGCTTTCATTAAATCCTAACCCCTTCTTACCCTTCTGAGAGGAGAAGGAGTCAATCAAGGGCAACACTGTGTTGGGCTTAGAAAAACTTGCCACAATTCTTCTCTCCCTCCCTAGCCTCTCTTCAAGATCCCTTATGAGTCTATTCTTGTACTTGATGGAGCCTATCTGAATGTCATTCAAGATACTAAGTTGGCTAAGTTCCCTATCCTTCTAATCTAACAAAGATGTTGTTTCAGTCACCTAGGAAGCAGCCAGGTGTAGAGAGACAATATCCACAGATTGCTTCTTAGATAACTTCTTGCACTTCTTAAAGGCATCCAGAATTTCTCCATACCTATAAATCAATTGATTAGAATCACCTTCTGATTCAGAATCATCTTTTCCACTGGGTGAAGAGTTTTTTATACAAGGACTAGTCTCAAATCCAGACTCAGAAGTAGAGCTTGATAGAGAATTTACCTTCCTTTGACTAGGCTGATCTTGGATGGTTTCCTCATCAGAAATTGCCATCAACCCACAACAGTTGTAGGAATATTCTTCATCTTCCTCATCCACCTCTGAATCACTCTCTAGATGTGATAGAGTGTCCCTGATACCTATCCTGGCAGCAGGATAGTCTTCATCTATTGTTAGTGCTGTCTATTCAGCAGCATCAACTAACATAATATAGGCTTCTTCTTCTTTAGACTCAGATGAAGATGAGTCTGTCCAGCTCTTCTCTTTCTTGGCAATAAAGGACTTCTCCTTCTTTCCCTTATGTTGTTGTTGTTTCTTCTCAGCAGCTTCTTTCCTCTTTACTGGACAATCAGCTATCACATGCCCTGGTTTTTTGAGCAGTAGCAAATAATTTTAGAAGAATTATATTTACTGGATTTAAAATAATACCTGTCAGCCTTGGAATGATTCCTCTTGTGATGAGAAGAGGTGGAAGCTCTGCTCTTCCGATGCTTCATCTTCATCAGCTTCTGAAAGTTCCCGGAGAAGGCAGCAAAGTCCTCACCTGACATGCTGCTTTCTGATGCATCTGACTATGAGCTATCTGAATCTTCAGGTCTTCTTGGAGGAGAGGGAATCCTCTCCTCACTCTTCCTGATGATGTCTACCTTGAATGTCATGGACTTCTCCTTATCTTGGGATCTGTTGGTGGCCTCCTCCTCTTTTCTTGCAGCTAGCTGCATCTCATAGGAGAGTTGCTTTCCAAACAATGTTTGGGGAGGAGTCTCGATAAGCTTGGCCGCTTCTCTTATGGCACAAATCTTAGTATCCCAGTCTCTAGTGAGAGATCTTAGGAACTTGTCATTAATTTCATAATGACTGAAGACCCTACAATAGGTCCTCAGTTCATTAATGATCCTGAAAAATTTGTCATAGCAAGTAGTTATGTTCTCTTTTAGTGATTGCCTGAAAGCCTCATACTCTTGGTTGAGCATGGATTTTCTATCATCTCTTATCTCTTTAGTACCCTCCATGTAGACTACAAGGGTGTCCCAGATCCTTTTGGAGGTCTGGCAGTGGACCAAGTTCTAAAAGGTAGAATCATTAATTGTACTTACTATGATGTTCTGGGCACTCTTGTCCAATGTAGCCAATAAGACATCATCCTTGGTCATTTCTGAATAAGTCATGGGATTATGGACATTGGCATCCAGAACTGAGATCTTCATAGGGATAAAGGGTCCCTCTCTGACAGACATAAAGATTTTAGGGTCAGAGGCTTCCATGAATAGCCTGACCTGCTCCTTCTAGATTCCAAAACTCTCCTTCCTACAGATGGGAAGTTTCATGGAACCCAACTTCTTATTGTTCTCTCCAGAACCCATAAGTACAGATCTATAGCTACCTTTGGAGATCACTCAGATTGTTAAATCCCTTTTGAGCAACCTCCCTTTAATACCACTTGAAATTCTTTGTTTTCAAGGTATCTTGCAACGTAGAGGGGGGTGAATAGATTTATCTAAATCTTGTGACTATCTTTAAATTTCTTGCTTTAGTACATAACGTGTTGGTAGTTGATTAGCTTTCAATAACCTGCACAAATAAAATAATACAAAAAAGCACAAACAAAAATTTATAGTGGTTCCCCAGATTATGGGTACATCCACTCTCCTCCCACCTTTCTAACTTTCACTTAGAAATGACACTTCTCCAAAACTCAGCTCAAAGAGCTTACACCTCAGATCTCCCAGTCTCCTCCATGACTTACAGCTTAGGCACAAGTGCCCTACAACTCAGTGATCAGTAGATCACCTACCTCAGGCCAATGGCCGTACAACTCAGGCTGTGAGTACAGCCCAACCTCAGATCCACAAAGGATCCTAACTCAGATAGAATGACTCTCCTACCTTAGGCTATTAAGCACTACCTCAGATCCAAAGATCCTACAGCTTAGGAACAAGTGCCCTACAACTCAGTGAGAATAACTCACCTACTTCAGGCTATTAAACACTACAGCTCAGTGATCAAAAGATCACATACCTTAGATCCAAACTATATCCTACCTGATATTCACAAATGAATCCTACAATTAAGGCCAAAGCCCTACTCTTTGATTCTCTACAGAATCCTACCTCAGATCCAAACTGGATATTACATATAGTGAGTAAAGCTCTCCTACAGCTCAGGCAAATTTTCCCTACCTCAGGCCAACGGCACAACAGCTCAGATCCCAAAGGATCCTATAGAAAAAATAGTGGTTTGATTAATTTGACACAGAGAAATTTCTTTATGTCAACAACTAGGGCTGATTTATCTCAGCTCTATCTTACTTCACAGCAGCAGGAAGAAATTCTACCTCTGCAGGAAGAATCTCAGAATGTAAATTCTATTCTTGCTTAAGAAGACAGAAGAACGACTAGGTCTTGAGTTCTTCAATCAGCTAGCTGAGCCCGTATAAGAATGATGTCTCTTCTTTCTTTCTTTATCAGAAGTCTTTTTGATCTTGATGTAGCAGAAGAAGATGCAACACCTCACTCAACTTTTGGTTCTTGCTGGAACACTTTAAGCCTTTTCTCGGCAGCAATGGAGAGGAAGATAAAGTCCAACCACTTTTTCTCTTGTTGAATAAAACCATAAAAGTTTACTCCAACGTCTAAATCTTGTCCCTTTTATCTTCTGCCGATTAACGGCTCTAGAATGCTGTGGGCACCACCTGCAGTAGACAGTTGCATCTTGCTTTAACAGAAGAAGTCGTACAGTAGACTTCTGACAGTATTTGTCATGTTCCGTAGCTTTCTCGCACTTAATTTGAACTCTGTTGACTTTGTTGACATCACCATCTGTGGACTTAGCCAAAATCAAGCATCAGTGGTATATGCGTTAAGTGAGTAAGCATCACTCAATGCCAAAGCACTTAAACAGATTTTCTATCACTAAGCGTTGAGTGAGCAACCTTTACTTAACGCCAAAACACTTAGAAAATATTTCAGATATTAGTCGTTGAGTGAGTAAGCTTCACTCAATGCCAAAACACTTTGAAAAGTTTTCTTTCATTAGGCGTTGAGTGAGCAACCTTCACTCAACACCAAAACACTTAGAAAAATATTTTTTTTCTCTAGGAATAAAGAGTGATGAGTCTACTCAATGCTTTTTGTCTCTAGGTGTTGAGAGCGTCGAGTGTGTCTTCATCAGGCAATATGTTTTTCCCTAGCCAACTTTCTATTACTAGGCGTTGAGTGAGCCTTCATCACTCAACGCCATAATACATAGACAGAATTTGTCTCTTGGCATTGAGTGAGTAAGCTTCACTCAACGACAAACTATTTAATAGATATTTTTTTGCTATCTGTCATTAAGTGAGTAAGCTACACTCAACTCATTTGGACTTAGCCAAATTTCTATGGAGTCATAGTCTCTGACTGACAAAGCATCAGTCAACGCTTTTTATCGCATGACTTTGAGTGAGTAAGCTTCACTCAACGCCTGTGGACTTAGTTAAATATCAACATAGATTATCTGTGGCATTGACTAACTGAGCCGTACTCAACGATTTATGTTGCATGGCATTGAGTGAGTAGACTTCACTCAACGCCTGTGGACTTAGCCACATCTCAGCAAATTTCTCCTTAGGTTTTGACTGCCGCAGCATGTCTCAATGCTTTTAGTTGTATGGCGTTGAGTGAGTAGACTATGCTCAATGCCTGTGGCCTTAGCCACTTTTCTATCTAGACAGTAGTTAGGCTTAAACTAACCAAGATATACTCAATGTTTTTACTTATTTGGCATTGAGTGAGTAGACTTCACTCAATGCCTGCGGACGTAGGTGATTTCCAGCCTATCCGGCATCTTCCCTTGCATCTTGACGTTGAGTTATCTTGCATCACTCAATGCCTGTGGACTTAATTGAATTCCTGCACCTGGCGTTGAGTGAGTATACAATACTCAATGTCTATGGTCTTGGGTAAATTTCTGCCTGTCTAGTATATATCTTTGTGTCCACATGTCAGATCACTTGGAATACTTCTCCTATTAATGTTTCAAGGACAACCTGCATGCATGAACTTAAGCACACATCAAATACAACATTGTGTATGTCATTGATATAATTGACTTCTTTAAATCTATGACATTGTGGGCAATGTAACCAATAGATACCTAACCTTGATGCAGGTCAGTCTTCTTCTTCATCAGCAATAACAACAAAAAGCCCAATATAGGCCTCTTCTTCTTCAGAATTTGATGAGGATGAGTCACTTTCACTCCAGCTCTTTTCATTCCTAGCAATGAATTTCTTTTCCTTCTTGCCCTTTAGATGGTGGTGCTTCTTCTCACCACTCTCCTTTCCCTTTACAAGATAATCAGCTATGATATGTCGTGGCTTGCTGTAGCAATAATAAATAATTTTAGAGAAAACATGTTTACTATGTTTATATTCATACCTGTCTCCTTTGGAGTTTTTCTTCTCAGCCTTGTATTGGTCTTTCTTGTGACGAGAGGAGGATGAAGGTCTGCTCCTCTAGTGCTTCCTTTCATCATCTTCTAAAACTACCTAAAGAAGGCAACAAATTCTCCATCAGACATGTTGCTGTCTGATGTGCTTGGCTCTGTGCTATCTGATTCAACATGTCTCCTTAAAGGAGAGGAAATCCTCTCCTTCCTCTTCTTAGAGCTCTCAGCTTTGAAGGATACAGACTTTTTCTTAGCCTGAGATTTGCTGATGATCACCTCCTCCTTCCTGGAAGATATTTGCATCTCATAGGAGAGAAACATCCCAAATAGTTTGTGAGGGGGTATCAGTTGCTTTGCCACCTACCTGATGGTACAGATCTTGGTGTCTCAGTCCCTAGTTAGAGATCTAAGGAACTTGTCATTCAGCTCATAATGGCTGAAGACCCTCTCATAGGTCCTCAGCTCATTCAGTATTCTGAAGAATTTTTCATAGCAATCATCTATGTTATGCTTCTTGTTCTTCCTGATAGCCTTATACTCTTGGTTGAGTAGGGATTTCCTATCATCTCAGACTTCTTCAGTCCCTTCCATATAGACCACCAAAGTGTCCCACATTTTCTTTGAAGTTCTGCAGTGTACAAGGTTCTGAAAAGTTGAGTCATTAATGTCATTAACAATTATGTTATGTTCCCTCTTGTTTATTGTAGCCAATATGACCTCATACTTGGTCATCTCAGAGTAATTATTAGGTATCTGGATAGTTGCATCCAGAGCTGAGACCTTTATGGGGATGAAAGGTCCCTCTTGAACTATTATAAAGATTCTTGTGTCAGATGCTTCCATGAACAATATGACCCACTCCTTCTAGATCTCAAAGCTCTCCTTCCTGCAGATTGGAAGCTTCATTGTGTTGGAACCGATGTTTCACATTCCCTGTATTTGAGAATATCAACTCCCAGGTTGCATTTTGTTACGTCTTGTGTTGATAGAGTGTGTAGGTTGACAGGTGCAAGCAAACAAAAAAAAGACTCCTATGGATACTACCGCCGAGCGATAAAATTTACCACGGTGTGGTAGTGGTGAATTAATTCAACAAAGACCTCAGGATGCTATCGCTTCGCGCTTTTCCTGCCGCCCATGGTAGCCCACTCAATGCTCTAATGCAGTGAGTGCGTTGAGTCAACACTACCGCCAGGAGATTGCTCTAGTACCGCACCGTGGTAATCCACTCAACGCTCCAAGGAACTAAGACAACATTATTGCCAGGCGATAGCTCTGGTACCGCATCACGGTAACCCACTCAATGCTCCCAGGCATTGAGTGCATTGAGACAGCACTACCGCCGGGCACTAGCTTGGTACCACGCCACGATAACCCACTCAACGCTCTGAGGCGTTGATTGCATTGAGTCTGGCTTACCGCTGGGAGCTATCTTCTTATCGCTCCGCGCTAGCTTTGGAAAGAGGAAAATATTCATTTTGAACATTTTTCCAAATTGGGAGGATAGTTGGCACATCAAGCTCGTGAACCTACCGCTGGACGCTAGTCTTACTGCCGACGGTAGCCTATTTTCACGATGATGTATGTGAGGTTGCCTCAATTTCTATGTTGTGCATGTACGATGAAAAGAGATAGGAGTTTGTGCATTCTAGGGTTCGGCTGCTCTCTTTGCGTTCCATTCCAAAAGTATCCGTTTAAGAATAAGAATGTCATCTCTCTCCAGTTCGCACACGAATAACTTTGGCGATCCAAAATCTACATTGACTACGAAGAGCCGACCAATTACTAACATACACAGATCTCAAGCACCGGCTGCGGATCACTCGTTGGAGAAGTCATCAAGAGGGCGAACTTAATCTTTTATATTCTTTACATCTTTAATCTTGTAATCTTTTCTTTTTTTTGAATCTCGTGGTGAGGAAAATCGACCGTAAAGGGTCGTCGGAATACGGGTAGGATTTTGCAAAAAATCATCCCAGGGAAGGGACATCTAGACCGGAGGATCTAGCGGGGCTCCTTGACCCTTCCTTGCATGGAGGTGAAGAGCCGGCTTGAAGACCTTTCTTGGAGGGAAAGGGATAGAGCCAACCGATTCGTGGAGCGGGTCGGTATAGAAAACAAAAGGATTTTTTTTCACCACCTTTGATCCCCTGCGTCACGGGGATCACAATTTTGTGATTGTAAAACCTTTTGTTTTTTAATTCTTGCAATATAATTTATTAATGCTTCAATGTTTCGGCTGTGATTGTTAGATTAAATTACTCTATGTTGTGTACAAGCAAATTACCCAGGAAAACAAGTTACGTGACTTACCACCGCACGTTAGCTACCTAATGCCCAGCGGTAGCTTTCTGTACTTGTTTTTTTCAAGGCCCAAAATAATTTAAATTTCTATTAATGTGAAAAACATTATTCACCCCCCCTATGGTTGGCCACTAGATCCAACAAGTGGTATTAGAGGAAGGTTACTTCTAAAGGCTTAAGTCCTGAAGTAAGATGACCAACTCTGTTCACGCGTTCTTTAAGGGACAAGGTGTGAGTAGACCTCCACTGTTCATTGGGTGTAACTATAGTCACTAGAGAACCCGAATGAAAATATCTCTGACGACTCAAAGAATGGACGTATGGTCCATGGTAGAGACGAAATACACTGCACCCACAGTCACTGTAGATGATATCGTCATTATCAAACCAAATTATAAATGGGATGACACAGATAAGCGTAGATGTACGAACAATGCTAAGGCTATGAACTTTTTATTTTGCCCATTAGATAAAATTGAATTCAATAGAATCTACAACTATGAAACTACTTATGATATCTAGCGCTTACTTGAACTTACTCACGAATGTACTTCGCAGGTGAAAGAGTCGAAGCTGTTCTAACTCAAGTTTGAATATAAATAGTTTCGGATGGAGATCGACGAGGAAGTTGACAGCATGTATACATGATTCACCAAGATCGTCAATGCCACAAGATCCCTTGGGAAGAGCTTTTCAAATGGTGATCTGGTGAGGAAGATCCTGCAATCTTTTCCTCCTCGCTTCAACTCGAAGGTGACCGCGATCGCCAAATCTCATGATATCAGCACCCTGTATATAAAATGTCACATCAAAAATCTGAAGACACGCGAACTTGAACTAAAGATTCAAGCAGAGGAGTATCCCTGGAAAGTAAAGAAGAAGGGACTGGCGTTGAGGGCGGCAAGAGAGAAAAAGGCTGCTGAAGAATCTGAGGAAGATGACGAGGAAAGCCTCTATGTTCGGGAGTTCAAAAAATTCATGAAGAATCACAAGAAGCAGAGACAATATAGGAAATTCCTGAAGAGAGGAGCTGTAGAAGCCCGAAGGTGTACCAAGTCATTGAAGGAAGTAGAAATTGATGATGAGAAGTCCCAGCCTGAGTGTTATCAATACCACAAGCCTGGGCACATAAAGAGGGACTCCCCAAGGCTCCGGAAGGAGGAAAAGGAAAAGCAAAGCCCGTACAAAGGGAAGAAGAATGTACTGAAGGCGCTCATGTGGGATGAAGATGGATCTGACGAATCAAGCACCTCATACTATAGCTCTGAAGATGAGGCAAATCTGTGCCACATGGGAAGGAGTCGAGAAGAATCTGACGATGAGTCCAGTGTCCAGAGCGACAATGAGGTAACTCCACCCACATATACTGAACTTCTTGAAATTTATGGACATTTATGTGATAAATTAGATAGTATGATTCTTGAGATGAAGTCCATACGAATTGAGTATAAGAAAATCAAAAAGGACTTTGTAAACTTAAAGAATGAACTAATAAAAAGTGGCAAAGAGAAGATCGAATGTTTAGAGTTTCCTCACTCGATGACAATGATCGAGGAACTAAAAGCAAGTATCTCCAAGGCATCATTGTGAACAACCGGTCTCTTCAATAAAATGAATGCCTTGGAGAAAAGACTTCAAATGTCTCTGAAAGTGAGGGTTAGTTCTACAATACTCTAGAGGGGGGGGGGTGAATAAAGTATATTTAAAATTTGTTAGGTCTCAAATAGAAGTGCTGATACAACTTTTGCTGTAAACTGAAAGAGTGCAGTAATTAAGAAAATAGATAATAGAAAATAATAGACTTAATCACAGCCATACAACAAGAACAAAAGAAAAAGATAGGCAACCAGACGACACAAGAAATTTATAGTGGTTCCCCAACCTGGGTACATCCACTCTTCTACTACCCTTGGTAGGAATCCACTCAGGTTTTTGATCAGGTGCCTGACACCAATTGGTTTTGATCAGGTACCCAAAAACCAACTCAAGTCTTTTGGTTAGGAGACTTGCAACCAGGAATCACTTTTGAAGGGAGATGACAACCCTTTATACAGGAGGGGGTGAGAGGGTGATTTTGTCTTCTCTTTCTCAATAAACTGAGAAGACTTAAGTGAAATGATGTTAGCAAAAGCTCCCCCTGAGATGTAGAATGGTTCAGGGAAGATCTGGAAGCTTTGCTGTAGGGTGATAGGTGTAAGACCCCCCCCTCCCGGATCCCAAAACACAGCACGAAGGGGGAGTCTTATGCCCGGAACTGCCGCCTTGCGGTAGCATTAGCACACAGGCTAACCTGTACCACAAGACGCCTATTCCGCCGGCTACAACAATATCAATATAAATGCCAACCCAACCAAATATATAAGCAAGAGAAGTCAAAAATCCACACTAAGTACAAATGTCCAAAACATCAATAAGGAGAAGCTAAACATGCTTCTACAATATATCAGAGTACAGCTAATCATTGCCCAAACGGGCTACATCAGAGTAATCAAAATACTAACATCAGTAACCAACGGTATCGACGACACCGTCACTTCAGGCCCTGTCGTCCTGGCCTGGCTGTCCTGCTGCGCAGTATGCGGCTGCTCTACCTGCGGCGTGACCTCCTAAAAAGGAAGACGTAGCAACCGTTAGTCGAAACGACTAAGTGGTTTCATATCCGCTCCCCCGGCGACTCCTCGGCACCGGGCGGGGAAGAGGAACAAGAGTACAGTATATAATAGTATGCAAGTAAGGAGTATAAGCAGGTGGCAGTAGTGTAAGAGTAACAATAACATGATCTAGCAAATATTTAGGAGCTACACTAAACTAGCAAGTATAAGTAACTGCAGGAAAGTAACTTAACTTATAAGAATGCCCATATAAACTTATAAGTTAAGGATCGGGTTACATAAAAGTAACTCATCGTATAAGAGTGCCCATAAAAACTTATACGATGAGGATCTTGTTGTGCAATGCTATGAATGCTATGAATGTTATGCAATGACTCACCCATGCAATTGCTATGTCGACACAAACTATAATTCCCACTTTTCGAGCAGGTAGCTAACCTCTCAGGCATCAGCCGTCGTGGCCAGGCGGTGACAGTAGAACGTGCACTTCTACTACTAGGCGGGTATCCACACTACTTCACCTAGGCCTCTGTACGCCTCAATGCTAAGAACACAACAGTGGAGCCCATGCGTACTATGGCCAGCTGGGTCTTCGGTAGATGTGCACCAAGAACAGAGCCCGAACTGGCCTTGCGTGACCCGGAAGGGGCCTCGGAAGAAAGCACGAGGACACAGCCCAACCGTTCACATGGCCGGAGGGGCCTCGGGATATGAACACCGAGGACACAGCCCAAACCGACCAAGTCTAACTGCCAACTCTCGTCGGTGTGACGACTGGCGAACCCATAGACCTGCCACACTATCCTTAACCCAGGATTACGACACCGCATGTCGACTCACACCGCATGCAAATACCACATCAACATAACATGGAAGGGGCCTCGGAAGTAAGCACGAGGACACAGCCCAACCATCCATCCATACCTTGTCTCAACACAACCAAAACAAGTGACGGTCAACACCGCACTTACATCCCCTCACAATACTACCCGTAGGGAGACTACGCTCTAAGTATTGGACTACTAGAATCATTCATTAATCAAACATACTCATGGCCATAATCTATTCATATATATGACTTTCCAAATGATGATCACGTAATATAAACATGATGCACATATAAATATCTATCAAACTTTCCATTGATAATGTCATAATATAAACATGAAGTGCACAATTATCACTCTTTCAATTCCTACCAATTCAATTCGTTTAAATAAGATTGCTTCACAATTTGATAATATGAAATCTGATTAATAAGCTACATCAATCATGCAACAAATGATTAATCATAAGGGTTCATCCAAGTCAAGTATCTTGCAATATTAATTCCACTGAATCCAAATCCATCTTCCATTAAAGCCCAGAATTTAGGTGCAGGTTGAATCTGGACAGCAACTTCGACCGGAGATTCCCGAAGCTATAGGAATCCGGTGAAGATGTGTAACCACACGATGGAAAGGTCTTTCCGTGGTACACAACTCTCGTATTCAGACCTCAACCCAGATTTGAAATTATCCTATTTGAAATCGGACTTGAAGTCCGCTGCGTACAGAACACAATTTCTATATGCAGGATTTATTGAACACCATTTTCGTTAAGACTTTCCCGTGGCTACAGACTTCACCAGAAGTCGTGCAACCATTCGTTGGAAAGGTATTTTCAATGGCTTCAACTTTTGTGTTTAGCTAAAAGCGCAGATCTGGCCAAATCACATTTAAAAATGACCATGAAGTTCACTGCGTGCAGAATACAGATTCTGCACGCATCTTAAGGCGGAATGAATGACATCAGTTCATCTTCCTCCCCAAGGCGATCTTCCCAAATCATTCCAGAATTTCCTCCACCCTTATTCAACCTCATTAGGCCAATACTCTTCACAAAACCATCACTCATCATCACATAGAAGAAGAGTGTGGTTGAAGAGATCTAAAATCTAGAACACAGGTCCTAGCATGGCCAAACCTAGAAGACTTCTTCTCTCCATCGAGACTCTCTTGAGCCGATGACTCTCCTAGGAAGATAACTATAGATCTAGCACCAAGGGAGAGGGTAGGAAACTCACATCGGTTCTAGCGGTACCACCATTTCCGGCCATGGATCGCGTAGTTCTCCTCGGCGACATCTTCTCTTTCACGGTGATGGCGGATTTTCCCCCGTAGAACTTGCTCCAGCAGTTTTCTCTTACCAGGCATTCTCACAGGAAATAGGGAATGAAATGAGCATGAAAAAGGCTAGGGTTTTCTCTCACCCTTATATATGGAAAGTTACACGGGTAGAGACACGACCGTGTCATTACCCGTGTCCTGCCTGGGCGAAGCGGCAACGATAGTTTCCATGTCGGTTCAATAGTTGACACGGGTAGGTACACGCCCGTGTCCTGACCCGTGTCCACATGACACGGTCGTGTTCCTCGCCGTATCCTTGGCCGTGTCTCGGGTTGCATCTCGATGAACTCAACTCGACACACACGGAATATGGGTGGAGACACGCCAGTGTCTACACATGTGTCCTATAATTCGTCGATCTCGGCACGCCTCGTCGAGTCCAACTCGACACACACGGGTAGGGACACGCCCGTGTCGCTACCCGTATCCCATGGTGTCGACACAGCTCCCCAGTCTCGACACGTCCTGTCGAGAGTAACTCGACACACACGGGTAGGGACACACCCGTGTCGCTACCCGTGTCACTTGGTGTCGACACTGCTCGCCAGTCTCGACACGTACAGTCGAGAGTAACTCGACACACAAGGGTAGTGACACGCCCTTGTCGCTATCCGTGTCACATGGTGTCGACACAGCTCACCGATCTCGACATGCCTCGTCGAGTTCAGCTTGACGCAAACACGCACATGGGTAGGGACACGTCCGTGTCTCTACCCGTGTCCCTTCAAAGCACTGATTTCTCCACTCCTCCACAAGTGCAGTCCAATTCCCTGTACAGCCCAGGACTCGAGTCAACCTTCCTGACTCAAAAACACACACTAGGGGCCTAGAGCGATTCGGGACGTTACAATAGGTCTTTAATCAGAGTTCTTTACAAGCAGTAATGCAGGAGCTTCTTGACTGATTTGATATCTGTTGTCCTTGGAGGTCCTGGAGAGTGTATTGAAGAAGAAGACTCTTGATATTGTATGCTTGTTCTTCTTCTTCTCAATGAAGATCACTGCCTGTCACTTGTATGTCTTGTATGCTTCAGTAATTTTTGTTTGTGTGAAGCTTTTTTCTGAATGAAGATTATTCTGTTGTAAGAATTCTTGTAGTCAGTATGTATCTGTGTATTTCTGACTGAGTAATTTTTTTTCTCTTTTTTTCACACTGATTATCGATCTGCTTTTCTTCTATGTCAATTCAAAAATTTGAATCCTCGGTAATTAATGCTGATGCCTTGAGAATAATCAGCATTGAATCATTTCCTCAACTGTCCCGTGGAAAATCGGCAAGTAATATTCCCGAGGAAGACTATAATTAATGCTCCCTCTAACGGATATATTCAGAGAATGTTAGAACATTAATTGTTCAGGAATTTCCGCATTAGAATGGGGACATAAGGCCGGAAATGGCTAAGTATGGAAACGTTGAACGAATAACAGAATTCGTCGAACTGAGTTACTAGTTCGTCGAGCTGAGATATTGTATTCGTCGACCAGACAGCTTCTTGTTCGTCGAGCTAAGTTCCAAGATCGTCGATCTGATAACAGAACTGCATGCTTCAGAACCTTTCCTTTCTGTCTGAAGTTCGTCGAGGTGACAATTGCATTCGTCGACTGGAGTTCAGCAACAATTCAGCGCTTAGTCGAGTATTTTGTGTTAACTGATATTCTGTGTGTCGACATGAATCTTCTGGTGTCGTCACAGTTTTTCTGGTGTCGACATTAGTGAGTGTCGACTGATTAGTCTAGGTGTCGACATAAATCTTCTGGTGTCGACATAGATGGTGTCGACATAGCTGGTGTTGACATTAGTGAGTGTCGACTGATTAGTCTAGGTGTCTACACAAATCTTCGGGTTCCAGAATTCGTCGAGTAGAGTACTGAGTTCGTCGACCTGAGAAGTTTACTTCGTCGACCTGAGAAGTTAAGTACTGGAGGTCCAAGTTCATCGAGCTCAGAATCTTGTTCGTCGACCAAAGTCTGAAGTTGGACTTAGAATAATCTGGAGTTATCCTGACTTTAGTTTGCTGAAGAATCCCAGTTTTCGTCGACCAGAGAATGAAGATCATCGAGCTCAGCTCAGAGAAATATCTCAAGTTCGTCGAGCTGAGAACGTCTTTCGTCTACCTGAGTTCGACGAACATCGAACTCATTTTTCTTAGCTTGAAATCTTTTAAGTCTTGAGTCTGATAGTCTTGTTTATAGCTAGTCCACCTGATGTTGACTCTAAGGACTTGCCCTAGACTCTAGGACACAACTTTGACCCTGGCTATACATGTTGGGTCATATCCTAAGTTAGTGAACCTAGCCCAAATCAACTAGGGATCCAACAATCTCCCCCTATTTGGGTGAGGTCACAAATAGACTCAAAACATAAACATAAAAATAAACAAAGTAAGAAAAAGATATATCTAGCAGAGAATTACCAACACATGCAGTAGATATATATGTACATATGCTTTGTTTAAACAGATAACACAGTTTGAAAGCAAATGCAGGGAGAAAAGCAAAGAAATTAAAACAAAGTAAGGATTACTTCTTCTGCTTCTTCTTTATGGTCTTGTCCTCTTTAGGCTTTTCTCTTGGCTTGGTAAAGATAATTTCTCTCTTTGGATCCAAAGCCTGTGCATGTGTCATTGTCATATCAGCTGCCCCAATAATCTTCAGTGATGTAGTTCTTGGGACAACTGCTTCAGGATGTAGCTTCATGTAATCATCAACATTAAACAGTTTGTTGGCTTTATCAAATCTTTTTAGTTCTTCCTTCCTGTATTTTGACATAGTTGTATATCCTGATATGTCTTTGCCTTCAGCTTTTGCTTTATTAATCAAGGAAAGACCAACAAGTTCCTGGAACCTGGCTATTTTAGCAAAGTTTGCTGTTTCAGGATCTTCAAAAGTAACAGGAGGTGAATCTGGTTTTTCAGGACTCTTAGCCTTCTGATCTGCAGAGATATATTGCTGTTGCTGCTGATGTTGTTGATGTTGTTGATGTTGCTGTTGTTGAAATTCTGAGGAATGATGTCTTTGCTGACTGCTTCCAGAAGATCTCCCTTGATGTCTCTGATAAGTTTGCATAGGGGCAGATCTCTGAGAGCTAGATCCAGAACCACCAGCAGATGAAGGAGGTGGAGGGGGTGGATCTTTTCTATATCTCTGAACTGGAGGAGGGGAATATTTTCTACTCCTTTTCTTCTCCTTTTGCTAATTTTTAGACAGCCACATCCATGCTGGCATGCCTTTGTAAGGAGTAATATTCTGGAGAATATAGATTGGAGAATCATTCTTTGGGTTTGGCTTAGCAGCAGGAGGAGGAGGGGCTTTCCTTTTCTTTGATAGCATTTTCTTCTTCTTCTTGGAAGCTTCTTCATCTGAATCTTCTTCATCATCATCTTCATCATCATCACTAGCAGAACCCTGTGGGTTATCATATAGAGCATCCAATGCTTTCAAGGCTTTATCATAAGTAGCAGTCTTTTTTGTAGCAGGAGCAGAGGTTTCAAAGGCTAGAGTTTCAGCAGGGGTTGAAGAAGAGACTATACAAGAATCAAAAGTAACTGGGACAGAGCTTTCAGCTGCTGCATTATTTTCTTCTTCAATGTCAGCCAAGATCAACTCATCTAGATCTGGCATAGGGGAGTCATCCATCACAAAGATTGGTGCTAAGATAACTTCTGGAGGGGATGGAATGACTGCAGAGGTTGGTGTAGAAACAGGAATTACAAAGCTGTCACATAGTTGCTTAGCAATTACTTGACTGATAGGAGGAGTATAAGGTACAATAGCCAAATGTAGCTTAGTGAATGTTGTTGGAGGAGGATGCATATAGGCAGTATCAAAAGTTTTCAGCAATCCTTGTAAGTTAACTGTGGGATTTAGCATAAAATAACCAACAGTGTCATCAGTATCCATATAAGTATCAATAAAATCAATTAAATCTTTATCTATACAATCTGTATATGCTGCTGTGGGGACTGGGGTATCTGCTATTGCTGGAGCTGAAGTGTCTGAAGCTGTTGCTGCTGCTTCATCATCAGGCATCTCCCCCTCCCTGGTTTCAGGGGGAACTGAGGCCAGGCCCCTGACTGAAGAGGTGGCAGCAGTGAGGGCAGATATTTGAGCAGATAAGGAGGTAATGGTGGTAGCAAGAGGTGTAATGTCCTCTGCTATAAGGGATTTAAGAATGGGAGTGATGATGGTGATGATAGAGGATATGGTAGAGGGGTCCAATGAGAAAGTTGTAGATGGTGTTGCAGTTGGTGTGGAAGAGGTGGCAACCAGTGATGGAATGGAGGGTGGAACATCAGGTATGTAAAGATTTGATGGTGATGAGGATGGAGGGGTGCCATCTTACATCATGGTGTCTGTGGGTAGGATGTAAGATGGTATGGAAGATAAATGTGGGGGAAGTGGAGACTGTGGTGGTGTAGAAATGTAGGTGTCATGAGGGGATTCACGAGGTGTGGGTTGTTGATTTGCCTAAAGGGAGGAAGATGGAATGTCAATGATGTGGAATGGTACAGATGGGGTGACTTGGGATTGTGTTGTTGTTGGAAGGGGGGCTGGAAGAGAAGATGTGGAAGGAATGCTCTCTTCAGCAGGGTGAGGAGTGGCTTTGACAACCCTTGTGCCTTCAGAATCTTTGATGGAAGAGGTGGAAGCCTGAGAGGGCTTAGTGATGGTCCTCTCCCATCTGCAAAATAAGGCACAGGTCAGCCTTTTACTGTCATTTAGAATTTGGTCTGGGAGACGAGGGATTCAGCAGCCTTTTCCTGTAGGAAGATTCCCAGAATTATTCCAAAGCATACTTCCTTCTTAGTATTCTTCTTATTTATCAAGTCAAAGAGTAGTTGTGCCCAGTCGATTTGCTTCTTGTTGATAATTGCACACATAACTAGAAACTGTTGTCTGGTGATGTAGTCGTGTGCTGTGTGTTTGCCCAGTAGTACTTTGCCAACAAAGTCTGCTAAGAATTTATATGGCGCAGACAAATGTTTCTTCAACAGTTTATGGGGATTGTCTCCAGCATATTCCATGAGGTTCAACATCATATCAGACTCCTCTGTGTCAAGTTCGATGTCCTCTTCTCCATTTATCAATCCGAAAATCTCAGTTAAGAGAGCGGGGGTTAAAGAGATTAAATTACCCGCGATGGTGCCCGTCAATAGATTTTCTTCTGTGGACGACAGGGTGTATACCCATTCCATGATTTTCGTACTGTGCAGTTTGATCCTCCTAGTCATCAGGGTTTTGAGTTCTTGCTCTTCAAGGAGTTCCAAGATGTATAGAAAGATTGGATCCAAATGCTGAAATGAATCGAAATCCACATCAAATCCCGTGTCAAATTTCATTCCGACGAGATTGCTTGCCAGAGCCACCATTGAGATCACATGCAAGAAAGACAGAGAAAATGGCGATCAAGTGCAAGGGAACAGAAAGCGCGGGATGGAGGTCGAAGAAAACCTAGATATAAGGTTTTCCAGAATATGAATCGACAAGCTCCGTTCCACGAAAATAAAATTAATTCTTCGAACTGAGGTCGACGAAATGAGTTAATAATAAATAATTCGTCGATCTCATTCAGAAGACTTGAAGACAATTTGTCGAACTCCGGTCGATGAATATCTTATGAAGCAAAGTTCGTTGAGATCCGATCGATGAAAATTGTTTCACACAGAGAATTCGGCGAACTCCGTTCGACGAATATCTCTCAAACCTTCCATGGTTCGTCGAACTCCGTTCAACGAACTTTGGAAAATTCGTCGAATGCACACAAAACTTAAGCTAAGTCTTCTCCATTGATCATTCCCAGCGATTTAGAAAGAAAGAATGATTTTTCTCATCTAGAGGTTTGGTGAATATATCAGCTTTTTATAAATCAGTGTAGATATAGACAAGCTTAATCTTATTTTTGTCTATACAATCCCTAATGAAATGATGTCTTATATCAATATGCTTTGTCCTACTATGGTGAACTGGATTTTGTGCTATGGCTATAACACTAGTATTATCACAGAATAGGGTTGAATTATTTAAGTTGAACCCATAATCTAGAAGTTAATTTTGTATCCACTGCATCTGTGAACAACAGCTTCCTGCTGAAATATATTTTGCTTCAGCAGTGGATGTTGACACTGATGTTTGCTTCTTACAAAACCATGATACTAATCTCAAACCCAGGAACTGACAAGTTCCTGAAGTACTTTTTCTATCAACCCTACATCCAGCAAAATCAGCATCAGAGTATCCAGTTAACTCAAATTCTGATTCAGCAGGATACCATAGGCCTAGATCAGGACAACTCTTTATATATCTTAAAATCTTTTTTAAGAGAATTAGATGAGATTCTTTAAGGTTCACTTGGAACCTAGCACAAATGCATGTAGCAAACATAATATCTGGCCTACTTTTTGTGAGGTATAAAAGGGACCCAATAATGCCCCTATAAAGTTTGTAATCTTCAGGTTTTCCTGGTATATCAGTGTCCACAACAGCATTTGTGGCCATGGGAGTTTTCTTTGCTGAGGCATCAGCCATCCCAAACTTCTTTAGAAGTTCTTCAACATATTTTGCTTGTGAGATGAAGATGCCATCAGGGAGTTGTTTCACTTGGAAACCAAGGAAATATGAAAGCTCTCCCATGCTACTCATTTCAAATTTAGAATGCATATGGTCAGAAAACGCTTGCACAATTTTGAATCTGTAGAGCCTAATATGATGTCATCTACATAGATTTATACTAATATTATTTGGTCCTTATGATGTCTAGTGAAAAGGGTTTTATCTACAGTTTCTCTTGTAAATTTATGCTCTAATAAGAAACTTGTTAAGGTCTCATACCAAGCTTTTGGAGCTTGCTTTAGACTATAAAGAGCCTTATTTAATCTAAAAACATAAGAGGGATAAGTTGGAGAAACAATAGCTGGAGGTTGTTCTACATAAACCTCTTCTTGTAGCACTCCATTTAAGAAGGCACTTTTCACATCCATTTGAAATACTTTGAACCTTTTGAATGCTGCATAGGAAAGGAAAATCCTTATAGCTTCCAACCTTGCCACTGGTGCAAAGGTCTGATCACAGTCAATTCCTTTCTCTTGCCTATATCCTTGAGCAACAAGTCTAGCCTTGTTCCTTACAATGACTACTTGGGCATCAAGCTTATTCCTGAAAACCCATTTGGTTCCAATAACTGGATAGTTTTGGTATCTTGGAACCAAATCCCAAACTCTACATCTCTCAAATTGATTTAGTTCCTCTTGCATTGCAAGGATCCTGTGGGGATCTTGCTCAACATCATGAATGGTTAGAGGTTCAAACTGAGAGAGAAAACAGGCATGCATCAAGTCTTGGTTGAGTTGATGCCTTGTCTGTACAGCTGCTAAAATGTCTCCAATTACTTGAGATCTGGGGTGATCCCTAAGTGTGACAAAATCAGTGGGTGGACTTGGTTATGCACCAGCATTTTGAATAAGTTCCTCTTGTGGAATTATGTTTGCTGTTGGTTGAGGCTCATGTTCTTCAGCTTCATCTTCTTCACTATCTTCAATGACCTATGGAGAGGGATGAGTGGGAACCTCTTGGGTGAGGTTTAGTCCATCCAATGTCTCAGACAAGTGGCGTACCTGCAAGTTGGTGATGGTAGAAACTTCTTTCTCCTTGAAATACATGTTAGTTTCATGAAAAGAAACATGAATTGATTCTTCTACTTTTAATGTTGATTTATTGAATACCCTATAAGCCTTGCTTACTTGGGAGTATCCTAGAAAAACTCCCACTTCAGCCTTAGCTTCAAACTTTCTAATGTATTTCTTATTGTTATTGTGTATATAGCATGTACAACCAAATACTTTAAAATAGTTAATTTTAGGTTTCTTCCCTTTGAGTAATTCATAGGGAGTCCTATTCTTTAGTTTGTGAATTAAACTCCTATTCAGGTCATAGTTTGCAGTGCTTACAGCCTCTACCCAAAAGGTTAGTGGCATGTATGCATCAGCAAGTAATGTACATGCAGCTTCAATGAGTGTTCTATTTTTCCTTTCAGCTACCCCATTTTATTGGGGAGTTCTAGGAGCTGAGAAGTAATGCCTGATACCTTCCTTCTCACAGAACTCATGCATAAGAAGAGACTCAAACTCCGTGCCATGATCACTTCTGATCAATGCAACATGAGTAGAGAACACAATCTGTATGGTCCTGAGAAAATCTGTAAGAACCTTGAATGTATCTGACTTTGTTGTCAGAAAGAATACCCAACTAAACCTGGAGAAGTCATCCACTATAACTAAAGTGTAGGATTTCCCTCTTAAGCTTTGTACTACAATGGGTCCAAAAAGATCCAGGTGTAGCAAGTACAGAATCCTAGGTGAATCACTCTTATTAATTGATTTGAAACTAGTTTTAGTTTGCTTGCCTAATTGACAAGCCCTGCAGAGACCTTCCTTCTTGGAGGGAGTAGAAGGTATACCTCTAACAAGGTTGTGCTTAGATAACCTATCAATATTTTTCAGATTTACATGTCCTAGTCTTTTGTGTCATAAGTCATTCTGATTACTAGTTAAATTCAGTAAGCAGATATCAGTTGTGGCAGAAGAAAAGTTTACTAAGTAAATGTTTCCTTGTCTACTTCCAGTTAAAATAGTTTGTTTATTCTTATCAATAATAGAGCAAGTAGAAGGGTTAAAGTATACCTGATAACCATCATCACATAATTGACTTATGGAGATGAGGTTATGCTTCAGTCCACTTACATATGTCACTTTTCTGAATGTGACAGCTCCTATTTTTACTTCTCCAATTCCTTCTGACTGACCACATTTTGAGTCACCAAAGATAACCTTTGGCCCCAATTCGGACTTGTAGTTGAATAAGATGTCCTTACTGCCAATCATATGCTTGGAACAGCCACTGTCCAGGTACTAAGTTTCATTTACCCCTGGACACGTTTTCACCTGCAATACAAACAGTTAGTGATTTTTGAACCAGGTTACCTTGGGCCCTTTGTATGGCTAATAGGTGAAACTAGAAATAACATAAAATTCTGGCTGGGATTTATATCCTAGGGGGTGGTATCTCCTAGGTGGTATGGTCCAGTCAGCTAGGGGATTAAATGATTTACTAGAAGTATTTAAGTTTCTGTTAAAGTTATAGTTTTGGTTAAGTCTTCCTGGGTTCGACGAATTTATGTAAGTTCGTCGACCAGAGTTCGACGAATTAGATTGAGATCATCGATCTCTGCCCAGAGAATAAACTTGTTCATTCTCTGTGCCCCACGTTCGTCGATCTCTGCTCGACGAACCATACAAAGTTCGTCAATCGCAGTTAGATGAATAATGATAACTATAGTTGGTGTTCAGAGTTCGTCGCTCTGGGTTTGATGAACTGGCCCCTTTTCGTCGATCTGAGGTCGACAAAAATTGCTGAACTTTGTTTTTATTAGGTGTTTTCTATTTTTCAATTTTGTCCTTAGTTTTGATTTGTTCAAGGATTTTATTTACTTTATATACTTGATTAGTATTCTTTTTTCCTTTATCAGAAATAAAGTTTATGGGTTATGACAGGTGATTTTTCTGAATAATTGGTGGTTCACTAGATAATGCACCTAATCCTAACTTACTTCCATTAAATCTAGCATTAGATATGTTGGTAATTACTGCTAGTTGTTTGATTCTTCCATTTAGTGATTCTTCTAGCTGTTTTGCCTTATTTAATTCATCTTTCAGAAGGGTGATTTGTTCACTAAACATATCTATTTAATTTTTCAATTTAGTGTTTTCTAATAATAAGCTATCATAGTTAACTTGCTTATCTCTGAGAAGTTTGATTTCCTTCTCAGAGTTGATTAAGTCTAAACACATGATTTTAAAATCTGATTTGAAAGATTCTGAGCTATAATCAAACCATGATAATACCTGATCAACATCTGATTCAAAAGCTTCCTCATTTTCTGACTCTCCTTCTGAGTTTCTTCTTAAGGCATCAATTGCCATGAGGCAAACCTCTTTTGCTCTTTCTTCTTCATCATCTTCACTGGAGCTTGAAGATGTTGACTCCTCTTCAGTCTCACTCCAAGTCTCAGCTACAAACCCCTTTTCCTTCCTCTTATGTTTGCTGGAAGAGGGTTTGCTGATGAACTGTTTTCTGGAATCCTTTTCCTTTTCTCTTCGCTTCTCCTTCTTCTGATTCTCTAAACACTCAGAGAGGAAGTGCCCAGGCTTTCTGCATCCATAACACACCACCTCCTTTGTTGGTCTCTTGTCATACTTTGGCCTGTCATCCTTTCTTGCTGACTTCCTCCTGAAGTCCTTTCTAGCCATCTTGAAGAATCTCTTTGCAAAGAGACTCATGAGCTCTTCATTTGATGCAGTGGATTCTGATTCTTCTGAGGTATTGAATGCTATGTTCTGATCTCTTCTGGCTACAGGAGGTGTTCTTTGTTCAGCAGCCTCCCTTGTCTTTATTAATTGCTCATAAGATTTTAGTTTGCCCAATAGAGATTCAGTTGACATGTCATTCAAGCCTCTGGCCTCCTTGATGGGCCAAATTCTTTTGTCCCATGAGCTTGGGAAACACATCAGAATTTTGTCATTCACTTCAGTGAGAGTGATGACCTTGTCCAGAGTTTTTAGGTCATTAATAATTAAGCTTAATCTATTGTACATCTCTGACACTGTCTCAGCTTCCTGTTTCTTGAAATTCTCATATTGGGATATGATATTTGATCTCCTATCCTTCCTTTCATCAGCTAATCCATCAACCATTTGGTTCAGGGAATCCCAAATGGCTTTTGCTGATGTGCACTCAGCAACCTTCTGGAAAATATCATCAGACATTGTATGTGCCAATATATTCATGGCTTTTGCATCAGCCATCTTGGCTTTCCTGTAAGCATCATTATAGTCTGGAGGAGGTACTGCAGTCATATCTGTGGAAGTGCTTGGAGGAGCTGAAGGTGCTAGAGGTACTCCTGTTAAGATGGAAGCAAAGATATCTTCATCAATAGAATTCGTATACAACTTGATTCTTGCCTTCCAGATTCCAAACTTTTGCAAGTTGTAAACTGGATGTCTGGTGCTTGCATAATCTTTATTCTGTGCCATGGTTGTGGTTCTACTTTAAAATGTGAACAAAGTGATATGTAGATCTAACACAGGATCTTTGGTTCAAGGATTAACTTATGCAACCAAAGGAACCTTGCTCTGATACCAATTGAAAGTGAGGGTTAGATCTACAATACTCTAGAGGGGGGGGGGGGTGAATAGAGTATATTTAAAATTTGTTAGGTCTCAAATAAAAGTGCTGATACAGCTTTTGCTGTAAACTGAAAGAGTGCAGTAATTAAGAAAATAGAGAATAGAAAATAATAAACTTAATCACAACCACACAACAAGAACAAAAGAAAAAGATAGACAACCAGACGACACAAGAAATTTATAGTGGTTCCCCAACCTGGGTACATCCACTCTTCTACCACCCTTGGTAGGAATCCACTCAGGTTTTTGATCAGGTGCCTGACACCAATGGGTTTTGATCAGGTCCCCAAAAACCAACTCAAGTCTTTTGGTTAGGAGACTTGCAACCAGGAATCACTTTTGAAGGGAGATGACAACCCTTTATACAGGAGGGGGTGAGAGAGTGATTTTATCTTCTCTTTCTCAATAAACTGAGAAGACTTAAGTGGAATGATGTTAACAAAAGCTCCCCCATGAGATGTAGAATGGTTCAGGGAAGATCTGGAAGCTTTGCAATAGGGTGATAGGTCTTCAATCAGAGTTCTTGACAAGCAATATTGCAGGAGCTTCTTGACTGATTTGATATCTGTTGTCCTTGGAAGTCCTGGAGAGTGTATTAAAGAAGAAGACTCTTGATATTATATGATTGTTCTTGTTCTTCTCATTGAAGATCATTGCCTGTCACTTGTATGTCTTGTATGCTTCAGTAATTTTTGTCTGTGTGAAGCTTTTTCTGAATGAAGATTATTCTGCTGTGAGAATTCTTATAGTCAGTATGTATCTGTGTATTTCGGACTGAGTAATTTTTTTTATCTTTTTTTCACACTGATTATCGATCTGCTTTTCTTCTATGTTTATTGAAAAATTTGAATCCTCTGTAATTAATGCTGATGCCTTGAGAATAATCAACATTGAATCATTTCTTCAACTGTCCCGTGGAAAATCGGCAAGTAATATTTCTGAGAAAGATTGTAATTAATGCTCCCTCTAACGGTCATATTCAGAGAATGTTAGAGCATTAATTGTTCAGGAATTTCCGCATTAGAATGGGGACAGAAGGCCTGAAATGTCTAAGTCTGGAATCATCGAATGAATAACAGAATTCGTCGAACTGAGTTACCAGTTCGTCGAGCTGAGATATTGTATTCGTCGACCAGACAGCTTCTTGTTCGTCGATATGAGTTCCAAGATCGTCGAGCTGATAACAGAACTGCATGATTCAGAACCTTTCCTTTCTGTCTGAAGTTCGTCGAGCTGATAATTGCATTCGTCGACTGGAGTTCAACAACAATTTTGGGCTTAGTCGAGTATTTTGTGTTGACTGATATTCTGTGTGTCGACATGAAACTTCTGGTGTCGACACAGGTTTTCTGGTGTCGACATTAGTGAGTGTCGACTGATTAGTCTAGGTGTCGACACAAATCTTCTGGTGTCGACATAGCTGGTGTCGACATAGCTGGTGTCGACATAGCTGGTGTCGACATTAGTGAGTGTCAACTGATTAGTCTAGGCGTCGACACAAATCTTCTGGTTCCAGAATTCGTCGAGTAGAGCACTGAGTTCGTCGACCTGAGAAGTTTACTTCGTCGACCTGAGAAGTTAAGTACTGGAGGTCCAAGTTCGTCGAGCTCAGAATCTTGTTCGTAGACCAAAGTCTGAAGTTGGACTTAGAATAATCTGGAGTTATCCTGACTTTAGTTTGTTGAAGAATCCCATTTTTCGTTGACCAGAGAATGAAGATCGTCGAGCTCAGCTTAGAGAAATATCTCAAGTTCGTCGAGCTGAGAACATCTTTCGTTGACCTGAGTTCGACGAACGTCGAACTCATTTTACTTAGTCTTGAAATCTTCTAAGTCTTGAGTCTGATAGTCTTGTGGATAGCTGGTGCATCTGATGTTGACTCTAAGGACTTGCCCTAGACTCTAGGACACAACTTTGACCCTGGCTATACATGTTGGGTCATATCCTAAGTTAGTGAACCTAGCCCAAATCAACTAGGGATCCAACAGTCTCTTGCTAATATAGAGGAAGGCAAAAAGCAATTTGCAAATCGGTATATAATGTTGGTAACTGAAAACACCGCCTTAAAGGCGAGGATCCATGATCTCAACTGTGTTGTCAGAAAATTTGTAATAGGCCAAAAATTGCTGGACATGTTATTTGGAGCACAGTGTCATGGATCTGGGAAAGTTGGACTGGGTTACACGAGTCCAACGTTACCACCAAGCTGAAATAACCAGTATTCTAAACCTAGGACTAACACTAACAAATCTCAAAATAAGGTCAAAAGTTCTGGAAGGCTTTCCCCATCCTCAAGCACAAGCTCTAGTAACACGATAAAGGCAGCATCCGCTGCTTACACACTGTGTGCAAACTGTCAAAAGTTTGGTCACACATCTGGCTTGTGTTTGAGGAAAGGTGCCAAGAAAAATTTGCAAGTATGGCTACCAAAGTCTTCAACCTATCATATGGGTGGGACAACTTGTGTAACAAGAACTTTACCCTCATCTTCTTGTCAGGTGTGTTGGCAGGCTAAGTACAACGGGAGAGTGTGGTACTTGGACTCCGGTTGCTCCAAGCACATGAAAGGATACAAAGACAAATTCCTTAACCTGGAGATGAAGAAGGGAGCCATGGTGACATTTTGGTACAATTGCAAAGGTCGTATTCTTGGAATCGGCATTTTTAATGTTCTGTTTGTAAATGGACTTAAGCATAATCTTATTTCTATTAGCAAACTTTGTGATAAGGGTCTCAATGTTATATTTTAATCCTCTACAAACACTTACAAAATTATTGATATCAAAACTAACTGCTAGTGTATTACTTGCAACTCATAGAACTCATAATATCTATACTCTTAGTTTTGATGATATATCTGCATTTGATTTGAAATGTCTAGTTACCAAGAATGAGGAATTAGATCTTTGGCATAAGAGATTAGGACATTCTGGAAGTAAGCTTATTGTTAAACTATCTAAGAACAAGCTAGCTTGGGAACTCCCCACACTTAGTTGTAGTTTAAACTCCTTATCTGGTCCATGCCAAAAAGGCAAATTTGTTAAGACCTCGTTCAAAAGTAAAAATGACGTTTCCACAACTAGACCACTAGAACTCATTCACGTGGATCTGTTTGGTCCACTTAATACATGTAGTCTATGTGGCAAACGATACACGTTCGTTCTTATAGGTGACTTTTCACATTACTGATGGACGATCTTTCTTGCAAATAAATCTGACACTTTAGTGAATTCTCAAATCTTTGCACGAGACTTCAAAATGAGAAAAGTTAAAAATTAAATGCATTAGATCAGATCATGGAGGTGAGTTTGAGAATGAGAACTTCACAAACCCGTGTGACACTTTAGGGATAAAGCACGAATTCTCTGGCCCTCGCACTCCACAACAGAATGGAATTGTGGAGAGAAAGAACCAGACGCTTCAAGAGTTAGCTCGCACAATGCTCGCCGAGTTCGGCTTGCCATGATATTTTTGGGCTGACGCGGTTAACACGACATGTTATGTGATGAACTGATTCATGCTTTGCCCCCTTATTAAATGAACTCCATATGAGCTATATTTTGATAAAAAACTGACCGTGACGTATTTTAGGTTCTTCGGTTGCCCATGTTTTGTTTTAAACACTAAGGATCACTTACAGAAATTTGATGAAAATTCTGATCTAGTCATCTTCTTAGGATACTCGAGTATACGTCGTGCCTATAGGGTCTACAATAGGAGAACCTTAGTTGTTGAAGAATCGGCTCATATACATTTTGAGGAAAATATTCCAACTGAAGTACCTAGGCTGAATGAAGAGGAAATTGATGATGATGCTCAGTTAGAAGTAAGGAGTGAGGAGAAAGTAGCATTAGATGACGTTCCAATTCATCTAGATGAATATAATCCTATGAGTACTTTAAATTTCTTAAAAGAGCATCTTCGAGAACTAGTAATAGGAGAGCCCTCTCATGGAGTTCGAACTAAATCTACACTACATGAATCATTTTCAAATTTATGTTTTCTGTCTGATATTGAACCCAAGAACATCTTGGAAGCCTTAAATGATGAATCATGGTTCTTAACAATGAATGTGGAGCTAAATCAATTCGAGAGGGGTAAAGACTAGTTTTTAGTAGAACGACGACATAGTCAACCGGTTATAGGTTTGAAATGGGTCTACAAAAATAAACTTGATGGTGAATCTAGGATAACTAGGAATAAAGCTAGGTTGGTGGCACAAGCATACTCTCAGATAGAGGGAGTGGATTTTGCGGAATCATTTGTACTAGTTGCATGTCTTGAGTCCATCCGTATGTTTTTGGCAATTGCAAGTTATAAACAAATGAAATTATATCAAATGGATGTTAAGAGTACATTCTTAAATGAATATATCAAGGAAGAGGTCTATGTGGAGAAACCACTCGGTTTAAGAATGTCGCCTACCCGAACCATATATACAAGTTGGTGAAAGCCTTATACGGCTTGAAGCAAGCACCTCGTGCTTGCTATGATAGGTTCACGACCTTTTTACTAGAACATGGTTTATGATGGGTAGGTTGGACACCACTCTGTTTGTGAAGCACAAAAACGTAGATATAATTATTTTATAAATCTATGTGGATGATATCATTTGGGGGGCCAGGAATGAAAAGTTATGTGAAGAAATTATCACCCTAATGAAATACGAATTTGAAATGAGCCTAGTAGGAGAACTTATCTATTTCTTAGGATTTCAAATTTCTCAACGCAAAGATGGTATTTTTATAAGTCAATCAAAATATATCAAAGATGTGCTTGTGCGTTTTGGGTTTTAGAATCTAAAACAAGTCAAAACTCCTATTTACTAGAGAAATATTTCATGAATCAAGAGTAAAGGTATTCTTTCTCGATGTCTAGAACTCGCCTTATAACGATTCTCAAGACTTGTATACCTTAATCTCAATAGCATGAATATGATATAGGCATTTTTTGGCCAGTTTGAGGCTTTGCACCAGTACCTAACATTTTAGCTTTGCTTAAAACTCCTACACACTCATCTAAATTATTTTTTGAATTTTACCGGTTTCAAAATAAAAGTAAAGTAAACTATTTTCACGCATTTAGAAAAATAAAAATCTAAATGTATACTAAATATTTAGTTTTACATAAAATTCTACTAATACGTGCACTTGACTAGGAACACATTATGACCAACAGTTCTACTCCAAAATTTAAAATTCAATTAAATCGTAAAAATCCTCTGAATACTATGTAAAAGTTAAATACTATGGATTTTTCCTGTGAATAAATATAGAAATAATGATCTTTCTAAATAAAATTAAACCTAAAGTTTTTTGTTATTTCTTAAACTTCCCGAGGTGTACCCTGTGAGGGCTCTCACCGATACTAGGAGGTAAGATGGGGTGAAATCCCAAACATCTCTTTCTAAGAAATTAAGTTTCGTTTTTTTAATTTTTTTATTCTTTTTGAATTTCATTTTTGTAAAAACTAATTATCAAGTAATTTTTAAAAAAATTCTTAATTTTTTTTTAAAAAAAAATTGGTTTTTTTTGAAAGAAAAGAAAAGAATTATATAGAAGTCATATATTTTTTTATGTTTTGCTAGAAAGCAGGTTAAACTAGTGAGAAATTTCTCCCCCTATACTTAAATAAAACATTGTCCCCAATGTATTAAAATTAAAAGCAATGGAAGAGAAAACTTCTCTGAAGAGTCCAAATCCGCACCAAGTTTGACTTGAAAGCAAGTACTAAAGCAAAACATGATATATATATTTTTGATATTTTTGGATTAAAATAAACAAAAGTACAAGACAATGTTGATAATAATAAAAAGAAAAGATACAGTAGTCCCGCTACAAACTCGAAATAAAAAGGGAACCTAATCGTCATCGCTATTGCACCCCTACTACTGATAGTAAGTCCGCAATCTCACGTGAAATATGTGTCACTGAGGAAGCATGACTTTGCTCTAGCGTGGAAAATCGTCCATCAAAACACACAAAACACTGGTCAAAATGGGTCTGCAACTGGTCCAGCTGAGTGTGAATTGAACTAAATTGATGATCCCAATAGGTCGAAGGACCTGTCGCTAGGGAAGAAAGCTACGGTGGTGGAAGCTACAGAGAGTGAGGAGTGCCACTGGGACTGCCCTGAGATGAATGTCAAAGTCTCCACCACCAACTATTAGAGGGATAGCCTCAAACTCGTCACCACGTCTTCGCGCAAAGCCGAGGGCCTGGAGAGTTTGGAACTAAATGGTATGCGGCGTCTGAATGCAGAGCATCTATGGGAGAGTATCCCAGATCCACATTTGTTTGGCGAGATGAGTGATGAAATTACCGTCATGGACGGCTACCAACCTCGCATTCTCAGCCCGATGCCAAAAGAAGATCGCAAGCGCGTGGCCTATGTTGAGTGGGAATCAGTAGAAAATACTATATAAATATAGTAAGTCCACCCAAGTCATCACGCCATGGCCATCCCCACGATTGGTGAGCGTAAGGGTGAGGAGGTTGTGGAGAATACATAGGGAGGTGGAAATGCGGTGGCAACCTTTTGATTTTTTAAGAGTATAGGGGACGATGTCATTGTTGAATTCCAACAAAAAGGTAAGAAGGTTGAAGTCCTAAGTGAAATCAGAATGAAGGGTGGAATATGCGGGAGTGAGAGAATGCCTCATCAAAAAATCCCCTCGCAACATTGAGTTAGCGGATGGTGAGTTGATGCGTTGCCCTGCCCTTTTGAAAGATGATAAAATCATCTTCCACACCACAACAAAAATCAATAGAAGACAAGATCTCGGCGTTAAGTTCAAGGAAGGCATGCCACAACCCACATTTTCTCTGCATTTAAATAATATATCAGAGTAAGAGAAAACACACGTCATAATGTCACACCGTGCAGGGGATAACTGCAAGGTCTCAATAAAGAACTCGAACATAACACTTTATATGAAATCATCAAGTTTATTATGAAGAAAGCTGTAATTTAAGTTAAGTTTTGGAGGTCGTATCCCTCGGTTCTGTGGATCAACTAGTCCATAAGTGAAAATATGAATATACATCATGGAAAATACTTTGTTTATATAGATTAACATCCTACATGAGCATAAACATCCAAATAGGACAAGTCATGATATGCATACCTCTAGGTTTAATATAAGTATAGAAATAGCTTTTACATTTATTAAAATATAGTGACTTTGGTTTAAAATAATGTTATGAATGAGATAGTCAAAATGATACTTTTTATAGTTCTTTAAAATAACTAACATGCAATCCTAACATAAAACCTTCCTAGAGAGTAATTAAACCACAATTCATCTAGAAGAGAATAGGAAGCTAGCAAGTAACTTAACAATATAAAAACACCACTGGGCGTTAACAACCTGACACGAACCCACCAAAAAAATAATGTATGTCTGAACTAATCAACAAAACAACAACACTACCTTACAATGGTGAGGAAATGACGACTGCAACAATTGCAGAATACCAACAACCACCAACTCTAGCAGCTCAACCGGCTACTGCTCCAAACCTAAGGCATTCCAAAGAAAATAATACCTTGGCAAGAAAATTCAAGTAGCAAAGAAATATCAATTTCAAATGAAAGTAAAGGAGTCAAAGGGTTACCAACCCAAACCGAAAAACTGGAAGGAAAGCATTAACATTCAACCACAAGGTAAAAGGTGAGAAAGAACTCACAAGGGTTCGACATCCCAGGTTGCACAAAGTGCGATAAAACTATAAGCTTTATAAACATATACACAAGTATGTATATATAAAAACAGTAGCAAACTCATCATAGAATGAGCATAAACACTAGAAAAATCGGGCACCTGCGGTGGTGGGAACTTACCCAACACACCAACAGTAAAAACTTCAAAATGGCCCAAGGAAAGGTGGTCTCATTTATCGACACTCCCATAACCGGGGAAAAAACCAGCACTTAGGTCACGTGAATCTACCCAACACACCAACTGTCACAAACCCGGACCGGGTAAACCCACTAGGGCAAAGATTCACAAAACAAGTTACTGGGGCGATGGTATATTCCACTAACACCCACATACCAAAATATTCCAAACATCCACAAAACCTATAAAACCTC
This sequence comes from Platanthera guangdongensis, assembly GCA_039583875.1. Classification (NCBI taxonomy): domain Eukaryota; kingdom Viridiplantae; phylum Streptophyta; class Magnoliopsida; order Asparagales; family Orchidaceae; genus Platanthera; species Platanthera guangdongensis. The sequence goes on along the minus strand of CM077158.1, from coordinate 125,629,357 downwards.
AACCAGAAACACAGGTTTTACTCCAATGAAAATAAGGAAGAAAAACCCCAAAAACAACCCTAAGGCCATACTTGATGAATTGGACTCAATTCAACAAGAATAATCTAAGTCCACACTGATTCGTCGACTACACTCGACGAATACAATAGACACTCAACGAATTATACTTAATAAAAAAATTGGTTGACTTGACACTCGACAAATTCGAAAAAATAACCCAATTCTATGGGAAATTCGTCGAGTACAGTCGACGCCTAGCCCAGTTCACTCAGCACACTCAACGCCAAAGTAGTCTCACTCGACGCCTGGACCTAACTCAATGGTTTTTACTTCACCCAATGCCTTCACTCGACGTCTAGCTTAGTCCACTCACCATAGTCGAAGCTAAAGGCATTAACACTCAAAGCACTCAACGACATCTGGTCCATGCGACGCTCTCGATGCCAAACTGCCGACAAATTCGTCGAGATTTCAAGACACATATTCCTTGGACTCACAAATCACTCGATGCTTTCGACTCATAGACGATAATTGATGAATTCGTTGAGAATAGTCAATGAATTTGACTTAGCCTCACCGACACTCGACGCTCTCGATGCCAAAACCAAATCACTCAACGCCAAGCCTCATACTCGATGAATTTGTCGAGATTACTCGATGAATCAGACTTTACTCAATGCCTAGACTATTTGATGATTTTGACTTAGTCCAAAACCCATACTTGACGAATTTCACTCAGGCTGACCCCACTATATTCGACGAATTTAAGCTTAAGCTAACTGTCATACATGAAGAATTTTACTTAGGCTAACTGTCACCTAATCGATGGGTTTACTTAGGCTAACTGCCATCTAATCGACGAGTTTACTTATGCTAACTGCCATCTAATCGACGAGTTTACTTAGGCTAACTGCCATCTAATCTACAGATGGACCTTAACCGGAAATCCAACACTACGCAACATATAGGCCTTGTCCGAACCCTACACAAAGGAAGACATAGCAAGGGGAATAAATCATCACTTGCCTCAAATCGCCTGAAATCCGGCCACACAATTGGTCCTCCTCAAGGATCTGGCCGAAAGAACACCTCAGCAATGATTCCTGAAACTTTTCGGTGAAAACAAGGGTCAAAAACGAATTCCATATGCCCAAAACTCAAGAAACGGGAAAAACTCACCATATGAATGTAGATCTCGGCGAGAGCTATCTGAATCTACCCTCCGACGATGATTTCGTGCACCGGAGCTCCTACAATCGACGAACGAAAGCTCTGCAATGATCGCCGCTTTCCCTCTTTTGCAAATCAGTTTGACGTCTTTGGGAGAGATGATGAATAGGGTTTCCGTCATATCGTAAGGGTATTTATACTTATTATATTTTATTATTATTATAATAAACATCCAAACTACCAAAAAAATCCAATGAACTCGGAATTCCACGAAATGCGCACTGAAGCTAAATATCGATGCTACGAATCCAACAACGAATTCAAAATCAAAATCCGACAAATCATACTCGGGTAAGAACTCCCTGATGTCCAAGACATCGAATATCCAAAAAAGGCTCCACCGAGTTCCAAAACAAACCCAACTCGCAAGGGAAATCTCAAAAACACACTAGAAATTATGCAAGCTAATATTCTAAGTCAAAACCTCGAATACCAATGAGCAAAAGCCACCTCCAGCAACGATACCCGTCAACTACGCATCAACGTAACTCCCTGACATCAAAAATACGCCACTAAAGGACTTAAAATAAATATCAAAAAAATTAAGGACGTTACAGCCACTCCCCCCTAAAAGAAAGCTTCGTCTCGAAACTTGGTACACAACTAAATCCACAAAAGAAGGGAAATAACCAAGGGTGATTGAATAGAAACACTTACCAAAATAAACTAGGAGAACAGATGAGGATGAGCCGCCCTTATAGCTGAATCCAACCCCCCAGTCACGCTCTCCACGTCTTGGTTTCACCCCAAAACTTTGACCATGGGTATTGTATTCCTTCGCAACACCCGATCTTGAGTATCTAGAATACAAACATGCATCTTAACATAAGAAAGGTTAGGCTAAAATTGGGCACCAAATCGAGAACATGTTGGTCACTAAGCACAAATATCTACAACTGGCTCACATGAAACACATCATGCACACCAGGGAAATTTGCTGGCAAACACAGCCTATAAGCTGATGCTCTGATGCGTTCAAAAACTAGGAAAGGTCCCACATACCTGTTATCCAACTTGTGCTTCCTTCCAAACCTCTTAACACAAGACATCATATAAACCTTGAGAAAAACCATGTCCCCAACTGTAAATTCCAGATCAATCCTTCTCTGATTAGCATTCTTCTCATAAAGCTCCTGAGCTGATCGAAGCTTCTCTCGAATATGCATCACAGAAGTATTCATTTCTTCTAAGGCTTCCGGACACAACAACGGTCCTTCACCATCTTCGACCCAAAACAAGGGAATCCTGCAATGTCTCCCATACAAAGCCTCAAATGAGGCCATCTGCAAGCTGTCCTCATAACCATTATTATAGGCGAATTCCATCAATCTGAGCCTCTCGTCCCACGCTCCCCCATCGTCCAAGATGAAACATCTTATCATATCCTCCACAATCTGATTTACTCTCTCTGTCTGAACATTGGTCTACGAATGATAAGCGATTGAATATCTGAGGTCGGTACCCAACCCTTCATGTAAACTTTTCCAAAAACAAGACATAAACCTGGAATCTTGATCTGACACAGTACTAATAGGTACTCTTTGTAATCTAATGATCTTTTCCAAATAAAACTCTACAATCTTCTTCATGGAGTAATCAATCTTGAACGACACAAAGTGAGCACACTTCATCAATCTGTCAACTATGACCCACATAGAATCCTATCCTCGGGGAGATCTCTACAAATTAGTAATAAAGTCCATAGAAATACTCTCCCACTTCCAACTTGGAATCTCCAAAGGCATCAGCTTTCCACCAGGCCTTCGATGATCCTCCTTAACGCGCTTGCAGGTGAAGCACTCAGACATTCTTCATTCCATACCATCAAATGATTTGCTTCAGATCTCTATACATCTTGGTAGAAACAGGGTGGTAGGCAACACTAGAATCATGCGCCTCTCTACACAACTTATCTCGAATATCCTCAACAGTATGGATACAATATCAACAGCGGTACTTCAAAGTACTGCGTCATCGATTGAAAAGTCTAGTAATTCCCCTTTCTTAGTCCTACTACGAAGGTGCTGCAAATCAGGGTCGTCCTTTTGATGTAGCCTTCTAAGAGTAATCTGTGAAGGCTCTTCTACTTCCAAGCAGCTTGGCGAGTTGCTACTTCCGACTGAGATACCCATTAACAAAAACTCTTCACCTAAGGAATCCACAAAAGATCAAAGATCTCTGCGGTCTTTCTACTCAAGGCATCGACTACCACATTATCTTTTCCCAGATGATATATACTTTCAACATCATAATCCGCGACATACGCTAACCATCTACATTTGCGCAGATTCAACTCCTTCTGAGTGAAGACATACTTCAAGCTATTATGGTCCATGTAAATCTTGCACAATGCGCCACACAATAGATGTCTTCATAACTTCAAGGCATAAATTACTCTCACAAACTCCAAATCACGAGTAGGGTAGTTCCTTTCATGTATCTTTAGTTGCCTCGACTCATACACAATTACCTTTCCTTCTTGCATCAAGACACATCCAAACCCGACGTGCGATGCATCCACATAAACAGCCTACTCCAATCCTTCGTTAGGAAAATTCAACGATGGAGCAGTGCACAATCTCTTTTTTAATTCCTGAAAAGCTTCATCACACTTATCGCTCCAAACAAATACTGCGTTCTTCTGAGTAAGCTTAGTAAGTGGCACAGATAATGGAGAAAATCCTTCCGCAAACCTTCTATAATACCCTGCCAACCCTAGGAAGCTTCTTATCTCTTTGGGTGTGGTAGCTCTTTTCCAATCCATCACGACTGTTATCTTTTTTGGGTCAACAAAAATTCCATTCTTATTCACAACATGACCCAAAAGGGAAACCTGAGGTAGCCAAAACTTGCACTTACTCAACTTTGCATACAACTTATGTTCTCTTAAAGCAGATAGAAATAAACGCAAGTGTTGGGCTTTCTCCTCAGCACTCCGGGAATAAACTAGGACATCATCAATAAAAATGACCATAAAATGGTCTATAAAATCTTTGAACACTCTGTTAATCATGTCCATAAAAGTAAAGGGTGCATTCGTCAATCCAAAGGTCATTACCAAGAACTCAAAATGTCCATGTCGAGAACGAAAAGCGGTCAGTGGAACATCCATCTCAAGTGTTCTCAACTGATGGTCGCCTGAACGAAGGTCAATATTCAAAAACACCGTACTACCATGCAACTAATCAAACAAATCATCTATTCGTGGCAAGGGATACATTTTCTTACTAGTTACCTTATTCAATTCCCTATAATCGATGCACAACCTCATAGATCCATCCTTATACTTTACAAAAAACACAGGAGCATCTCAAGGAGAAGAACTTGGCCTAATGAATCCACACTGCAAAAACTAATCCAGCTGGGTATGCAACTCTTCCAGCTCACACATGGCCATCCGATACGGTGCCTTAGCAATAGGGCAAGTATCCAGCTCCAAATCAATAACAAATTCCACATCCCTCTCAAGAAAAAGACTAGGAATACTAACTGGGAAAACATCTAGAACATCCTCGACACCGCAAGAACATCCTCGACATGCGGCAAACTACCAACATTTTCCAAAATAGAAACCAAACAAGCCGGAATCTAAAAGTTTTCGAGCACATACCGCAGAAATGATCGGGGAGTCCTGGCATGGAAAAACATACACACTCCTGGGGTGGCCGTTGTCCATCTTGAAATCCAACAGCTTAACCTTGCATTGGATAACCGCATCATATCTGGACAACCAGTCCATTCCCAAGGTCACATCAAAGTCCTCCAGGTCCAACACCTTCAAATCTGCAAAGGCTAGAAAATTGCCTAAAAAATATGACAACTCTGGATACCCTGGTCTGACACCACCAAATCACTAGAAGGAAACTTAACGTGAAATGAATCCCCAACTAGATTGAGAGTCAGACAATGATGGTCTATGAAAGTCCTAGCCACGAACGAGTGGGTAGCAACAAAATCAAAAAGAACTCGCGCCCAATGGTTCTTTACCTTAAACTTCCCTATAAAATCGTATACGTAACTAGACGAACAAACATCAAAACTACAACTACGAGCTAAAAGATAGAACTAGATTAGAATCTAACCTGAGATCACTTGGGTGGATGCCTGTGCTTACTCCATAGTCATCACATTCAACTTGCCCTTCCCTTTGTCCAAAAGTTGTGGCGGCGACAAAGCTTGAAGTTGTGTTGGATCCCTAGTAAGATTGGGCTAGATTCACTAACTTAGGATCTTATGACCCACAATGTATAGCCAGGGTCATAGTTGTGTCCTAGAGTCTAGGCCAAGTCCTTAAAAGCAACAGTGCATGGACCAACCATCATCAGACTGCCAGAGACTCAAAGACTTAGAGATTTTCCAGAGACCAAGTAAAATGAGTTCGACGTTCGTCGAACTCAGGTCAACGATAGTCATGCTCAGCTAGACGATCTCAGAGTAAATTCTCTGAGCTGAGTTCGACGAACTTGGTACTCAGGTCGATGAACTTTGGAAACTATACTTCAACACTTCAAGATCAGAAAACACCTATTTATTCTAAGTCCAGAGTCAGACTTTGGTCGACGAACTTGATTCTCCGCTCGATGAACTGTGACCACAATATCTAGAGTTATCCAGCAGCAGTTAAGTGGTTCTCATCTCGACGAAACCAATTCTTAGGTCAATGAATTATGGATACTTCAGTTCAACACTTTCATCCAGAAACATCTGAAATTATTCCAAGTCCATATTCATCTCCAGTCGACTAAGTTAAAATCTCAGCTCGACGAACCTGAAACACAGAATAAGAAAGTCTGGATAATATAGTTTTTTGGTTTAGCTCGACGATCTTGGAACTCAGCTCGACGAACAGAAGTCATCTGGTCGACGAACTTAGAAACTCAGCTCGACGAAATGTAGACTCAGCTCGACGATTTCTGCTATCAGTACGATGAATCCAGACTTAGTCATTTTTCCATCCTTGTGTCTCCATTCTACTGCAATAATTCCTGAGTAATTAGTGCTCTAATACTCTCTGAATATAACCGTTAGAAGAGCATTGATTATGGTATTCTCCAGAATTATTGCCTGCCGTTTTCCATGGGACAGTTGGGGAAATAATTCAATGTCGTTTATTCTCAAGGGCGTCAACATTGATTATAGAAGATTTCAAAATTTCAAAAGACCATTTTTGACAGGAAATATAAAAGAGATTTTCCCTCTTCTTCCTCCACGAAGTGAAATAGACAGAATACAGAAGTAAGATGGACCTATGATATAAAGACACACAAAAAAACACAATCAGTCTGCTCTCATTTTCTTACACAAGATTTCTGATATAGAAGAAGCCCTAGACCAGAACATCAGTCACTTTTGAAGAAGAAGAACAATCTATCAAATATCAAGAGTCTTCCTTCTTCATCTCTGTAGGACACTTCAAAGGACAACAAGAAATCCATCTGTCAAAGAAGTTCCTGGAGATCTCTCTGGTCAAGGTTGCAGATTGAAGGCCTACTCACCCTATGCAAAGATTCCCAGCCTGAACCCTTTTATATCTCAGGGGGAGCTTTGACAACATCACTGAACCCACATAGTCTTCTCATTATGATTGAGAAAATAACACTTTCATCACTCTCTCATCCCCACATCTGTACAGGGTTTTAATTCCCTTCAAAATTATTTTGGTTCACAAGTATCCTTCCAAAAGACTTGAGGTTTGGTTTTTGAGCACCTGATTAAAAGCTCATTGATGTCAGGCACCTGATCAAAAATCTGAGTGGATTCCTACCAGGGTGGTAGAAGAGTGGATGTACCCACGTTTAGGGGAACCACTATAAATTCTTGTGTTGTCTGGATTGCTCATTTCTTTGGTTTTTGTGCTGTGGCTGTTTGTTAGGATTACTGTTTTAATTTTGTTCCTGTACTAGATTAAATTCAAAATAAAATTTTATAAACCCTAAATACTCTATTCTCCCCCCCCCTCTAGAGTATTTCTGATCTAACAGCTCACTTTCAATTAGTATCAAAGCAGGTTCCTTTGGTTGTACAATCTAACCCTTGAACCAAAGATCCTTTGTTAAATCTAAATTTTATTTTTATTTCCATTTAGATTTATACACACAGCTATGGCACAGAACAAGGACTATGCAAGCACCAGACCTCCAGTTTTCAACCTAAATAGGTTTGCCATCTGGAAGGAAAGAATCAAATTGTATATGAATTCTATTGATGAAGATATCCACAACTCCATCTTGACAGGTCCCCCACAGCCATCTACCTTTATAGCAACATCTTCAAGCACAACTGTAGTTCCACCATCTGAGTGGACTGAGGCCTAGAAGAAAGCAAAGATTGCTGATGCCAATGCAATGAACATACTAGCACGGACTATGTCAGATGAGATCTTCAAAAAGGTTACTGAATGCACTTCAGCCAAAGCCATCTAGGATTCCCTAAACCAAATGGTGGCTGGATCAGCAGATGAAAGAAGAGATAGAAGATCAAACCTCATCACACAATATGAAAACTTCAAAAAGGATGAAGCAGAAACAGTTGAAGTGATGTACAACAGGCTTAGCTCCATCATCAGTGAGCTAAGGACCTTAGATAAATAAATCACCTTGACTGAAGTAAATGACAAGATCCTTCTGTGCTTCCCAAGCTCATGGGATTCAAGGATCTAGTACATCAAGGAGGCCAGAAGCCTAAATGAGATCTCCACTGAATCTCTTTCAGGCAAGTTAAAGTCCTATGAACATCTGATCAAGTCCAGGGAGGCAGCAGAGCAAAGAACACCTCCTCTAGCTAGAAAAGAACAAAGCATAGCATTCAAAGCTGCTGATGAGACAGAGACTCCCTCAAAAAATGAAGATCTCATGATTCTTTTTGCCAAAAGATTCTACAAGTTGGCAAGAAAAGATTTCAGGAGAAATTCATCCAGACAGGATGACAAACCAAGATATGATAAGACACCACCCAAAGAAGTTGTGTGTTTTGGATGCAGGATGCCTGGTCACTTCATCTCTGAGTGTCTAGAGAATCAGGACAAAGAAAAAGAAGAGAAAAGGATATCAGGAGACAACACAATAGCAGACCTTCTTCCAGCAAATAGAAGAAGAAGGAGAAAGGTTTTGTGGTTGAAACTTGGAGTGAGACTGAAGAAGAATCAACATCTTCTAGCTCCAGTGAAGATGAGGAAGAGGCAAGGGCCAAGGAGGTTTGCCTCATGGCAATTGATGCTTCCAGGAGCCATTCAGAAGAAGAGGAATAAGATAATGAAGCAGTTTCAGATTCTGAAGCTAACAAGGTATTGTCTTCTTTTGATTACAGTTCTGATTCCTTTAAATTTGAATTTAAAACAATGTGTATAGATTTGATTAATTCATAAAAGGAAATTAAAACTCTTAGGGAGAAAATAGGAATTTTAGAAAATGTAAACTCTGAAAATAATAGATTAAAAGATGAACTGTGTTTAGCCAATGAACAAATCATAATGTTGAAGACTGAGCTTAGTGAGGCTAAACAACTTGAGGAAACTCTTAATGTAAGAAGCCTCAAGCTGATGGACATCACAAGCACTATTAATGCCAGACTTAATGGCAAACTAGGCTTGGGTGCTTCTTCGGGTTTACCCCCTATTCTCAAGAAAAATATTTTGACAACCCCAATTAAATTTGTCTCTGAAAAAGGGAAAGAGAAAATAAACAATAAACCAACCCTAGATCAAATTCCAAAATCAATAAGTCAGAACAACAAAAATCAGAAACTATTAAAAATAAGATTCAGCAGAATTCATCGAACGCAGATCGACGAAATGTCACCAGTTCGTCGAACCCCACTCGACGAACGTTGAATGCAAACTATAGTTATAATTATTCGTCTAACTGCGATCGAAAAACTCTGTATGGTTCGTCGAGCAGAGGTCGACGAATGTGGGGCACAGAAAATGAATACATTCATTCTCTGGGCAGAGATCGACGATCTCAACCCAATTCGTCGAACTCTGGTCGACGAACTCACAAAAATTCATCGAACCCAGAAAGGATTAACCAAAACATTAATTATAACAGAAACTTATATAATTCCCGGAAAGCTTTTAATCCACTAGCTGATTGGGTCATACCACCTAGGAGATATCACCATCTAGGATATAAATCCCAACCAGAATATTCTGTTATTTCCAGCTTTTCATACCAGGAAAGCAAAGGACCCAAGGTAACCTAGGTCAAGAACATTTAACTGTTTTCATTGCAGGTGAAGATCTGTCTAACAAATAATCAAACATGGTACCTGGACAGTGGTTGCTCCAAACATATGACAGGCAGCAAGGACAATCTATCCAACTGTAAGTCCAAGTTGGGGCCAAAGGTGATCTTTGGGGATTCCAAATGCGGCCAGCCAGAAGGCTATGGAGCAGTGAAGATTGGAGGAGTTACTTTCAAGAAAGTGACATATGTCAAAGGACTCAAACATAACCTCATCTCCATAAGTCAGTTATGTGATGAAGGTTATCAGGTACACTTTCACTCATCCTCTTGCATTATTTCTAATAAGGAAAATCAAATAGTTTTAATTGGAAATAGACAAGGCAATATATATTTAGTTGATTTTCTTTCTGCCAATTCTGATATCTTCTTACTTAATCTTACTAGTAACCAGAATGATTTATGACATAAAAGAGTAGGTCATGTTAATATGAAAAACATTGCTAGGCTATCTAAAGACAACCTTATTAGATGTCTACCTTCTGGTCCCTACAAGAAAGAAGATCTCTGCAGGGCTTGTCAAGTAGGCAAGCAAAATAAATCTAGTTTTAAATCTATAAATAAAAGTGATTCACCTAGGATTTTGTATTTGCTACATATGGATCTCTTTGGACCCATTGTTGTACAAAGCCTAGGAGGGAAATCCTACACCTTGGTTATTATGGATGACTTCTCCAGGTTCACTTGGGTATCCTTTCTGAGATCTAAGTCAGATACCTTCAAGGTTCTTACAGATTTTCTCAGGACCATACAGATTGAGTTCTCTACACATGTTGCATTGATCATAAGTGATCATGGTATAGAGTTTGAGTCTCTTCTTATGCATGAGTTCTGTGAGCAGGAAGGTATCAGACATTGCTTCTCATCTCCTAGAACTCCTCAATAAAATGGGGTAGCTAAAAGGAAAAATAGGACACTCATTGAAGTTGCAGGTGCATTGCTTGCAGATGCTTACATGCCCCTAACCTTTTGGGCAGAGGCTGTGAGTACAACAAATTATGTCCTGAATAAAATCCTGATGCATAAACTGAAGAATAGGACTCCCAATGAATTACTTAAATGGAAGAAACCTAAAATCAACTATTTTAAAGTATTTGGATGTATTTGTTATATTCACAACAACAACAAAAGATATATTAGAAAGTTTGGGACTAAGGCTGAAGAGGGATTTTTTCTAGGATATTCCCAAGTAAGCAAAGCCTATAGGGTTTTTAATAAATCATCATTAAAAATTGAAGAGTCCATTCATGTTTCTTTTGATGAAGCTAACATGTCTTGCAAGGAGAAAGAGATTTCTACCAATAGCCCTTTGCAGGTACCTCACTTGTGTGAGAGTTTGGATGGACTAAACCTTGCCCAAGAGGTTCCAACACATGCTTCTCCATAAGTGATTAAAGAAAGTGAAGATGAAGGCACGAAGGACTTGACCTTCCTCTAATAGCAAACACAATTCCACAAGAGGAATTAATCCAAGATGCTATTGCACAAATAACTCCACCCACTAATCTAGCCACACTTAGGGATCACCCCAGATCTCAAGTGATTGGAGACATATCAGTAGGTGTACAGACCAGGCATCAACTCAACCAAGATTTGATGCATGCCTATTTTCTCCCCAAGGTTGAACCTCTATCCATCCATGATGCTGAGCAAGATCCCCACTGGATCATTGCAATGCAGGTGGAATTAGACCAATTTGAGAGATGTAGAGTTTTGGATTTGGTTCCAAGACCCCAAGACTATCCAGTCATTGGAACCAAATGGGTGTACAGAAACAAACTGGATGCCCAAGGAGTAATTATGAGAAACAAGGCTAGGCTTGTTGCTCAAGGTTATAGGCAAGAGGAAGGGATTGACTATGACCAAACATTTGCACTAGTTTCAAGGTTGGAGCCCATCATAATTTTTCTAGCCTATGCAGCATACAAAATAATCAAGGTGCATCAGATGGATGTGAAGAGTGCATTTCTTAATGGAGTACTTAAAGAAGAGATTTATGTTGAACAACCTCCAGGTTTTCTCTCTCCAACTCACCCTTATCATGTTTTCAAATTGCATAAAGCTCTTTATGGTCTCAAGAAAGCTCCAAGATCTTGGTATGAGACCCTAGCTAGTTTTTTATAGAGCATAAATTTATTAGAGGCATAGTAGATAGAACACTTTTCACTAGACATCATAAGGATCAAATATTGTTAGTGCAAATATATGTGGATGACATCATATTTGAGTCTACTAATTCTGAATTATGCAAGAGGTTCTCTGACCTCATGCATTCAAAATTTGAAATGAGTAGCATGGGTGAGCTCTCCTACTTCCTTGGTCTCCAAGTGAAGTAGTTTCCTGATGGCATCTTCATATCTCAAGCTAAGTATGCTAAAGAGCTTATAATGAAGTTTGGGATGGCTGATGCTTCAGCAAAGAAAACACCTATGGCTACTAATGCTGTAATTGACTATGATGCACATGGGAAACCTGTGGATCAGAAATTATATAGGGGCATTGTTGGGTCCCTACTATATCTTACAACAAGCAGGCCTGATATTATGTTTGCCACATGCCTTTGTGCTAGGTTCCAAGTGAACCCAAAAGAATCTCATCTAATTTTCTTAAAACGTATTTTGAGATATATAAAGAGTTGTCCTAGTCTAGGCCTATGGTATCCAGCTGAGTCAGAAGTTGATTTAACTGGATTTTCAGATGCTGACTTTGCTAGATGTAGAGTTGATAGGAAAAGCACCTCAGGGACTTGTCAGTTCCTTGGTATGAGGTTAGTATCCTGGTTTTGTAAGAAACAGTCATTTGTATCTACCTCAACTGCTGAGGCTGAGTATATTACAGCTGGCAGTTGTTGTTCCCAGATACTGTGGATTCAAAATCAATTACTATAATATGGTCTCAACTTAAATAATTCAACTCTCTTATGTGATAACACAAGTGCTATAGCAATAGCACAAAATCTAGTCCATCACAGTAGGACAAAGCATATATACATTAGGCATCACTTTATTAGACAGTGTGTAGATAAAAACAAAATTATTCTTGTCTATATTTACACTGATTTACAAAGAGCTGATATATTCACCAAACCTCTGGATGAGAGAAATCACTTATTCTTTATAAATTAACTTTGTATGATTAATGGAGAAGATTTGGTTTAGTTTCTGTCTGCACTCGATGAATTTTCCAAAGTTCGTCGAACGGAGCTCGACGAACTAGGGAAAGTTCAGGAGATATTCGTCGAACGGAGGTCGACTAACTCTCTATGAGTGAAGTTGTTTTCGTCGAACGAAGATCGATGAATCCACTTCAGAAAACTTTCATCGAACGGAGCTCGACGAAATGTCTTCAACTCTTCCAGCTGAGCTCGACGAATTATTTCACAATCAATTATTTCGTCGATCTCAGGTCGAAGAATTTCTAATTTTTCGTGGAACTGAGTTTATCGATTCATATTCCAGAAAATCTTATAACAAGGTTTTCTTCGACCTCCGTCCCGCGCTTTCTGTTCCCTTTGCACTTGATCGCCATTTCTCTCTTTTGCAGGTGATTTCATGGCGATTCAAGCAGGAGCCCTAACCGCTATGAAGTTTGACACAGGATTTGATGTCGACTTCGACTCATTTCAACACTCTGATCAAATTTTTCTGAACATTTTAACTCTACTGGAAGAACATAATTTGAAAAACCTGATGACAACAAGAATAAAGCTGGCTGGAACAGAAATTAGAGAATGGGTCTATACTTCATCGACATCAGAGGAAAACACCATGACAGGAACAATCGCGGGTAATGATGTTTCTTTGACTCCCGTAGTTTTAACTGAAATTTTTGATCTGAGTAATGGAGAAGAAGATTTAGAGATTGATTCTAAAGAATATGATAGGATGTTGAGTTTAATGGGTTATGCTGGAGATAACCCCAATAAGTTGTTGAAGAAACATTTATCAGCAGAATACAAATTTCTGGAAGATATAGTGGGAAGAGTCTTGCTGGGCAAGCACACTGCCCATGACTACATCACCAGGCATCAATTTCTGGCATGTGTGCAGTGGTCAATAAGAAGAAAGTGGATTGGGCACAAATCATCTTTGATCTGATAAGGAAAAAGAATAATAAGAAAGAAGTTTGCTTTGGAAGGATCCTGGGGATCTTCCTAAAGGAGAAGGTTGCTGAATCCCTGGTCTCACAGATCATATTCATTAATGCTAGCAAGAGGATCACATGCACCTTGTTTGGCAGGTGGGAGAGGACCATAACTAAGCCATCCAAGGCTTCAACCTCTTCCACCCCAGCTTCTGAAATCACAAGTGCTGCTAGAGCCACTCCCCACCGTACTGAAGAGATCATTCACACACCTCCATCCCTTCCAGCAACTCAACAACAATCACCCTCCGCAGTTCATACTCCCTCTTTTCAACCACATCCACAACTCCAACAACAACTCCAACAAGTTCATGTCCACATGACATCTCCTCCCAAGTCTCCTCCTCCTCCACATCCATCCACTCAGGATGTCCACATGATAGATGTCCTGCCTCCATCCTCACCACAATCTACCATCCCTCCAAATGTCTCCACTCAACATTCTACTGAACCATCTTCCACTCCACCTCTAGATCCCTCCACCATCTCCTCTGTAATTACTCTCATCACTCCTCTACTCAAATCTCTTATAGCAGAGGCCATTACACCTCCTAATACTTCTATCTCCACTCTTTCTGCTCAACTCTCTTCCTTCACTGCTGCCCCCTCTTCATTCAGGGGCCTGGCTCCAGTTCTTACTGAAACCAGGCAGGGGGAGATGCTTGATGGAGAAGCTGCAGCAGCTCCAGCAGCAACAGAAGTTCAAGCAGCAACTCCAGCTCCAGTAGTGACAGAGGTTGCAACAGCAGCAGTGGTTGATATAATTTATACTGATACAGATTTAATTGATTTAATTCAATTCATTGATACTGACATGGACTTAGAAGAGTCAGTACCAGAGGACATTATTACTGGTGGTGATTTCATCATTAATCCCACAGTAAATTTAGATAATTTGTTAAAACATTTTGATATTGCATTGTTGAGATGTCCTACAGTAGAGTATACTAAGCCATTCTTAGCTATTGTACCATATACTTCCCCAGTAAGTCCTCAAGTTGCAAAACAACTTAGTGATTGTTTTGTTGTTCCTAAGCCCATAGTCATTCCAACATCCCCAACAATGTCTTGCACCCAGTTATGTCATGGATGACTCTGCATTGATAGATCTAGATGACTTGATCCAGCTGAAATTGAAGAAGAGGAAAAGGCAGCTGTTGAAAGCACTGTCAGAATTAGTTCTCCAGCTTCTCCTGTGGCTTCTCCTCCAGCTCCTGTTGAAGTTCCTGCTCAAACTCCATCTCTACCTGAAAGCCTATCATTTCTGCTGAGTATCTAAAAGCTTTAAATGATTTATATGATAACCCTCAGAGATCTGATGATGATGATGAGGATGAGGATGATGATTATGATTATGAGCCCAAGAGAAAGCCAGTTTCTAAGAAAAGAAAAGCTCCTCCTCCTCCTGCTCCAAAGCCAAATCCAAACAATGACACTCCCTATTATATTCTCCAAAAGATAACTCCATACAAAGGGATGTCATCTTGGATGTGGTTATCCAAAAATCAGCAGAAGGAGAGGAAGAAAAGCAGAAGGTACTCTCCTCCTCCAGTTCAAAGATTCAGAAAAGATCCACCTCCTCCACCTCCTCCAGCTGCTGGTTCTTCAGGCACAACCTCTCAAATATCTGCCCCTGTTCAAACATATCAGAGACACCATGGGAGATTATCTTCTGAAAGCAGTCAGCATAGACATTACTCTTCAGGCAAGCAACATCAATTACAGCATCAACCACAGCAACAACATCAACCATAACAACAAACACTCTCTATAGATCAGAAAGCTGAAAGTTCTAAAAGACCATCTTCTCCTCATGTTCCTTTTGAAGATCCAAAAATAGCTACTACTGCTAGAATGGCCATGTTCCAGGAACCAGTAGGCCTTTCTATGATTAACAAATCCAAAGCTGAAGGAAAGGATCCTTCTGAATATTCAACAATGTCGAAGTACATGAAAGAGGAACTTAAGAGGTTTGAGAAAACAAACAAGTTTTTCAATGTAGATGACTACATGAAGTTGCACCCAGAAGCAGTTGTACCCAGAGCCACATCTTTGAAGAATATAGGGGCTGCTGATATTACCATGATAAAAGTGCAAGCTTCAGATCCAAACAGAGAGATTGTGTTTACAAAGCCTGCTGAGAAGAGCAAGCAAGAAATGCAAAAGGAAAAGAAACAGAAGAAGTAAATTTTGAACTATTTTATTTTCTACAATTATCTATAACTACTCTATATTCTGAACAAAGCTTATGAATATATATCTCTTGAATGTGTTATTGATCTCTCCCAGATATATGCTGTTTCTGCTTTGTTTACTTTCAATTTTGATTTGAGTCTGTAATTAGTGACCTCACCAAAATAGGGGGACATTGTTGGATCCCTAGTAAGATTTGGGGTACGTTCACTAACTTAGGATCTTATGACCCACAATATATAGCCAGGGTCATAGTTGTGTCCTAGATTCTAGGCCAAGTCCCTAGAAGCAACACTGCATGGACCAGCCATCATCAGACTACCAAAGACTCAAAGACTTAGAGATTTTCCAGAGACCATGTAAAATGAGTTCGACGTTCGTCGAACTCAGGTCGACGATAGTCGTGCTCTGCTCGACGATCTCAGAGTAAATTCTCTGAGCTGAGCTCGATGAACTTGGTACTCAGGTCGACAAACTTTGGACACTATACTTCAACACTTCAAGATCAGAAAACATCTCTTTATTCTAAGTCCAGAGTCAGACTTTGGTCGACGAACTTGATTCTCTGCTCGACGAACTGTGACCACAATAGCTAGAGTTATCCAGCAGCAGTTAAGTGGTCCTCAGCTCGACGAAACCAATTCTTAGGTCGACGAATTCTGGATACTTCAGTTCAACACTTTCATCCAGAAGCATCTGAAATTATTCCAAGTCCAGATTCATCTACAGTCGACGAAGTTACAATCTCAACTCGATGAACATGAGACACAGAATAAGCAAGTCTGGATAATGCAGTTTTCTGGTTTAGCTCAACGATCATGGAACTCAGCTCGACGAACAAAATTCATCTGGTCGACAAACTCAACAACTCAGCTCGACGAACTATAGACTCAGCTCGACGATTTCTTCTATCAGTTCGACGAATCCAGACTTAGTCATTTTTCCATCCTTCTGTCCCCATTCTACTACAATAATTCCTGAGTAATTAGTGCACTAATACTCTCTGAATATAACCGTTAGAAGAGCATTGATTATGATATTCTCCAGGATTATTGCCTGCCATTTCTCCATAGGATAGTTGGGGAAATAATTTAATGATGTTTATTCTCAAGGCCGTCAGCATTGATTGCATAAGATTTCAAAATTTCAAAAGACCATTTTTACAGGAAATATAAAAGAGATTTTCTCTCTTCTTCCTGCACGAAGTGAAATAGACAGAATACAGAAGTAAGAAGGACCTGTGACATAAAGACACACAGAAAAACTCAATCAGTCTGCTCTCATTTTCTTACACAAGATTTCTGATACAAAAGATGCCTAGACCAGAACATCAGTCACTTTTGAAGAAGAAGAAGAATCTATCAAATATCAAGAGTCTACCTTCTTCATCTCTGCAGGACACTTCAAAGGATAATAAAAAATCCATCTGTCAAAGAAGTTCTTGGAGATCTCTCTGGTCAAGGCTGCAGATTGAAGGCCTACTCACCCTGTGCAAAGCTTCCCAGCCTGAACCCTTTTATATCTCAGTGGGAGCTTTGACAACATCACTGAATCCACATAGTATTCTCATTATTATTGAGAAAAGAAGACTTTCATCACTCTCCCATCCCCACCTCTGTACAGGGTTTTAATTCCCTCCAAAATTATTCTGGTTCACAAGTCTCCTTCCAAAAGACTTGAGGTATGGTTTTTGAGCACCTGATCAAAAGCTCATTGGTGTCAGTCACCTGATATGAACGGGTACAAAGCTCAACCTGGCCAAAATGATGTCCTACATCATGCTCATTGAAAGTCCACCTAGTGTCGGCAAAGTGCACCTATGGGGGGGGGGGGAATAGGTGACGTGCTACGCTTTTGCGGAATTTACGACGGTACATGCACAATAAAAATAGAAAGCACAGCACACAGAATACACAGGCAATTTATAGTGGTTCCCCGACTTGGGTACATCCACTTTCCCCTTCGACCTATCTCCCAACAATGGACGACTCGGTCACTTCTCCAACAGGATTGAAATCCAATCCCTGCACTAACGGAAGGAACCCTTCCACACGTGAGAGTCAACACTCCCACAAAACGGGTTGCACCAACCTTACAACATGGAACAAAAGTTCCTTTACAACAAAAGTAAATATAGAATGTATACGAGATACAAACTTCTTTCGGAGACTACGGGTTCCTCTTCGTTCGACGACGTGTTCGTGAAGTCAACGAAGAGTCTACAACCTTGGTCTCTCTTGGAGAGGATCTCCCGGAACCGGCGGCGGCAACACGAGCAGCGGCTAGCTTCGGGATCGGCGGCTATGATGATGAGCGGCTGCTTGAACTTGGAGATCCAAACTTCATTGCGAAGCAAGCTAGGTCTACCAACGGTCACTCTAGGATCAGTCGTCTCAATCGATTCGGACGGGGGAGTTTTTCCCGGTCAACAAATCGAGAGACAAGAGATCTCCGGATAGACATGTGAGACTGAGAGCTTTGCTAAGCTTCTGTCACCGGAGATCACGAAGGATTCCCGATTGTTGACGGCGACCAACGTGCCGAGCGCGACGACGGCGGCGGAGAGGAATCGCGATTTTAGGGTTACGTCGCGGCTCGGTTTCTTTCTCTCTCTTTTACTGTTCAAAAATACCCATGTATTTATACACCGTAGCTAACTCCAATATGACCGTTTGTTGGACCCACAATAGAAATCCCTAAATCCGGTTCAAACTAGTCCAGCGGCAGAATCCGGTCCAGCAACATCCCGAGAATTCGCTAAGTGAAATCGGCGAGAATCGCTGGTGATTCTCGACGAATCGGCGAGAATCACCAAGTGATTCTCGCAGAATCTTACTTGGCACGTTTTTTGAGGTAGCCAGAAGGGGTCGGCGAGAATTACTAATGATTCTCGTCGATTCGGCGAGAATCACTTGGTGTTTCTCGGAATTTTTCCTTGGATGAATTTTCGTCTTCCACCCAGGAGCTGCTCCTTGACCCATCCATGCTCCTTGTCTTCTCTTGCATATGAACGGCCCTGTACTTGAAAGTAAGTGCACTCCAATAGAGAGAGTACACGTAGGCCAACACACTGATCTGCTCAACGAGGGATTACGTCTTGCAGACCCGTGTATATTGACCTACTGCACCCTGACATTGGTGTGCACTTAGCATGGAGGAGCTGCAAGTACAACTTAAGATGTTTCATCAAATACATAGTGAATTCATCTTAGCTTGACAGGTGGCTTCCTCAAATCCAGGTAATTGTGGATACAATACCCAACAATCTCCCCCTATTTGACGAAGCCAAACCCTACTAGCTAAGATGAATAACACCTATCAAATAATAAACATAGCATTCAGAAATTAAACATGCAGCACAAGAGAATATATGCAACCAGATCAGGACTTGAGTCATTCACAAATTCAAATATATATACCAATATATATATATACACATATAATCTCAGAATTGTTCATATGATAACAATAATCATTAAATGTTCTTAAGACAAAGTGACAAGCTATAAGTTATTGACTATTTTTCCTTAGCTAAGTCACCCTTAGGATTTTGAGCCAAGTACTTCTTGCTTTGCCTCTCCATGTATTCTTTGGGCTTCGGGTAATACCTAGGAGGAGGAACTTTATCTGCATCCTTGTTGTTTCTGAAAAAGATGTTGTGTTTCGCTTCAAACGTTTTGTGTGTTTCCCACTCATACTGGCTATATACTTCGTTTCGATTGATCTCTCCTCTTTCTTGCAGCCAGAAGGTGTCTAAGATGATGTTCCTTGAAACTGGACTACCTTTCGTTTCGTACATCCTCCTCACTCATTCTGATTCTCTTCTCAGCTAGAGTCTCCTTGGAGGTCCCTTCCTGAACTTTTCTCTTTCCCCTGGCTTTTGCTAAGGCCTCTTGGTCAAACATGCTCCTCAGTTTAGCTTTGGAGAGAGCCCTAGCATCAGCGTCATTTGTGGGAACATCTGCAGCACTTGTACTTAAATCCTCAGCAGCACATACTCCCTCAGCGGCCGTAGATGTCTCAGGAACATGAATACCTGCAGGATTGTCAGGCAGAACGACGCCTAACGTACCTAATGCCTGTTGGAGCATCCACCAGCAGCTCTCATATACATATTTGCTTGATTGTGCGAAGTGGGTGCTCATGCTTTCTTGAAGCTCGGCCAACTTAGCTATATACTCTTTCTCCCCCTTTTTGGCTTCGACAGCGATGCAGTTTGCATATGAGTGCAGGGAGTCATCAATATGCTTGGTGGTCTTGGAGAATTCAGAGACCAAGGCCTGCTGATTGGCGTTAAGAGTGACCATATTACCGTCAAACTTTTGAATGTTGTTGGCGACAACATGTGCATTATGATTTACGACAGCAAGAGTATCAGTGTTCTTTTTCAATCCGGCCATAAGGTGTGTGACAGCTTCGCCGACCGCGGTATACTTTTCTTCAAATTTCTTCTCCATCACGTCCAGTTTATGGTTGATTTCCACCATATTCTTGAGCATCAGATTTTCAGAAGTCTTAATCCGTTCAGCAGTTTATTCTGAGCTTCATCAAAGGAGGCTTTAAGTTCATTCACAATGCCCTGAATGATATTGACAGTGTGAGTGGCTAGCTCATCTCGTAACGGAATAGCCGGAGGCACTTGTGGGCCTTGCATTTCAGCAGACGCATCTGTAGAGCTGGATAATACATCACAGTCTCTAATGGAGGAATGCTGGCGCCTCTGGAGATTTATCGGACTCCCCCTCCACTGGTGCATGCTTTTTAGATGGAGGTTCTGCAAGAGCGGATGCTCCAATACTTCATGCCGTCATTCCCATCTTCCTCTCCGTCATCATCCAAGAAATCATCTATATCAGCAGCCTCTTCCAATTCTTGGTCAGCAGTTTCCAGTACAGCATCACTTTCTTCTTGAATTTCGGCCACAGCAGCCCTGGCCACCTGGGCGATTTCAGATACTACATCAGTATGCAAGGGTAGAGGCTCCCCCTCGATTCCTGCAGTTAGGGAATCAGGAATTTCACCGGGGTTACTGCTGGAGATACTCCTGTTGCTCTTCCACTACAGTCTGCCCAATACGCCTCTCCCATCGATCAAACACACTTGTGTCCATCTTCTTCAAGTAGTGGAGAGGGACACCTTTGATCATGTCAAACTTGTCTCCATTTAGCTGGTTTAGATATAGACTTATGATGCGGCCAAAACTCGGAGTGCCCAAGGTGTCCTTGATCTTCTCGAACAGCAACTCCCCCCAGTTAAACCTCTTGCGGCAGACGAACAACTATCAGGATCTTGAACATATCCTGAGATATGGTCGTGAGAGCCTGGCTTGCAGATGAGCACCTTTCCAATAATGTCAGACAGGAGCTTCCCTTCTTCATTCATCTCTTTTC
This sequence comes from Platanthera guangdongensis, assembly GCA_039583875.1. NCBI lineage: Eukaryota > Viridiplantae > Streptophyta > Magnoliopsida > Asparagales > Orchidaceae > Platanthera > Platanthera guangdongensis. The sequence goes on along the minus strand of CM077158.1, from coordinate 125,608,161 downwards.
TCTTTATGACTGAGTTCCCGTGGGAGACCGCAGAATAAGAGAGTTCTGGATTTGTCCTCGTCCTCCAGATAGTCCGCATGCTCCGAGCTAGAATGCTGCAGCACCTGGTAGCGAGTAGCTTGCTGGCAGACAGCTTGATCTTTGCCCTGGCCACCTTGCTTTTGATTATGGAGTCGCCATTTCGGAGTCTTTGCGGTAGCGAAGAACTCCAGTACCTTTTGTCCAAAAATTGCAAGGGTAGTTGTCAAGATGAATGTAGCCCAGCCTCTTCCAGCAATCAGAATGATTGTTTGCGAAATTCGTCGAGGCGTGAGAGAAACCCAGTCCGAACAAGCTCGCAACCAGTGATAAACCCAGAGTTGTCGTGGAGCCATCGTAGATTAGAGAGAGAAGAAGCCTATTCTGGCTTAATCTAAAATAAAAAAAAAAAAGTGGTACTAGTGATCACGTCAAGTGAGGGTGTGAGGGGATACCTAGCGGTGAATGACGGTGAGTGGGTTCGAGGGAGAAAAATCGAAAAAACTTGGGGAGATCGGATGGTGCGAGCTTCGGCGGGATTCGTCGGGAGCCTTTCGACGAGAAGTTTGCAGAGAACCTGCGGGAGCTTAG